>JAJEJO010004566.1:111807-166617 GCA_020662805.1 Glaucomys volans | reverse complement strand
TTGGATTACAGGCGTGCGCCACCACGCCCGGCTCCTTGTTATTTCTTAAATGACTGGATCAATAAGATTAAAGTGTTTGGACTTTTGTTATTGGTTCCTGTGCCTGCTTCAGAAAAGCTTCAGAGCCAAGAAGGTGAAAGATAATCTTTTATTATCATGTTGAGGAAATTTAGGCCTCAGAAATCCCTACGATTTTAGGGTCACAGAAATGATCTGTGCTGTTGAGTGTGAAGGAGAAACTGAGTTTGCTTTTCCTCTATTCCTTTCTGAGAGCTTTTTAAAGAAAATTCAATAGTATAGGTTCAAGAGGAAAGGATATGTTTTTCTCTTACTAAAGAACTTGGTGGTAGGGCAGTGTTATTGGTCTCCCACTTGTACCTGTTCAAAATACAGTACAGAGTTTTTCTCAACACTAGGTGCTAAAATATGCCTGCCATTCATAGTGAGTAATACATAAAGGGACAAAGAAAAAGAGACACTTTCCTGTTCATTCTAATTAATAATAACACAGGCAAACATCTGTCCACCTCTGTGCAATAAGGTTTGGATACATCTGTAAGTTATAACCAGTTCCTAAGATTTAAAGATTCTATTTTAACAGTGAAGTTGTTTCATTAGTACCTAGATCAAAATTAGTATACATATGTTATCCATGTACCCCATACCAATGATGACTCTTTTTTCTTTTTTGGAACTAAGGAATTGAGTCCAGGGGTGCTACCTCACTGAGCTACATCCCCAACCCCTTTTGTTTTTATTTTGAGATGAGCTCTTATTTAAATTGCCTAGACTGGCCTCGAACTTAACAGTCCTCCTTTCTCAGCCTCCCCAGTAGCTGGGATTACAGGTAAGTGCTACCATGCCCAGTTGATGATACCTTTTAAAAGTCCAGCATTTACAACAGTAAAAAATCACAAACAGGGCTGATATTGATATCCTGCTAAGAACTTATTTGAAACCAAAAGAAAAAATAATATGGATTTCAGGAGTTCCCAAATTATGGATATTTTGCATTCTCTATGTTTGAAACTAAAAACACCCTTTTATAGATAAATCATTAAGTCTAATTGATAACAAATTCTGGGTATGTTCTAAATAAGGGGGGAAATAAGAGTACTAATAAAAGGCAAGTAGAAAATATTTGCATTTGATGGAAACTGGCAAAGTTTGGCAAATAAAAGATAATTTGATGGGAACTGGCACAGGTTGCCCGCAAGGAAAGCTGGAGTTAAGGAGCGGCTATTGGTTTCCCGGAACTACAATTCCCAGAATGCCTTAGTTCAGGGTCCTGGCCGGATGCAGTCTTGATTCTGAGGACAGCGCAACCTGCTTGCTCCTGGCAGTCACTGGCCGATCTCTGCACTCATGGCTTCTCCTAGCAAGGCAGTGATTGTTCCTGGGAATGGAGATGGGGATGTGGCCACCCACGGCTGGTATGGCTGGGTGAAAAAGGGGCTGGAGCAGGTAAGAGACGTGTGTATGCCTCTCTGCTCTGGGAAGTCAGCCTGGAGCAGAGAGGAGGGAAGGAGACACAGGACTGAAGTTTAAACATTTATCCACCCCATCTCCAGCAGAGCCAGTGTTTTATTCCTCCCCTTTGCTGCCGTCTCTTAAACTCTAGAACTAGTGGTCAAGATTTTGGTTGGCAAGGCTGCCTAGAGGACTTTTCTAAGGGCCGATTTATAGTGTAAAAGGAACCATTTAGAATTAAAGAAACCAAACCCCTCTCCCTCCCCATCTGCCGATGATTCCAATTTGAGACTTCCCAAATAATTTTACATCTATCTTTATTTATTGTTTCTTGCTTTCAATTTTTTAAAAGATTCAATATATAATATTTACTATATAAAAAGGACATAATGTGTGTAAATTATGAAGCTTAATATAATGCATCACCAAACAAGGCATCTTCTAAATGACTTATATGCCTGTTGTTCCATGCCCCGGCCAACCTGAAGTTTTTCATTTGCTTTTCTTTTTAAAAATTCTTTTTAAAACCCATATATGTATTCTTTAAAAAATATAGTTTAATTTGGCTTCTTTGTGAGCTTTTTGAAAATGGTATCCTACGGTAGATTGTCTTGCACATTTTGACTGTTTTTAAACACTCTTCCATAATCCAGCAGTAAGATTGCTTCCTGGGTTGACCTCTAGAATAGAATTTCAGAGAAACTAATAGAGTAAATAAATCCCAAAGAATAGAAGGTCTAGGGAATAGAATTTCAGGGTTGTGGCAGAAAACTATGGGCAGAGCTACAAACCAGGACTGGAGGGTCAGGGATGGAGCTGTTCAAGAGAATGTGATATCCAACCTTCCGTACCATGTTTCCGTACCATGTTTTACCTTCAACCTGGGGCACAATCTGGCTCCGGCTCAGTCCGTCTAGAACACATTGGTTTTTGCCTTCTCCATAGATATATGCCTTAGAGGTAAACACAGATTTGCAAATGCAGATATAGATTTATCTACTCTATAGAGATCTACAAAGCTGGTTAGATGGAGTTTATGAGAAGGTATTGTGTATCCATGTGTAATCCTGTAGCATTTTTTAAATTTACCTCATAATATGAATTGATGAAGATCGTATCGGGTTTTTTTTTCTTATTAGAAAATATCAGTTGCAATTAATATCTTTATTATAGCTCTTTTTCCTCCCTTACACCATAGATACCTGGTTTCCAGTGTCTGGCTAAAAACATGCCTGACCCAAGTAAGTTTTAAACTTGTTTTTAAATAGCATCATCTTGTTGGGTTAGGATCTCACCATTTTGGGGGGAAGAGAACAGGTACATTATAGTAGAGAAACCAAAGGTGTGTGTGCGTGTGTGTGTGTGTGTGTGTGTGTGTGTGTGAGAGAGAGAGAGAGAGAGAGAGAGAGAGAAAGAGAATATGAATAAAGAATGAATAAAGCAAGTAGCTTGGGGAGAAGGGTATAAACCAAAAACCATAGAAATTTCTAGTAAAAATCAAGAAAATCACCTGGGCATGGTAAAATTTAATTTTGAATTTTGTAATAGTTTTCTATAAGTAGATTTTCAGGCAAAATTTCTGGGTATTCCATATGAGACAGAGATATAATAAAATTTTACAGCATTTATTTGAGACCCTAATATTAAAATAGTAATATTGTCCCTTTTTTAAAAAAACATTTTTATTTGTAGATGCACATATCTTTATTTATTTTTTTATGTGGTGCTGAGAATCGAACCCAGTGCCTCACACATGCTAGGCAAGCACTCTACCACTGAGCCATAACCCCAGCCCATATCGTCCCTTTTGTTCTGGGTATCTCTATGAGTTGTTTCAGGAAAGAAAGAATATATGTATGTGTGAATCTCAGAATGTTAAGACTATTTTTATTGAGCTTGAAAGTTTAAAGTTTCAGGTATATTTTATTATTTCTTCAGTATTCATTAAACATAACATGGTAAAAAACAAAAACAAAACTATGTACCAAAACTGTGGATGCGAGCATTTCAGTTCGCATCACACACATCTTGGGCTCAGTTAAAACAGCTCCATATCCTGTTGTGGTCATGCAGTTTAAAAGCTGTGAGCTGCTAAATAGTCGTCTGTTAGAAGGATGGGGCAGCATTAGACTAAGACTGTTCCTATCCAGTGAAGTACTCTTTCTTTACCCTGAACCCTAGTTACAGCTCGAGAGAGTATCTGGTTGCCTTTCATGGAGACAGAGCTACACTGTGATGAGAGGACCATCCTCATAGGCCACAGTTCTGGGGCCATTGCAGCCATGAGGTGAGATCTTTGTTGAATTGCCAGCCTTCTCATGAGTTCCAGCCGTACTTCCTTGGGAAATACCTATGTATACCTTAGGTTTCCATTGCAGAGGAAATAGTGGTAACAGCCTATCTTAATTCCTTCTTGGTTTAGTTAGTGAGTTGAAAAAAAAAGCTTACTGGGATACAGTGATACTTTAAAATCTGAATGGCTCAAACCCCAACAGTTTCCTGTCACTCACCTCTGATGTCTTTATCCCCTCTCTCCTCCTCTTTTTTTTTTTTTTTGGTACTGGAGATTGACCCCAGGGACACTCGGCCACTGAGCCACATCCCCAGCCCTATTTTGTATTTTATTTAGAGACAGGGGTCTCACTGAGTTGCTTAGAGCAACTGGTATACTGACCTCATTGCAGTTTCTGGACATGCCAAGTACACACCTATCTTATCTTGCTCTCAGTTTTATTTTTTTATTAGAGCTTTATGGATGTACATAAGTAGTTGGTTTCATCCTGACCAACTCATATATGCATAGAAATCTATTTCACTTCGTGATCTCTCCTTTTCCTTCATGCCCTTCCTCCTCCCCTTCTCCTTCCTCTACTAGACTTCCTTTTGCTTGTCTATTAATGTGTATTTGATTGGTGTTTTATATAATCTTATCTTTCCCTCCCCCTTTCCTTTAATTTACTCTAGCTTCTGAATGTAAGCAAAAATATTCAACCTTTGAATTTCTGAACTTGACTAATTTCACCTAGCATGGTATTCTCCATTTCCATCCATTTATTGGCAAATGCCACAATTTCATTCTTTTTAATGGCCAAGTAGAATTTCATTGTATATAAGTACCACAATTTCTTAACTCATTCATCTATTGATGGGTAATTTCCATAATTTAGCTATTGTGAATTGTGCTGCTATAAACATTGATGTGGCTATGTTTCTGTTGTATGCCAATTTTAGATCTTTGGGGAAAATACACAGGACTGCAATAATGGGGTCATTTGGTGGTTCCATCCCTAGTTTTTTGAGGAGATTCAAACTGCTTTCCAGAGTGGTTGTATAGTCTGCAGTCCCACCAACAATGTACAAGTGTCCTTTCTCCCCACAACTTCACCAGCATTTATTGTAGTTTGTATTCTTTTTTTTTTTTTTTTTTTTTTTGAACCGGGGATTGAACTCAGGGACACTCGGCCACTGAGCCACATCCCCAGCCTTATTTTGTATTTATTTAGAGACAGGGTCTCACTGAGTTACTTGGGGCCTCGCTAAGTTGCTGAGGCTGGCTTTGAACTTGAGATCCTCCTGCCTCAGCCTCCCAGGTACTGGGATTACAGGCGTGCACCACCGCGCCCGGCTTGTAGTTTGTATTCTTGATCATTGCTATTCTGACTGGAGTGAGATGAAATCTTAGTATAGTTTTGTGATTAGGTTTTTTTTTTTTTTTCTTTTTTTTGCGGTGCTGGGGATTGAACCCAGGGCCTTGTGCTTGTGAGGCATGCACTCTACCCGCTGAGCTATATGCCCAGCCCCTCTTAGTATAGTTTTGATTGACATTTCCCAGATTGCTAGAGATGTTGAATATGTTTTCATGTATTTATTAGTCTATTGTGTTTCTTTTTTTGAGAAGTTTCTGTTTAGTTCTTTTGTTCATTTGTTGATTGGGTTATTTGTTTATTCATTTATTTTTGGTGTTAAGTTTTTTGCGTTCTTTGTATATTCTGGATATTAATCCCCTATTGGAAGAGTAGCTGGCCAAGATTTTCTCCCATTCTGTTGACTCTCTCTTCATGTTCTTGTTTCCTTGGCTGTGCAGCTTTTTAGTTTTATGGCATCTCACTTACTGATTGATGGTTTTATTTCTTGTGCTTTGGGGGTCTTGTTAAGTAAATCTGTGCTAACACCTATATGATAGAGTGCTGACCCTGTGTTTTCTACTAGCATTTGGAAAGTTTCTGGTCTAATTCCTAAGTCTGTGATCCATTTTTATTAGAGTTTTGTGCAGGATGAAACGTAGGGATCTAATTTCATTTTTCTACACATAGCTATCCACTTTTTCCAGCACCATTTGTTAGAAAGACTATTTTCTCCAAGATACATTTTTGGTACCCTTGTCAAATATCACAGAGCTATAGGTTTGTGGGATTTTCTCTGTGTCTTCTATTCTATTCCATTGGTCTTCATGTCTGTTTTGGTGACAATACCATGCTGTTTTTGTTACTACAACTCTGTAGTATAATTTCAGATGAGGTATTGTGTGATGCTTCCTGCTTTCCTTTTCTTGCTTAGTATCGCTTTCACTATTCTGGGTCTTGTATTCTTCCAAATGAATTTTGGAATTGTTTTTTTCTAATTCTGTGAAGAATGTCATTGATATTCTGATGGGGATTGCATTGAATCTGTATATTGCTTTTGGTAGTATGGCCATTTTGACAATATTAATTCTGCCTATCCAAGAACATGGGATGTTTTTCCATCTTCAAAGGCTTTCTTCAATTTCTTTCTTCAGTAGTCTATAATTTTCATTGTACCTCCTTGGTAATATTAATTCCCAAGTTTCGTTTGTTTGTTTTTTAGGTCATTGTGAATGGAATGGTTTTCCTGATTTCTTCCTCAACTGAATCACTGTTAGAGTATAGGAAAGCTATTGATTTATGAGTGTTGATCTTATATCCTACTACTTTGCTAAATTCATTTATAAGCTCTAGAAGTCTTCTGGTGTATTTTTTTGAATTTTTAGATATAGGATCATATCATTGGCAAACAGGTGCTCTTGGTTTTCTACTTGGAACACTGTTCCTAGGTATCTGTATGGCTTTCTCTTCCCTTTCAGTCTCTGCTTGAATGTCTGCTTTTGGTAGGGTCTTTCTAATCACTGTGAATGAAACAGCAGCCTCACCCTCTGCTCCTATCCTCTTTATAGCTTATTATCTGTAGCACTTTTCATCATCTGACATCCTGTTTATTTCTTGCCAACAGAATGAAAGCCCCATGAAGGTGGGCTTTGTTTACTCTGACACGGAAACCTCACTCCCTAGAAGAGAACCAGGCATATGGTAGATGCTCAATAAATATTTCTTGCAGGGTTGGGGCTATTACCCGCTACCTCCCTGTAACCTCCCAGTCCTTAGGGTTCATGGGCATATTCCTATTCACATCTCTCCCCTCATCTTAGGGGGTAGAGACTTAGCTGACTCAGTAAGCCCATCAAGTAGTTTCCTAAACTGGGTGACAGGGGACAATAGTTTTTATTCGCATAGTCATTTGCCCCAAGCAATCACTCAGGATATCACATGAACCACATTAGGAAATCTTGCCAAATTCCATAATGATCACAACTGCAAGAATAATGCTTTTCAGTACAGAGCTACAAAATAGTGGTATAGTTATAGTGTAAGATGTTAATAAATTGCCAAGGGTTGCCTAGAACCCTTTTATTCTTTTAATGCCTTAATCTGTCCAGACTCAAGGTCAATTGAAGTTTTCTTAAGCCACTGGCTAGTAAAGGTGTGCCTTTTTTAAATCACCCCTGAATTTGTTGCAGGATTGTCAACAACCTCCTAAGATTTGCCTTCTGAAGTTAAGGGAGGCAAGGAGAAAAATGGATACCAAAACTGTCAGTGTAAGGTTATTGGGGAAAGGAAACTGACACAATCACAGAGAACCACCCTACATCATTTATTAATCACAGAGGGGAAATTGTGCCTTTATAATAATGTAGAGAGCTGGTGGATGTCACTTTAAGTGATTGGACTTAACCTCACCGATAGTGAAACAGACTGGCATCATGTGCCCCTGAAAGGATGGAGTGGGAAGGACAAATGACCAAGAATGTTGAATTTCAGTCTAGTTATGAGAAAACAAAGAAATTCAGGTGAGGAAGTAGTGTAGAACTGGGCTAAAATCTTACTGAGCAATGTCATTTAAAACAAAAGATATAACAGTGACTTAGGAGTCGTGCAAATTAAATGCAATGCAAGATCCTTGATGATCTTGATTGCAAAACAGTTTTAAAAGATTTTTTGGTACAATTGGTGAAAATGAATACAGGTAATATTACTTTATCAATGTTTATTGGATGTAATAATGATACTGCAGCTATATAAGACCTTGTTCTTGAGAAATACATTGTAAAGGTGAAATGTGACAAATGCAGTGAATCCAGCTTCTTCATGTTCTTTCAGCTTTTCTGTAGGTTTGATATTTTTCAAAATAAACAGTTAGGGGAAAAAGCTTATACCAAGGAACAAAATTCCAACCCTAAATGTTTTGAGGCACAGAGGCATCTGCATCTTGAAACAATTCCTATTCCATCTCTTTCCTTAGCCCAATCTTTGCTGAGTGAGGGCACTATCTAAAGATAGCTAACTGGGTGCCTACTTGCTGGGCACTGTACTAGATACCCAGGGACACAGATCAACAATGCTCAAGCTTCCTCTTAAGGAATTGGCAGTTTAATGGCGACAGATGTAATACAGCACATATGATGATATAACGCAATGTGGAAAGTGTGATAATAGAGGTACATTTCTCGTATCACTCCGTGTTTCTTAAAAATATGGTTCATAGATCACTCGTATTAGTCACCTGGGTTAGGGGAGATATCATCCCTTCAAGTACAGATTCCTGGGTGTTCATCCCTAGCCCTCTGATTCAGATCTTCTGGGGATTAGTGGGGAATATACAGATCTGAAAACATAAACAAAAAAACAATACCAATGCATATGAAAGGTGGATGAATGCACACACCAGAGGTTTGGACTTCCTTGAAAAATGAGTAGGAGTTCATCAAGTAATCAGGGTTGAGCTTGTCGTATTTTTCATATCAAGCTCAATAGGACACTTTCTGTAAATTAAATGAGTTAGGTGGTTTATTTTTGATGATCAGACTTTACATTATATATTAGCTGACAGCATTTTTCTCTTTCCAGATATGCAGAAACACATCGAGTATATGCTATTGTATTAGTGTCCGCATACACATCAGATTTGGGGGATGAAAATGAGCGTGCAAGTGGTAAGTCTGAAGGCAGAAAGCCCAGAAGTCCTTCTAGACAGGGCTGTGTTCAGACTATAAAACAGTACTGTCTTTAAGATAGGCTAAAATTTTTTAAAGTTGAATAAATGGAAGGAAGGAAGGAAGAAGGAAGGAAACCTAGTAACATATGAGAAAGATTTATCACCTATCTTTAAATATAAGGAAATTTGAAAGGTGTTAGACCTCTTTCCAGCCAAAAGTCTAAGAGACCTGGTTTTGAGTCATTTACTCCCTCTTTACAAATAGCTATGATATAAAGCCCTGCAGGCTGGGGAGGAAAAAAAAAGGTGCTTCTAATTCACTCATGGACCCTGATCCATTGTGTCTCTGTAAGGGTCTCCAGTGGATATTTCAGAATGTCTGAAATGGAGATTATTCACAGGCATTGACAGGTTATTTTTCCTCCCATAGGATACTTCAGTCGTCCCTGGCAGTGGGAGAAGATCAAGGCCAACTGTCCTCACATTGTGCAGTTTGGCTCCACTGATGATCCTTTCCTTCCCTGGAAGGAACAACAAGAAGTGGCAGATAGGTTGGAAACCAAATTGTACAAATTTACTGATCGTGGCCACTTTCAGAACACAGAGTTTCATGAACTGATCACTGTGGTGAAGTCTATGCTGAAAGTGCCATCATAATCAGGATGACTCTTCCTGTTTTGCATCCCAATATAGGAGCAGAGTGATAACTTCCATTATCAGACCAATTACTAGACGTGTACCATCCAGTTTAGTTCCAAAAGTGCCTGAAAAACAACACAAGTTTCAACATCACTCTAAGTTACAGACAACATTTCCATTTTCCATAGTATCTAAATCTTTCCAAATTGCTCAGAACTGCAATTTTTTTCCTATTTGGTAGGGGACCTACAGATAGTTTAACCATCCTTATTGGTCCAAAGAGCATAAGTCAGAAATGGAAACCAGGTGTCCTGATTCTCAGCCCAGATTAAAACTAAATAGATTTTCATGTATGTTACAGAATAGTATTCTTTTCCTTTTTGAAATAAAACTTCTCTGATTTATTGGGGGAAAGAAAACATGACTAAAGGTCCAGAGTGTTGGCTTAGAGCTCAACATACTAGCTGCTGTTTCAGTCTGGCTGTAGATATTAAACCCAGACTTGGGCAATTACCCAGTGCCCCTGGGTCCTTCGTACAGGTTGAGAGAGACCAACACATAATGATGCTAGGTCAAAAATCTGCCTGTCTTGTAGGGAGCAGAAGCACAGACTCTGTATATCAACAAAGGTGACCAATTTTTGTAAGACAAGACTGGTAAGATCAGAGTCGTGTGGAGAGCTCCTGTCCTATCTGAATTATTGCTGTATGGAAACTGAGAAGGTGTTGCCAATTTAAATTTTTTTTTTTATATACTGGGAATTGAACCCAGGGATGCTCTGCCACTGAGCAAAACCCTCAGTCCTTTTTTATTTTTGAGACAGGGTCTTGCTAAGTTGCCCAGGCTAGCCTCAAACTTGTGATCCTCCTGCCTCAGCTCCTGAATTGCTGGGATTATTGGCACATACCCCTGTGCTCAGCCATCTTTGTGATATTTTGAGGAAAAAATATTCTTAGTTTTTTTAAATTTAAGGAATATAAATGTACATATATGTGATACCTATGCATGTAAACTATGCACAGTCCTTTTCCATATGGATTATGTTAGCTGGCAACAACTATAAATTTAAAAAATTTAAAATGTTACAAGATAAAATCCAAGTCATCCATAGCTAGGTGATGCAAATGATTCTCTACAAAGCATACAAAAAGCATAAGTAAAAAACCAAACTAACAATCTCAAAAGATGAAGTACATGGGAACAACATGGATTTTGCTACAAAGTCTTATTTTCAATATAGTTACGTAGAATTCAACCTTTTGACTGCCTAAAGATCTTTCAAGCATCATTCCAAGATTTTTCTTCTGATCCTACTCCCTCAAAACAAACAAACAACAACCAAAAAACCTCCCATCACCACAAAGAAACCCCTTTTCGTTTCTCAACATTTTCTGGCTATTATAATGCCTTACTATTGCCTAACACAGTTGCTAGTGAACTCACATTTGATGTTAAAGAGCCGAAATTTGATGCAGGAATATGATTTCCCACATTGTTTATCCCTGAAAGGATTCAAGAGCCATCATTTTAACCTGAAAAGTTTTTCAGTTTCTATATGTACTTAGACATAGAATTATCTTTGGGAGAAGGGAATTTCGGTAGCTAGTGTAGTGGATAGCTTCATTTTACTTTATTCACCTGGTGATTATTTGTTACACCGAACATGTATTATTTTAATAGTTAAATAAGATTTAAAACAACTATATTTGACAAGTTAGTAAAAAGATTAGATACAGTGTTCTTAAAGAAGCTGTTTACTACAATTTGATCAAACCTATAATCAAAGATTGATTCTATTTGAATTATTGAGTAGTATTTTATTACTGTCTTGTTTTCTAAAGTCCTTTCTTTAAACACTTATTTTTATAACATTAGCTTACAATGTTTTCCTCTTCCTCCATGGGAAAAAAATATATAACTGAGGAATATTCTTTATTCCTGTTAGAACAATGAAGTTAGACCTATATGATTATTGAGCTGTGCTGTCCAGTATGAGCAGTGACAACAGTAGTTAAAATATGAAAACTTCAGTTCTTCAGCCACACAAGCCGTATTTCAAGTGTTCACCAGCCATGAGTACCTAGTGATCATTGTTATTGTATAGCAACTATAGAATATTTCCATCATAGAAAACTAATGGTCAGCACTGGTGTAGGGCTTTCTTCACCCACCTCATAGTTCAAAGTAAAAGTGGTTCCACTGAAATTACTTTTGTGAGTGTGGTCCTAGGAATCAAAACCTGGGGCCTCGCACATGCTAGGCAAGTGCTTTACCACTGAGCTACATCCTAAGTCCCGAAGTTACTTTTGTTTGACTACTTTTCTTAGTTGATTACCATCAAAATCATGAGTCTTTAAATTTTGTTCATTGCCAAACTAATTCAAGAGTTTCATGTGAGAATCTTCATAGTTTTTTCATTAAAAACAATAGAATCATGGAGTCTCAGAATTTGTTTGATAATCCACGGATCATTATTAAACGGAGAGGGTCATTGAAAGTCTCTGGGGAGTCATCTATCCTCAGGTGAGCAAAATATGTAAAACCTAATAATAAGGAACTTAATTGGTCTTATGGGAAATCAATTAAGCATTAGGACTTCATTTACAAATTTAACTTTTTTGGTATTTTCATGAGTTTATCATATTTTGGTCTCAGTTTATCTCTGTAGGATAATTAATCCATTGAATATATATCTGAGGTGCTGTATTTTTAAATTATTGTCTTTTTCCTTAATATTCAAAATAAAATATGAACCATAGCAAAAGAAGATTTAAGAGTATCTTTATTTTGATAAGACAGGAAATATTTTTGTTTTAGCCATTTATCATCAATTTTAAAAGTCAGTCATTGGCTATTAAGACATTGTGATGCCTGTATTTAAACATAAATTGGTTCCATCTTCCCATTTCTACTCTCATCCAAATTCAGTTTTCTTATTAAATAAGACTAGTGCCTCTTTGATAGGTAAGGTAAGTCCCACAAAGGACATTGTTCTTACCATTTCAATGCTCACTAGGCGTGAAAGAGAAACCTCTGTAGTTTCAGGCTTTCAGATCTTTTTGTATCTTTGTGGGGAGGGGGTGTACCGGGGATTGAACTCAGGGGCACTGGACCACTGAGCCACACCCCCAGCCCTATTTTGTATTTTATTTAGAGACAGGGTCTCACTGAGTTGCTTAGTGCCTCACCATTGCTGAGGCTGGCTTTGAACTTGCAATCCTCTTGTCTCAGCCTCCTGAGCCACTGGGATTACAGGTGTGTGCGCCACTATGCCCAGCTTTTTGTATCTTATATACATCCAATACTTGAATGATCTTTATTATAAGGAATTAGTGTTATTAAATGCAAATTTTATGGAGCTGGCCACAGAATTTAAATGATAAAAACTGACTCCTGAGCTGGATTTTACTGACCATTTCAAAGTTAACTCCTCTGATATTGTCCACTTAGTTCTGTGGTCCTGATTTTTGTCTGGACAAAAACTACAAAGTGCGGGCTGGGGATATAGCTTAGTTGGTAGAGTGCCTGCCTCGAAAGCACAAGGCCCTGGGTTCAATCCCCAGCACCGCAAAAAAAAAAAAAAAAGGGGCTGGGATTGTGGCTCAGTGGTAGAGTGCTTGCCTAGCATGTGCGAGGCACTGGGTTCGATTCTCAGCACCACATACAAATAAATAAATAAAGGTTCATCAACAACTAATAAAAATATTTTTTAAAAAACCTACAAAGTGAAAACACAACAGCTAAAAAGCTGTATAGTTACCTTGTGCAACAATGCATCAAATAACCTAGTGTTTTTTATACAGATCGACAACTGGAACCAGAAGTGCTAATAAAACTCAAGACAAGTTACACAGTAGTGGCTTTTTGCTTATGTTACACCATTTTAGAACAAAATAAGGAAAAGAAATCTAAAACAGGATAAGAACTGTCCCCACCATCCTCAAAATAGAGTGTGAATGGAATAGCAATGTTTGTTCAGTTTTAATTTTAGTTAAATGGATCCACATTCTTAGTCCCCTCTGTGTGCTATACAGAATACTACAGACTGCTGTTTTACCAACAACAAATTTATTTCCCACAATTCTGTAGCCTGGGATGTCCAAGATCAAGACACTGACAGATTTGGTGTCTGGTGAAGACCACTTCCTGGTTCAGATGGTTGTCCTCTCCCTCTGTACTCACATGGCAGAAGGTGCAATAGAGCTCTCTGGGTTCTTTTAAAAGGGCACAAATTCCATCCATGAGTACTCCACCCTCAAAACTATCACCTTCCAAAGGCCTAAAATACCATCACATTGTGGGTTAGATTCTAACACATCTGAATCTGTGGGGGTGGGAGGGTTCAGGCACATAAATATTGTAGACATTATTTAAGAATCTAGGGAAATTCTGGTGAAGAATACACTTGAGCCACAGAATGAAGCTTGTAAGACTTTAACAAAATAGTGAAAATATTCCCTTTATGATGAAAATGATAATATTTACGCACTGAAACATCCTTGATAATATTCATCCTTTGGGTTTGAGGTATGGTAACATAATCCTTTAAAAGAATACTACTGTATTCTTTGCAACAATGCATCTAAGAACCTAGTGTTATTAGTGACATAGGAAGGAATCCATTGTGTGTAGAAAAGGAATGTTCTACTCTCCCTCACTTTATGCTTCTTCAAGTTTTCATTCACTCTTATGCTGTTCCTGTCTTAACCATTTTTAATTTTTTCTCAATGAAACCACTGAGAAAACAGGAAACAAAAACGGTGGTAATGGGCCAGACATAAAAAGTGTTTCAATAAAGACCTTATTAAATAACTTTAAAATTTGTGCTCTAGCTATTTCCATAGTACTTGACAAATATGGGTTTGTTGGTTTCTGTTTCCTAGAACCATCAAAAGTCTTGAAAACTTCAAAAGATGTTGTCCTCCAGGGCTTCCAAGTATTTTATTTATTGAAGAACACATTTCACTACTAACCTCATCTGTTTCATATTCTGATGGAAACTCTACCAATATAAATTTAATCTTCACAAGTAAAATATAGGTTTTCATAGCAGCAAGTCTGTATCCATTACTGTGAATCTGCTTTCAAGGAAATTTGATGTTCCATCATGAATTAAATTATTTGCTCTCCAGGCAACTTCATTTGCATAATGTCAATAAAGTTCATCACTCTCCATCAAAATTCAAGCCATTCTGTCATGTAAATACAGTTAGATGGTGAAATCTCGCCACCTTCATGGCAGTCATCAAAAACCTTTAAAAAAAAGGGAAAAGTTTATGTTCAAATTGAATTTTACAAAATATCTATGACCCAACCACTTATTTAAAGCAGTATTCTTCTAAAATTTTAAAATTGAACAGGATTAGGGCTGTATTTAAGAACATACTATAATAGAGCTGTTTTCTGATCACAGTTTAAAAGATGACCTTTTCCTGTTTAATTAAGATGACTATGTTTACTTGCCCACTGGGTAAAAGGCTACCAGGAGGTAACAAAGGAATAGAATCCCATATTAAGAATGACTTAAGTTTTGTGTAACTGAATGCTTCATGTTTAGCTCTCTTCCTTCCTGTGGAGGGTGCTAAACAGAATTCCCAATATGTTAGTCTTCTACCTAGGAGTTGAAATCAGGACAGAGAGAACTTATATATGTAAGAACTTATTTAGGGCTGGGATTGTGGCTCAGTGGTAAAACATTTGCCTAGCATGTGTGTTAGAATGGTTCAATTCTCAGCACCACATATAAATAAATGAATAAAATCAAGGTTTATTAACATCTAAAAAAAAGAAGTCTAAACCGTGTGTGTGTGTGTGTGTTGGTGTGTGTATTAAATATAAAGCACAAACTAGCAGCCTGAGAATATAAATTCATGAAAACTGGGAGTGTCTCTTGCTCTCTGTTGTAGCCTCAGTGCCTACAGCACACAGTTGGTGCTCAAAACCAACTTGGGAATGAATGAACCAAAGTGTTAGGGCATACCAGGAAAGAGACATTATCTGGGGGTTTGAATTCTGATAGTTGCTTCTAAATTGTTAATCTTAGGTCTTCCTAAGCCTAAATTCCCTTGCTTTTAAGGGAAATAACACTATTAGCTCCAAGGACATGAGAAGGATTAAATGAGATCACAATATGAAAATCATTAAGAACATGCTAGGCCAAGAAGGAATGTAAGGCAAGGTTTGTTCATTAAAGGTCTGTTCATCGAGGTTGCATGGAGATTTGAACAGCTCTTCGGTCAACCCTTAGAGTATGGGAAAACTGGGGTGCTTGCTGTGTGACATTTACACCAGGCAGTAAAAAGTCACTTTAACTTACCGGGCAGAGCCCACAGGGTGCTCGAACTAAACCCGTGGGTGGGATGATTGGATTGACTGCCCTGTACAGTTTCATATGTCCGTCTACACTGCCAACTGTGCCTTCTTTTGCAGCAATGATAGTCATCTCCACTTTCCCATCATAAATAAGTGTATTCAAGATGGTTTCAATGTCCTCCATGGACAATTCTACCTGAAAAAAGAGATACGTTAGAAGGGATGCATAAAGGATGAGAAGACATCCTTTTGGAGAGTGTTATAAACAGTAAAGGATCACAATTTCTTGGTGAAATGGAAAAGTACTATGCTGGAGAGGAATAATGGAAAGCACAAGGAGGGTGAACAAAGATCCAAGTTAGCATAAACCACTGACATGCTAGGGACAGAAGTCTAACCTCAGGCTGAGTCTGACACTGAAGTCTTCACCATCCTAAAGAAACATTTCTTTGGCAAGAATTTAGTGAAGATTCTTAAAATGCTTGAGCAGAACAATAATTTAGACATCAAATAGTCAAAGTTTCTAGTTCTTTATAAATCAGAAATCTGGAGTCCAGAAAATAAAAATAACTTATCCAAGTGACACTTCAGGTGCTGGGGCTGTAGCTCAGTGACAGGGTGTTTGCCTAGCGTGCACAGGCCCTGGATTTAATTCCCAGTGCCCCCCACCCCCAAAACAAGTACCACTTCAGCAGTTTTTCTGATTATGAAAAGCATTGTGTCCTTATGTATAGGTCTTGAATAGGATATGCTGTTGATACCACCTATTGCTTAAAGTAAAGAATACCAGTAAATGACAACCAATGTCATGACTGATGTTTTGCACATACACTAAACTGTTCGGAGAAGATTAAGAACTTGTCAGAACAAACTTGACTTTGGGTGGTGAAATGCACCACTAGACCTGCACTTGGCTATTCTATGTCACCAACTGTTTAGGCAATGTCCAATGGGAATGATTGCCTTTACCTAAGGCTTAGGATAGTATTTCCTCAATGTGGATTCTGCAGAATGTCCACAGCTATCACCTGAAAAAGGGACTTGGTCAAATAATGTTTGGAACACACTATACATTATATCCTTATGATGAATAAATTTTACATGAAAAGGTAACAAAGAAGCTGGGTGTGGTGGCGCACGCCTGTAATCCCAGCACTTGGAAGGCTGAGTCAGGAGGATCGCGAGTTCAAAGCCAGCCTCAGCAACTTAGCGAGGCCCTGAGCAACTCAGTGAGACCCTGTCTCTAAATAAAATACAAAATAGGGCTGGGGATGTGGTTCAGTGGCCGAGTGTCCATGAGTTCAATCCCTGGTTCAAAAAAAAAAAAAAAAAAAGAAAAGGTAAGAAAGTTCTGACCTTACTGATTCCCAGTTCACAGATATATTTCCATACTTCATGTGATGAAGCAAATGAACTATTTCTTTGTATCATTGGATTCTGTTTGCTTTCTCGTGCTGTTTCTGCCTATAGTGGTTGAAACAGAAGAGATCTAAGCAAGAATGTAGTGAGCACTTTCCAAATACAATTTATACCCAGTCAAACCAAGAACAGAACTCATTTCGTTTACTAAAAATTACCAACTTCAGTTCTTTTCAATCTTATGAAATGTGATATACAAGATTAAACATCCTTTATAAAGAAACTTTTTAAAAAATAACTTGTGCTGATGTTTCCTGACTTATGCCTCACCTTGGTTTGTAGGAATTTGAAACACTGTTGATTAAGTACTTCTACAAATTCAGATTCAAAATCTTGGTCACTGTACCAGGCTCCACCCGTCACGGACCGGTCAGGCTGCAGGTTATACAGCATATATACTTTCTTTTTGGAGGCCTAGGAAAGAATATGCACAGTTCACGTGTATAAGATAACAGTTTCCAAAAACTAAAGTTTTAAAAAAGTAAACTTTTAGTTAAGTTTTAGATGTGTAGAATTATTGCAAAGGTAGTAGAGTTGCTGTATAATTCACAGTCTTTGCTATTAACAGCTTGAATTAGTATGATGCACTTTTCACAATTAATGAACCAATAATGATGTAAAATTTTTTTGAAGATGGGTCCCATTATGTTGCCCATGCTGGCTTATTATTCTTGGGCTCAAGGTCTTCCCACTGCCCCCAGGTAGTGGGGTTACGGAACATGCCACCATGCCCAGGTTGATGTATCATTATTAACTGAAGTCCATTTTTTTATTGAGATTTCATTGGTTTTACCCTAATGTCCATTTTCTGCTCTAAGATGCCAATTCAGGACATCATATCACAAGTAGCTGTCATCTCTTCTTAGACTTCTTTTGGTTGTGACAATTTCTTAAACACATATTAGTTTGGACTCATGAATATTTCTTTTCTAATTTGAGTTATAATCTAATACTACTTTGTTATTCCAATTATTCTAGCTTTGAGCATTGGAAACTTTTCAGTTGGTTTCTGAATCCCTTTGACATACCCCAATCATTGTGTGAGTGTTTCAGCACTTCTTACTTTTAGGTGCTATAAGATGTCAGGATCATCTTGTGTATTTCCTGTCTTCATTCTAGAATCAGTCACTACTCCAGGAAGCCCTGGGTCACTTTATTGGAAAATGGTATTAGAAACCATAATTTGCTACTGGGGTGCTATTACTTCTAGACCCTCTTAGTTGACAGAGCAAGAGTTTTGTGTGTATTAACCCCCGTATGTATACGTATCTATAATGAGTATATCTGTACACAACCATTTACGTTAAACATGAGTTCATAATGACGTCTCCAACACCAATCCATTACCACATGGACTGCCCTGCATTTAGCTCTAACTTTCCACTCCAACAGTTAGAAATCTGCATCTCACTGTTGTTCAATCTCACTAATTTGGTCAGCTTCTCTCTCTTTCTTTTTCTTTTTCTCTCTCTTTTTTTTTTTTTTTGCTCTCTTTGGATATAAATGACAGAATGGTCTTTTTCTCTTGATTCCTGGGAAGTAACCTCTATATTTTTTAATTTCCCAGTAAGAAATTTCCTTGTTATTTACTGGTCCCTTGGACCACACCTGGTTTACGCTAACAAGGTGGCTCGTGATGAACCCCTATATGGGAGCTTTTCATGCTGGAAAGCCCAACAACATGATTCAGAGCAGTTGTGTGACATCAATCTTACCTTTTAGAAGGAAAGCAGGGCTAAAGCTTGAATTCAGTCACATTAAGCATTTGATTGATCAGACCTATATAACAAAACTCTAATGAAAATCTGAATATCAATGCTTGGATCAATTTCCTTGGTAATCATACATCGATGTGCTAGGAGGGTGATGTTTCCTGAAGATATGGAAGTTTTTTCATTTTGGAATCCTCCCAGTTCTTGCCCTGAGTGAATCTTCAATTGGCTGGTTCTTTGTAGCCTACTTTGTAATTTTAAGTACAGCACTTTCTTGAATTCCATGAGTCACTGTAGCAAATTATTGAATCTGAGTGAGAATATAGAGCCCCTAAATTTGTAGCAAGTTGGTCAAAGTGTGGGTGGCCTGGGGAGACCTGAACTTGCAACTGGTGACTAAAATGAAGAGAGTCTTGGAGGAGGGGGGGACTGTGCTTTTAATCTGTCAGAAATGCATTGTAGCCAACACCCCCATCATTTCCCAGAATCCTCATGGGAAAGAACTGCATCGAATCAAGTACAATATTCATGTATACTTTCTTTGCCTTTAGTTTTTTTTTTTTTAATTTTTACAGACTTCATTTTGATTCACTGTACACAAATGGGGTACAAATTTCCAGACACTTCTCCCTCCCCCTTTCTTCTTTATTGATACAGGATCTTCTTATGTTGGTCAGGCTGGTCTTGAACTTCTGTGCTCAAATAATCCTCCTGCCTCAGCCTCTCAAGCAGCTGGGACACCCATTACCACACCCAGCTTGATACCACTTATTTCTAAAGTTAATTAGGTTAGCACCCTATTTCTCCACCCTCTTAAGGTTGTTTCCTACATTTGTAATGCATTGTGTCTTTTGTTACATTCTACAATGAGATCCTCCTATCGCCTAAACAACTTTTTTAAACACGTCCACTTTAAGAGCATTCTTTGTACTGTAAAGTTCTATGGGTTTTGACACATGCTTAATGCTTATGTCACACAGAAGTTTCACAGCTATAAAAATAAATCCTGTGCTTCCCTGCTTAACTGTTCCCACTGCTCCACCCCCAGGCTTGGGCAACCACTCATTTTTTTATTGTCTCTATAGTTTTGCTTATTCCAGACAGTATCTAGTTGGAATCATACAGTATGGAGTTAGAAAAATACAGTATTTTCTGTAGAAAATACTGTTAGAAAAAAATACAGTATTTTCTAACTGGCTTCTTTCACTGAGAAACATGAATTTAAGATTTCTCCATGTTTTTTTCATGTTAGCTCATTTCTTTTTTTGGTGAACAATATTTCAACTTGATGAGATGAGGAAAAACAGCAGTGTACTGGAAAAGACACTCCAGCAGAGCAGAGATCTTTCTCTAACTTATTCCTTAATGTATCCCAATCACTCAGAGAACTGCCCTCACATACCAAACATTCAGTAGGTATTTGCTGAATGAGTAAGCTAATATGCCAGGATAAAGGATCTCACAAACCACAAAATCTAAGAAAATGCTTCTACTCCAAAAATTCTTCATTGTAGAAAAAGTAGTTTTAGAGTTTACAACACACAAGACACCAAGCATTAACTATGTAATAACAAATCCACATACTAAGACATAATCTCTCATCAATTCAAAATGAGCTAAAATGTTTTTAAGTCTGTGATCAGATGTTTTAAATCACAACATAGCTTAAAGATTAAAACGTGAAATACACTTGGAACAACATATTTAAGTAAATATTTAGGGAAAGAAAAGAGAAAATTACTCACTGCTACAGACTTAACAGCTTTGATAAGCTTTTTACTTTCCAAATTCTTTAGAATTTTGTTTATTTCTGTTAATGGTAAGTTACTTTTGTATCGAATATCTCTGCTCCATATTCCTATAAGAAAGTAAAATAAAATAAGTTGCACTATGGTGTTTCTGCCTTTTGTTTCTACTTCTATCATAAATATTCCAAAACTATCTAAAGTTGATAGTACATCCTTTAACAAAAGGTTTATGTAACTGTTTTCAGTAATTTAAGTGACTTAGAGATAAAAACCATAACACATCCCTGGATTAAAACACACACACACACACACACACACACACACACACACAATTATGCAGAACAATAAATAAGCCCAAATCTTATCTTTTCTGTTTGTTCTTGGTACTGGGGATATTGAACCCATAGGTGCTTAACTACTGAGTCACATCCCCAGCCCTTTTTATCTTTTTATTTTGAAACAGGGTCTCACTAAGTTGTTTAGAGTCTTGCTAAGTTGCTGAGTTGGCTTTGAACTTGGGATCCTCCTGCCTCAGCCTCCCAAGTTGCTGGGACTACAGGCACGCTCTACTATGCCCAGCAGTAAGTCCTATTCTTTATAGTATAACTGGAAATTTTTTAGAATCCCATGCAGATACCTTTTAAAAGACATACGAAAAGAATATTTTTGTAATGGAAGACAAAAACATGAATGTTATTAAATTAACTTGTCATCTCTTCCACCCCTTCCTGTTTCCTGATACTCTCACTCTAGACTGTAAATGTGAAAAACAAACTTATATTTGGGTCAGGAGGTCAACTGCCATACTCGGTTGGGAGGGAAAAAAAAACAAAAAAAACTTTTAGCTGAGCATCTCCTTGCATATACACCCATTATTCATGCAACACTATATAAAGTGGAAAAATGAAGTCTATGATTCTTACAACCACTAAGAGCCTATTGTGGGAAGCCGTAACTAAAAGAAGAAAATAGGTATTATATGTGGAAAGAAAATATATTTTAAAATATTTTGCTTAATTTTCCTCCCAATGTAGAAGCATAATGAGATAGACTGTTTTTTGTTGGTGGTGGTTTTGTGGTAGAGAATGACTTTCTCAGAGGACTACTTTTAAAATGTTAATCTAATTTAATTAGGACATACAAAATCAATTATATAATTTTAGATTCCATCATACTTTTTCAAGCTACTAACAAGGACTCAAAGAATTCTAAAACATAATCAATGCCATTTCAATACAGTTCTTCAAGAGGGACAGAAGTACACTCTTGAACCACATGTGCCAGACACTGCTGTAACACACTAGGCATCCTCTGGTCCTGGTAAAACCCAATTTACAAACAAGATGAAGAAACTCACAAGTTTAAGTGACTTATACAAGTTATTGCCATGATTTATATGTGTCCTCCCCCAAATTTCTTATGTTGGAAATTTAATCCCCAAAGGCATGTGTTAATAGTACTTGAGAGGTGGGACCTCTGGGAGGTAATTGGGTCATTTCTCATGGATCAGTGGGTTACTGAGTGAGGGGCTGTTATAAACGTAGCTGTCTCTGGGTAGTTTGCTCTCCAGTCATGTGATCCCCTGTGCTACATTGGGATTTTATGAAGAATTTCCATCAGCAAAAGGCTGTAACTAAATGTGGCCCTTGGACTTGGGACTTCTCAGCCTCCTGAATTGTAAGAAATAAATTTCTTTTAAAAATTTACCAGTCTGGGGCTGGGGTTGTAGCTCAGTGGTAGAGCGCTCACCTCACACATGTGAGGCACTGGGCTCGATCTTTAGTACCACATAAAAATAAAATAAAGGTATTCTGTCCATCTACAACTAAAAAAGATTTTTAATAAAACAATCTGTGGCAACAGAAAACAGATTACGAACCATTATATAGCTAAAAATGTAAGAAACAAATTTTGCATAGATAATTCATTCATGTGGCTCAGAATTCAGAGATCTCTTTCAATGCCTGGCCACAGCCACCACTTCCTTTCTCCTTCAGAGCAACAATGGCATCACTTTTGGATGTCCTTCAAGCCTATGTATGTCATGGGTACAGTTCTGCTCCTTTCTTCCACTTTTTACACACATGGCATCATTATACTCTAAGGAATAAGCTTAGTCTGTAGAAGCCAAAATCTCAGTCCTACATGTAACCCCAAAGACAAATGTTTTTTGTTTTATACTTCCCATGCTTACCTTTATTTCCTGCATCCTCTATAATTTGATATACTAGTTTTTCTTGGTTATCTGATCCCTTCATTTTACTGTAAGGGAATAAAATAGAATTAAAAAAGGAAAGGGGTATGGGATATCTAATAATCTATATGACTACTTAAATAAATTAGCAGACAAGCCATCGCAATGACTTATTTACCAAAAGGGCTTACCTTAAAAAGAATGAGACAGAGCTGTATGTGTACCAACATGAAAAGATGTCCAAGATATGGTAAGTGAAAAAAACAAGTTACAAAACAGAATGGATAGTGTGATCCCATTTTTGTTAAAAAAAAAAAAAGAAAGAAAAAGAAAAAAAGATTATATATAAATATATAATCATCTATGAGTATCTATATACATCTAAAAGAAAAGATACATACCAAATTATTAAGACTGGTTACTCTGGGAAATGGAACGTATGATAGGAGCAGGGATGATATGCAGGATAGGTTTACATCATGCAATTTTGTACTAGCCTTTCTTTTCTAACACACACATGATTTTTGCAATTCTTACTTTCTTAAAATTAAAAAAAAGCTGCTTACCCAGCATTCTGAGAGTCCTTTATTCTATATAAAAGGCCTGTATTGCTTCTTAAGAGATCCAACTGACCCTAATGATGTTTTTTAATAGAAAGAAGTCAGTTATTTTGGATATATACATACATATATTTATACATAAAATATACTGACAAATGTTAATACATTCTTTATTGCATGAATTCCAAATTTTATTTACTTTTAATTTTATTGGTTCTTTTTAGAAATACATGACAGTAGAATAGATTTTGACATACATACATGGAGTATAACTTATTCTAATTAGAATCCCATTACCTGTGTTTTTAATGCATTCTTTAATGTTTTTGTTATATAGACTAAAATATTCTACCTTCCCCATTTAGTGTTCAGTTCCTCATTTGAGACTTAAGTTTTTTTTTTTGTTTTGTTTTTGGTACTGGGGATGGACCCCAGAGCGCTTTACCACTGAGCTACATCCCCAGCCCTTTTCATTGTTTATTTTGAGACAGGGTTTTGCTAGGTTGCTGAGGCTGGCCTCAAACCTGCAAACCTCCTGCCTCATCCTCCCCAGTTGCTAGGATTAAAGATGTGCACCACCACATCCAGCGAGACTTAAGGTTTTGACAAAAGGTCACATACATGCACGCTAGGCAATCTCTCTACCACTGAGCTACATCGACAACCTGGATATATTTTTCAAATACATTTATCTCAAAATACTGGCTTAACATAATCAATGTATGAAGAACTTTTTAAAAGCAGCTTTAGAACAATAAATTAAAATTTATATTCAAATTCAAATAAATTCAAATTACAACATACATAAAAATAAAATATAATTTGTATTAAAAAGTTCTGATAAGGCTAAACGTGCATTAATATCCTATACTACCATGATAAAATAAATTATAACGTTAACAGTGACATTTACCGCTATGCATGATGTTTATTATTATATGAAAGCTGGGCAGAAAGGTCAACCAAGGAATGAAAGGCCTGTAGTAGTACTATTTCTATATAATGAAGCAAAATCTTTAAAAAATGTTGTCATTCTTTGAATTTCCATGGGTCTAATTTTAGGAGAACCCAGATTATTATACTGTTGGGTTTCTGGCAATTCTGGGAAACCATGTCTGAGGGGGCACCATTCCTGAGTGTTAAGGTTGGAAAGAAATGACTTGGAAACTGACTTACATACTGGATGAAGTTTGACACCTCCCTCCCTCCCTCCCCTAATCCCACTAAGTGGCAAAGTGGGATCACAAAGTTCAATTGGAGGCTCCATTCAGTTGTTTGCTCAGCCTATAAACCCTTACAGAATATCTGTACTGCACTAGATGTTATGATAGCTATTTGGGGGGATGAACATAAATTCTTTGTGTGTGTGTCTGGAAACTGAACCTAGAGCCCTTAGGCATGCTAGACAAGGCCTCTACCATTGAGACATACACCCAGTGCAACAAACAGAAATTCTAAAAGGGAAACACAATTAACTTCAAAACTATCTGGTTGGCATGAAGAAAGAGGTAAGTATCTCAGGAGGCTGAGGCAGGAGGTTCACAAGTTCAAGGCCAGCATGGGTACTTGGTGAGACCCTATCTCAAAATAAAAAATAAAAAGGGCTGAGGCTATAGCTTAGTGGTAGAATGCTTGCCTAGCATGTATGAGGTCCTGGGTTTAATCCCCAACACTGCAAAAGAAAGAAAGTGAAGGGAAAGGAGGAAGGAAAGAAGGAAGAGGTGAAGATGGAAAGTCACTCAGAGAAAAGGCTATGGTCTAATGTAGGGATGTGGATGACTTTCAAGAAACAATGGTAGAGCTGAGTCCTAAAGGGTAATGAGGAGATAGTGTGTGAAGAAAGCAAACGGCCTTCTAAGCAAGGAGGACAGCATGAGCCAAGGTCATGAGGCATGAAACAGCTTGATGTGGTAGCAGAGTTGTAGAAGAGATAAGCCTGATGAAGAAGGCAGGAGTTCAGTGTGGTCAAACCCAGGAATCTGGACTTGTATCTCCAGGAGTAAGTAATAGCAATGAAGATGGGAATTCAAATTTGAGCACTGATTAAGAGCTAAGACCAACAACATTTAATGATTTATTAATAATTACAAGTTCACTCAAAATACTTCAATAACTCTACCACTGCCTACAGCCTATAACCAATAGGACTGGCAGTAGGCAGCAGATGCAGAGGTGGTAAAAGAGAGGGAGGTACTGAAAATGATCTTTAGAGGGAGGTCAGATGACAAAAAGGAATATAATCCACTGCCATAAATTCCCAGAATCCCTTTCACAATTCTCCCTGGAAACTTTTACCATAGTGAAATGACTAGAGATTATAATACTCCTTTAATCTTTGGGTTAAAATAGGTCAGCAATCTGGTCCACTGCTTGCTTTTTATAAATAAAGTTTCATTGCAATACAGTCACACTTGTTTATATTATTGTCCATTGGCTGCTGCTTGTTAAAATGACAGAGATGAGTAGTTGTGACAAAAACTATATGGTTCACAAATCCTTAAAGATATATTATCTAGCACTTCACAGAAAAAGCTTGCCAACCTCTGAGTTAGAAGATGAAAGAAGTGGTTTAACAAAAAGTTCACCTGTTCTCAAATTTCCACAGCCATAGCCCTTACAAATCTCACAGAGCTGGCAGATTTAAAAAGCCTATCAATCATGAGGCCTAGTGCAGAACTTTTACCTAGTTGCTAGTAAAATCAAACTAAAAAAGTCTTCTTCGGAGTTTTGATGATGGAAATTTAGACCATACAGTACCACAAACTGGAGTATTTTTGGAAAGCTGAAGGAGAATGGCATTAGTGCACCCCATTCTTAAGGAGGACAAAGTAGGTAAGAGCAGGCCTAAGAGCTTCACAGAAAAATCCCACTGCAATGTCTCTGGAGGAGGAGGACTGCTGCTACTCAGCTGGTCTTATGCCTGCCTCCTGAAAAGTTCTGAGTGACACTGTGGAGAGTGACACCCTAAACCAAGAGGCTCTGGGATGACTCACAGGCAAGTCAGAGGGGAGATATTTCATAGGGAATGGTCGAAAATTGGCAGCAGGAAATAAACAGAAAGTGAGAACAGACTATGCCTATGTGCCCTTACATATCAATTAAGTTAATAAGTACAACAGTTTTAACAAAATACATTTTGTTCATCTTGTAAAATGGTACATAATTATTCTTTTTTCAATTCAGGCAGCCTGAGTTGTTTCCTGGTTTGGAGTCTTATTAGTTATATCCTAACACACTTTCTGGTTTTATGGCCAGTGTACTAGTCAAAGTTATTCAGAGAAAAAGAACTAACAGGAGATATACATAGTTATATTTCACTAGAAAGAGATTTATTATAAGATATTAGTTTGTGTGATTATAGAGGCTGAGAAATCCTATGATCTGTCCTCTGTAAGCTGAAGACCCAACAAAATCAGTGGTGCAGATCAAATGCCTAGGAACAAGAGAGGCAGATTTGAATGTAGATCCCCATTCAACTCTGGAGGCTTAAGTCTAAAAGTATTGAGGGAAGGAGAAAATGGATGCTACAGTTCAAAAAGTCAAGCAAGTAAATTCAACCTTCTTCCACATTTTTCTTCTATTCAAGCCCTCAAAGATTGGATGATGCCCATTCACGCTGGGGAGGGCCTTCTGCTTTCCTCAGTTAACCAATTCAAATGCTAACCTATTCTAAAACACCCCCAGAAATAAAGTTTAGCTAAGATATCTGTGAATTTTATCTCCTCGTCAAGTTGAAACATAAAATTAACCATCAAGACTAAAAGCTGGGTGCAGTGGTGCAAGCCTATAATCCCAGTGGCTCGGGAGGCTGAGGCAAGAGGATTGAGAGTTCAAAGCCAGTCTTGGCAAAAGCAAGGTACTAAGCAACGCAGTGACACCCTGTCTCAAAATAAAATACAAAAAAATAGGGCTGGGGAATGTGGCTCAATGATCAAGTGCCCCTGAGTTCAATCCCCGATACCACTCCCCCAAAAAAGACTAAATAATAGAAAGCAATGACAATCATAATACATAAATAATAATGTTGGCTAGGTAGATTCTCCTTACCATGGACAAAAGTCTATTGATGGCCACTGCCCGTTGTTGGGCTTCTATATGAGGCATTTCATTCTGAATTACTTGGTCTGTGATTCCATGAGGAAATTGATGGCATAGTTCTATAATCCTAGAAACAAAGGTATTAATGATATCATTTATATTTACCTGTTTCAAGAGGCAGTTAGGGAGAAATATAAGCAGAATAGTTTGAAATTGTGCCTTTTTTCACATTTGGCAGACAATCTGAGTCTCTATGATGGTTTTGAACCAAAGCATATGAAAACCTGAGGAAGACTCTTTTTAAATACACATTCACATTATTAGTGTTACTTAAGGGGAACTTGTCTTTTCATCACAGATATAAATTTTGAATTAGCACAAAAGTCTAATGAAAATGGAAAAAATATTAAAGCTGAGATTTCAATTTTCTCAGCTGGAATAAGAATAAAAAAATTAAGCAGTAAGTCTGTAAGCCGGAAGCCAATGGGGACTTATCATTCCAAATAATTTTTCCCATGTAAAACAAATGTCCAATCATTTCTGGTATGTGGGAAGATAACGTTTGTTAAAGTCACAATGAAGCCTCATTGATGGAAACCTGGCTAAATAAATATAAATAGCACAAGCTGAGAAAAGGTTTAATCTCCAAACCTATTATACTGGATGAAGCAAGATGAGTATGGGCCACCTTGCACAGGAGGTCTCATTCCCACTGGAGGTCCAGGAGGCCCATCTTGGTAATAGGGCACCATTGGCAGTCCCTGCCCATTCTGGGGCATAGCACCAGGAAAGTAACCTGGCATGCCTTGATAATCACAACCATACTGACCATGAGGTGGCACTGGGGGTACCATTCCTTGCTGCTGTGGGTGGTGGCATCATATCTCCAATTGGTCCAACTTGTGGATTACCGATAAACGTGGACACTTCTTGTGGGAAGTGATAATGGAAGTGTTAAGATAATACACCGGATCTGGGGCCTGTTTTTGCAATTATCCCTACCAAATCTTGCTTTAAGATTAACAAATGTATTACTCATAACAGAGAAAGTCAGAGTATTTTAAAACTATGTGATAATGTAAAATAAGTTGTGCACTGTTAGAGTATGTAACATTGGAAGAAGCTTTAGGTGTCCTAAAATCCTGAGTTCAATACTATACCGAAACCTTTCAGCTTAATGTTACTTTGCAATCGCAAACTGAACCCTAACTTGGTCCAAACGTTCTACTGTAGGAGTTTCCTTAGTGACTCAGCAACCCTGGATTAGAATGTGTATCCACAAGAGCTACGGAGGAACGGCAGGTCTCTTTTTCAGGGCATGGATTTCCTTAACATAGGCAGTGCATCACTATAACTTCCCAAACAGCATCCGGGCAAAGCCAGTTACACGTCATTGCAACCTGTCAAACCCGTTTTGAACTTCTTGAAGAGTTCTCTTCTCCCCCAGGAAACTCATTCAGAACACCGCGCTTTACTTCCCCACGTGCTCACTCAAACTGCTCCGCCCGCTCCCAAGGAGTCCTGAAGAATAGATCCTGCTTCCCAAATGACCGCGCCTCTGCGGGGGTTGCGGTCTGGAACCCGGAACTCAGCCTTGCTGGCTTACCTGTTTTCTATTTCGACCGGATCCGCGTCGGGAGGCTGCACCTTCACCTTCACCTCCGCCATGAAGGCTCAGGTCCTCAACCCTGGAGGAAGAAACACACGGAGTCACTAGATAACTAACCGGGGAATACCGGTAACCCGAGGAAGCCAGCATAGGCCCGGGGATGAGGGGCCTTCTTCCTCGTGTCGCAGCCGGTCCTTCCTTGTCTGTCGGCTTGAGGCGGCTAAGCCGCGCCTGCTCCGCACCACTTTTGCCGGCGCCGATACAGCGTCTTAATCTTCTGCAGAATGTCACTACCTGTCGGACAAGAGAGTCTGGTTCCCTTATTCTGAATAGGAATGTCACCTCTTAGCACTTTCCAACTTCTCGGAAGGCATATTCTTGAATGTCTACGGTAAAGTCCTCGGAAGGGAGCTCCAGGCTAGTAGCAGTCGCTCCGCCCAGTGACAGAGGCGGGGCTAGTTGCTAGGAGGCCGATTTTTCCGCCAATCATTTTCCCAGTTCCCAGTGGGCGGAGCGCGCTCACCGCGTCTGTGGTAACCCGGGCTGCGGCAAAGGAGCCTGCAAGAAGCGGTGAGAGACCGACAACCGGGTTGGGGGAGGCTGCAGTGCCTTTGGGGTCCTGACCTCGGTCCTTGTGACTGGAGGAGGAGGCAGAGGGCCTCCTTTACTCCAACCAAAGGACGCAGGCGGCCCTGACTGCCCGTGATGAACCAGGGTGAAGACCCTATAGGGTCCTATAGGCAAGGAGATGGTGCAGGTGGAGGGAGTTGGGAGGTGGTGGTAGGGTGCTGTTGACCGCACTCTGCGGTTCGAATCTAGTGGATCAAACATTTTCTCGATTTCCTTTGCTTGAGGCCCACTGACCTCCCAAGGGCAGCTACTAGTCCCCACGCGCGAATTATTCTGTACCTCAACTATTTATTTCTATTTATTCAAGTATTTTTATTTTAAATGTCTCTTACTTGAATGGAAATGTGTGTAAGGTCATGTTCTTCCCCACCCCCATGTTCAGTCATACTTTCTTAGGGCCTAGTGGTGTTCTATGAGTATCCGCAGTTTGTTTCATTGTATTCATTCATTCATTCATTCATTCATTCATTCATTTATTTTTGGTACCAGGGATTGCATTTTATTTTATTTTATTTTATTTTATTTTATTTTATTTTATTTTATTTGTGGGTACCCGGGACTGAACTCAGGGGCATTGGACCACTGAGCCACACCCCCAGCTCTATTTTGTGTCTTATTTAGAGATAGAGTCTCACTGAGTTGCTTAGCACCTGCTTTTGCTGAGGCTGGCTTTGAACTCACAATCCTCCTGCCTCAGCCTCCTGAGCCGCTGGGATTACAGGCATATGCCAGCCCGGCCCGCAGTTTATCTTCCCTGCCCTCAATCTGGAACTATCCAAAAAAGAAGGTTTTAAGTTCACTCCCTAAGTTTAGTTATTCCACTAATCAATCTGATGAGACTCAAACTGCAAAGCCCAACAGAGTTGCCACAACCAAAACTAAAAAGACACTAGACATAGTCTAATATGCCCAATAGCCTAAATTAGTCTAAAATAGTCTAAACATAGTCTAAATGCCCAAACACAAGTTGATAAATAAATTAACATAAGTGTATTGGAAATTGGAAATTTAAAAATGAAGATGCATGGCGCTGGCGGTGTAGCTTAGCAGTAGAGCGCTTGCCTAGCACTTGTGAGGCACTGGGTTCAATCCTCAGCACCGCATAAAAATAAATAAATAAAATAAAGGTATTGTGTCCATCTACAACAACAACAAAATTTTAAAAAGCAAGGATTCAAAAAGTAAACTACAAAATTCGAATAAATATGTAGATTAAAATTAGCACTCTCTCTGAAGGCATATTCTTGGAAAGCCTCTGTACTGGTAATTAATAATTCATAAATACAGCAGATTAGAGCAGAAGACTTGTGTTTGTTGACCACTGTTTAGAGTTGTACAACTTCCTTTCCCCTGAAAAGTGATGCTTTGCAGTCCTTCTCAAGTGTCAATGTAGCCATCACATTCAAGAACCACCGTGGGGACAACAGAAGGGCCATGGGCCTGAAGCTTTCTCAAGAGCTGGTTCTAAATGAACATTTTGGGTTGCATGCACAGTTCCTTCTGGTCATACTCTGTGATGACTTGCCTGAGGTCAAGGGAGATGGCCCCGTAATTGAAGGGAAGAAAGGGTTATAATGATCCAGAGGGAACTGAGCTCAGAGTATTAGTGATGGTCTCTGTTCTGCTTTAGCCATTTAATTTGTCCATTTAAAATGATTCCATCCATCACATTCATTCATGCTCTTTCTTAGTGAAGTAAATAGATAAATCCTCACACAAGACCTCAACAACAAATATAAAACTGAAATGTAATAATTATTTCAATCAAAAATGGATGATATTTGTAGGTGGCATACTCACAATATATTCTCTTTAGATTTTACTAATTTTGCTGCATTTAATTAAAGTGATGCTCTTATGTTCAAATATAGTTGCATAGTAGAATTTATTTTTATCCCTTTTTTCATATAAGGAGAGAATATGACTGCTGGTTCAGTGTGTGTCCCCCAAATCATACCACTGCGAGTGCCTCAACCTGGAAAAGCAAATCATGAAATTGATAACAATACTTTTTTGGAAATGAAATCAGGTAGGAATCATATATACTGGAAAATATTTAAAATATTTTTAAATACTGTTTGTGTTCATGTGGTTGCTTTCTATACTCAGGAAATTTGTAAAACTTCCACAATTCCAAACAATGTTGTCCTTTGGTGGTTTATAGCATGGTATATATTTTGATTAAAATGGTTAGCTTTGACTAAGCTTTCATTTATATAGGTACACAGTTTGAATAATACTTTGATTCACCTTAGTTGCCTCCCCAGATTTTCCCAGGAAGCTCATTATTTTGCTGGGATAATAAATTTAACCTACTAATACAGACTTTCCAATGTGCTTCCTAGACTAAGAATTCCAACTAAGAATATGGTTACATTATACTATGTCCTACTTTATCTTAAAAGCTAATGTGATTTTTAAAAATAAGAAACCAAAATAGAAATGTAGTATTTGTGCCCATAATTCTTCGAAGCTGGATGATTACTGACAAATGATATGAAAAGGTATTAAAATTTTTTAATATTTAAATGTGAACTAAATAAAGAGGTATATTATTTAATACCCCTCAAAAATAGCAACCAAATACAAAAATGGGCAAAGGATGTAAAAAGAGATTTCATAGGAAAGGAAATATAAATATCTCTTACATATATGAAATCCACCCCTTTACTTGCTTGTTAAGCAGACCTTATCCTTTGCTTAATTTACTCCACAGCACTTAATCACCACCATTCCAAGATGTATTTACTGATTTGTTTATTTACTGTGTTTTTCGTCAAATGTAAGCTTTATAACTACAGGGACTTTGGTCACTTGTGTGTCCCTAGTGCCTAGAACAGTGTCTGGTACATGATGGGTATTCAGAAAGTTTGTTAATGAATCAATTAATCATACTCAAAATGGAAGAAAAGAGCCTGGGGATGTAGCTCAGTGTAGAGCATGTGACCAGCATGCACAGGCCCTGGTTTCAATCCTTAGTACATTCCCCCACCCACAACCTGCCACCAAAAAAAAAGGAAAGAAGGTTGAGTTCAAACTACAAGATTCTTTTTTTCCCCCAGTATTGAGGGATTGAACCCAGGGTGCTCTACCACTGAGCTTCAGCCCCAGCCCTTTTTTAAGTTTTTATTTTGATGTAAGTTCTCACAAAGTTGCTTAGCTGGCCTCAAATTTGTGTTCCTATTGCTTCAGCCTCCCAAATAGTTGGAATTACAGGTGTATGGCACTGTGCCTGGAAAGGTACTATTATTTTTATCTCAGAAATTAGCGAAATTAAAAGAAAAATAGGTAACATACTATATGGGGGAGATTGTGGGTAAATAGGCACTTTCATGTATTGTTGGTAGCAGTATACATTGCTTAATCACCCAGGGAGGGCAGTTTGAATATATTAATCAAAAGTTCAAATGCAAAGTCAGGCCCAGAGGTGTGTGCCTAGAGTCCCAGCTACTCAGGGGACTGAAGCAGGAGAATTTTGAGTTCAAGGACAGCCTGGGAAACATAGCAAGACCCTGTCCTAAAACATTTTTACAATTGTACATACCTTTTGACCTGTGAGTACTATTCTGCATATTTGTTTTACAGGTGTACTTACAAAAGGAATTTTTTACAGGATTGGTCATTGCAGTGCTTATACTTGGAAAAGAAAAAAAGAGAAGAAAGAAAAGGAAAAAGCAAGCAATCAAAGTGTACATCTTTAGAGAGTTAAATTGTTGTTCATCTGTATGAGGGGACTGAATGCAGTCATAACAAAAAAGTGGAAATTCTTTATGTGTCAAAGTAGAATAGTATCCAGGACACATTGTTCAATTAAAAAAAAGTAATGTGTGGGACAGGCTAAGTAAGCCACCATTAGTGTTAGAAGGGAGGGGAAAGTAAGACTATATACCTATATGTACCTATAAAGTATTTTTTTAAGGACAATGGTTGTCTCTGGACAGCCAGTGTGAAGTCTGGGAGGGAGAATTTTCATTGTATAGCATTTTTAAATTTTTGAAGTTTTAATCATGTGAATTTATTGCACTTAACTTTTTTTTTCAGGAATTATAAGAATCATTTACCAAGTCCAAATAAAATATAATAAAACATTTCTTAAGAAATGCTCAGGACTGGGGTTATGCCTCAGTAGTAGAACATTGCCCAGCACGTGCAAGACCCGGGGTTTAATCCCCAGCACCACGAAATGAAATGAACTACTCAAAAAAATTAAAAATTGGTTTCCATTTTCCGTGGACAGTGGTGTCTTAAAAACTGACTCCTATTCTTTTGTATCAGTGCCCTATTGCAGACTCAAAAGAGCATAATGGTTCAAGGGCATAGGCTAAGAATTCAACCTCCCAAAGGTCACACCACAACTCATCTGTTATTTAGCAAATTTGTTAATCTCTCAGGGACTCAGTTACCTCATCTAGAAAATGAGCATAAAATGGGACATCATAGAGTTATACAGAGGAAGTCAGAAGTGAGCTCATTCATGTAAAGCACTGTGCTAAAACAGAGAAAGAATTTTTGTTAGTTATTTTCATATATATTCATGTTCATATATGTGTGGATTTTCATGTATGTATGTGTATATGTAAAAATGCCTCAAATAATTGACCTTTATTCTAGGGCTAGCCACTTTAGTGTTAATTACAGTTATCCTGTTTTGGATTTTTTAGATACCCCAGATGTCAACATATATTACACCCTGGATGGCAGCAAACCTGAATTTCTGAAGAGAATTGGTTTTGGAGAAAATAATACATTTAAGTATACAAAACCTATTACTCTGCCTGATGGAAAAATACAAGTTAAAGCTATTGCAGTCTCTAAGTAAGTTAAGAAAATGGTGATCAGACTGATTTGTAATATAATGACATTATGTTCTGATTTTATTTATTTATTCCTTTGAAAATTAGTGTTGCATTAGAAAGACACTAATGAAAAATTTGATTTTAGCATATATGTGTAATTGTGTTTTATTTGAGTTTTACTGAGGTATGCACAAATCACGAGTGTATTTAATGAAGTGCAGTCAATAAGCTCAGTGAAGTATCATGTGTATGTATTGGATCTTCAGGAAGAAAGAGACTGCCTAGGACTGGGAACCTTTAAAAAGCTTCTCTTGGCTCTGAGGAAAGCACTGTGTTTACTGGATGGTTCTTGTTCCCCAGGATGCAGCCTACAGCCACCACCATGATTCTCTATTTCATTTTATATTGATTTAATTGATCTTTGAAGCTGTTGTCTTTTCACCTTGGAGGACATTAGACACTTTATTCTTCCTTTCCCACTTGGTGCCTTTTAACCATTTTGAAATATAGAAACACTATTAATTTGGAAACCTTCACCTTATGTTGTAGGGGAAAAGCCTCAATTGCTTAGCAAGTCTGTGTGACTGTGATAGAAGAATCATTTTGTTCAGCAAGACAGGTTTGGCCACATTTGGGGAATATATTTAAGCCCCAAACCAAATACCTGACCAGCCCAGGTACTTTGGAAAGACGCTCCATGCTGCCCTTGCTGGCTGAACTACTGCAGACTTTTTGAAGCAAGGGACAACTTCACCAAAGATGATTGTTTTGGCATCTGAAAATTTAATCAGTATTTGGAGGGTGGGGTTGTGGCTTGGTGGTAAAGCACTTGCCTGGCATGAGTGAGGCCCTGGGTTCAATCCTCAGCACCACATATACATAAACAAATAAATATCCATTGACAGCTAAAAAATATTTTTAAAACAATATTTAAGATAAAATGAAACAAAATAACCCCCATACACATTATTATTTACTTACTAAATATTGGAATTTTTGTTTTTTTCCCATTTGTCAAGTGACTTCTATTAAAACAAAATGTATCAATTATCATTAAAAATTAAGAACCTAAGTACTCTGGTGCCTAATGCTCTAAGTTGCAAGCAGTATCCAGATGAAGTAGTAATTTGATGACTATATAGTTTGAAGGAGGTAGTAAAGCTTTCAAGAGAATCTTTAAAAATTAGATCTTTCTTTATGCCTCTCACCAACTTTTTCTTAAAAATTTTTTATTTGTTCTTTTTAGTTATACATGACAGTATAATGTATTTTGATATTCTCACCAACTTTCTCTGCCCACTAAGTGCGTTAGTAACACTGAAGTATTTCAAATGTGCTCATTTCCCAGGCTGGCCTCATGCTTACCATCCTCCTGCCTCAGGCTCCCAAGTCACTGGGATTACAGGTGTGCACCATTGTTCCTAATTAAGATAGGTTTTTTTGTTGTTGTTTGTGGTCCTGGGGATTGAACCCAGGGCCCTGTTCATTCGAGGCAAGCACTCTACCAACTGAGCTATATCCCCAGTCCCTAAAATAGTTTTTTATGGAAATTATACTGCTTTATTTAGTCAGTTTCTAGGTACTCAAGGTAGTTTCTTAGTAAGGAGACAAAGGACTTTAAATGAGAGTGCTCACACTTACAGATCATTAACATATTAGGAGGACAAATTAAGATTATGAAATTTCAAATGACAGGAAAATGTTTTTTATATAAAGAGTGAAAAAAGATACAAGTTTACACTTAGGACTTTAACTGCATTTTAAAATGCCTAGAGAAAAACTGGAAGAAAACATGCCAAACCTTAGACAGTCACTGCCTTTGATACAAAATTATGTATGTTTTTTATTCTTGATAACTTTAACAGCTTCCAAAAGTTAACTTTTGTGATAATAAATAAAGGGATAAATAAAAAAAAAGGATATTGGAAATTACAACTAGTCCTTCTTAACCTTGTCTGCTGAATCAACTAGCCATTACTGCATAACAAACCACTCTAAAATTTAGTGTTTTAAAAGAACAACCATTCCATTTGTTAACTATCATGTACATCAGTATTTTGGATTTTTTTGTTTTGTTTTATTTTGCTACTGTGGATTTACCACTGAGCCCCATCCCCAATCCTTTTTGTTTTTTATTTCAAAACAGAGTCTCACTAAGTTGCTCAGGGCCTCTCTAAGTTGCTGAGTTGCTGAGGCTGGCCTTGAACTTGTGATCCCTCATCACAGCCTCCCAGGCTGCTGGGATTACAAACGTGCCACTGCACCCGGCTGTGGGTCAGTATTTTGATGTTCACTCAGAGGGTGATTCTTCTGCTGATCTTGCCTGGGATCAGTGACATAGCTGTCATCATGGTTTTTTTGTTTGTTTGTTTGCTTGTTTGTTTGTTTGTTTTTTGGCTCATCTTGAATTGGATGGTCTAAGAAACCTTGACTTGCATGTCATGTTTGATGCTGGCTGTCGGCTGAGCCATGTCTCCTGCGGGTTATCCTTAAGTGTTCACATGGTACCTCGGTTCCAAAATGCAGTAAGAGAAAGGGCAAGTCCTGCAGATGTTTTTCTAGATTCTACTTGTGTCATATTTACTGTTTCCTTGGCCAAAGCAAATCACATGGCCACACCTAAAGTCAATGCAGTAGAAGGTTTTACAAGGGAGGTATGGTGGCACCTCAGAACCCATTATTTTTTTCCACATTTTTTGTTGGTGCGTGATAGTTGTACATAATGATGGGATTTGTTGTACATATTCATACATGCATATATATGCATTATATATATAATTTGGCCAGTATCACACCCCAGCACTTTCCCCCTTCCCTCCCCCCTCTCCCCTCCTGATCCCTTTCCTCTACTGATCTGCCTTTGATTTTCATGAGTCCCCCCCATTTTTCTTTTCTTTTTCCCTCTCTAGCTTCCACATATGAGGGAAAGCATACAACCCTTGATCTTCTGAGTTTGATTATTTTGCTTAAAATAATGGTCTCTATTTTCATCCATTTTCCTGCAAATGACATAATTTCATTTTTCTTTATGGCCGAATACACTCCATTGTGTGTATATACCACATTTTCTCTAATCATTCATCTGTTGATAGACATTAGGCTGGTTCCATAGTTTTGTAATTGTGAATTGTGCTGCTGTGAACATGGGCATACATATATCACTGTAGTTTGATGACTTTCTTTCTTTAGGATACATGCCAAGGAGAGATATGGCTGGGTCCTACGGTGGTTCCATGCCTAGTCTTTTGAGGAACCACCACACTAATTTCCTTAGTGGCTGTACTAATTTACAATGTCAAAGTGTTCCCTTTTCTCCACATCCTCTTGAGCATTTATTATTATTTGTATTCTTGATGACTGCCATTCTGACTGGTGTGAGATGAAATCTCAATGTAATTTTGATTTTCATTTCCCTAATTGCTAATGATGTTGAACATTTTTAATATATTTTTTGCCATTTGTATTTCTTCTTTTGAGAAGTGTCTGTTTAATTCATTTGTCCATTTATTAATTGGGTTACTTGATTTTTTTGGTGTAAAGTTTTTTGAGTTATTTGTATATTCTTGATATTAATCCTCTGTCAGAAAAGTAGTTAGCAAAGATTTTCTCCCATTTTGTAGTTTCTCTCTTCACATTCTTAATTGTTCTGTTTTCTGTGCAGGAGGTTTTTAATTTGATGCCATTCAGTTTTCTAACTCTTGACATTATTTCCTGAGCTTTAGGAGAACCCATTATTTTAACCAATCTACCACAAGTGCACATTAGAGTTACCTAGGGAGCTTTGCAGAATGCCAATGCCAGGGTCACACGCAGACCAATTAAATAGCAGTCTTTTGGGATAAGATCTAGGCATCAATGTTTTTAAATACTGATTATTCCAATATACAGGTGATTACAATATGTAGCCAGTATTGATCACAATGGACATAAAGCAATGGAAAAATATATTTTTGTTTATAGGAATTTGACCACACGAAGTTTTGGAAATTTATTTTAATTGAAGTGTGAAATTCTAGGATGAAAAGAAAGGAGTAGGACATTGTTGCAGGCAGATATATGTGTGTGTGAATTTCGCATCTGAGAATAGTCAGAAAAGAACACATTTGGACAAGAGGGACCAGGAACTTGGGAACATCTCAGGAAGGGGAAGTGTGTTGCCAGATGTTGATGACCCATATTGATGATCCAGACCAGGGTCTGTACACTTTCTGACATCAGCCTTGCTTCTTTAAAAATCTCCTTTGTGGTCAGCAATGTCCCATCTTGGTAGGATATCATTTAGTAGTGTGTTGGCAATGAACTTGCAGGGTTCTGCTTTCTCCCTCACTTACCTCATATAGGGAACACAATAGATCAAGCCCAGTAGAGGCAAAAATTACCTTGAACTGAAGGTATGGAATAGGATTCAGAGTCCACTGTGGATAATTGTTTTCTTCAGTAGAACTATGAAGGACTCCCCAGTTTTGCAACAATGGTTGATAAAACAGATTTATCAGTGTGTTCCTGCTCATCTCATAGGCACCCATTTGTAACCCCTTGTCATACATAATAGTCCCTAAAATGTTAATTCTCTACCTAGAAGTCATCATTCAAGCTCGATTGTAGAGGCACATTCCAAGAGGTAGTACTATATGTTCTATTTGTGTGGAGGAGGAGATCCAGATATTATCTACTCAGGCAACCACAAAGGCAAGATATTGTTGTCCTTTGAGAGATGTTGTTTAACGATGTGGAAAAAGAACAAGGCTTCGAAACCCACAGATTTGGATTTTAATCCTAGTTCTATCACTTACTCTGTGTGCCCTTGATTAAATTGTGTGAGCTTCTGACTCTCATTTTCCTCATTTGTTAAATGAGGTTACTAGAATTTGACAGCTTTTGTGAGTATTAGAAATAACACACTTAATACAACACTTGGACTCACACTTGCAGTAGCAGTTATTTGTTATTCTGATTCTTAGCAAAGAGCTAAAATATTGTTGTTTTGTGAAACAACTCAAAAGATACACCTTATATTTGAAGAGTTTATGCCTGGGGAAATAAATGGTTTTCACTCAACCCATTTGTGTTTCCACACTGGAGGCTCTCAGCTGGGCATAATTTCCCCCCAGGGGACATTTGCTAATGTCTGGAAACATTTTGGTTAGCACAAGTAGGATAGTGATGTGCTTGTAGTGAGCAGAGACCAGGGATGCTGCTAATCATTGTACAATGCACAGGACAGAACCCACGATGAAGAGTTATCTAACCCAAAATTTTAGTAGTTCTCAGTGGGTTGAGAAAACATGACCTAGACCAAGTCGTGGAATTTCCATAGATGACAGCTTCGAACTCCCTTGCAGCCATTCTGTTAACTCTGGTGTTTTATCATGAGACTAGAGCTACCCCAAAATATTTTTTGTTTGAATGCACTTCATGTTGGTACTTCCAAAGATTCATATTTAAGGTCTCTAATTCCAGCCCTAACAAAAGCTTATGTGTGTTTCAAATGGAATTCGGGCACTGAGTAGGATGTACAATTCCAACCCCAGACCTAGTCCTTTTGGGGGATCATAATCAGAATGAAGTCCCACTTAGCAGGCAGCTTAAGCTGGACTTTGGGCTGTTTTTAGCCGGGATGGAGTCCATGGGTGAATGCCCTAGCTGGGTCCTCAAGGAAAGGGCCAGCTGTTGCAGGGAATTAGAGCAAGTGGGAGATGCCAGGCTTCCACTCAGTGTGATCTCTGTGGGGTTGAGACCATTCAGGGAACTCTGGGATTGTTCAGAATTTGAATGATCCCTGATTGAAGATGTTTGTGATATCAGGGAAGTGTGCTAATAAGGAGGACAATTGCATCTTGAATGTAGTTCAAACAAAGGTGACCATGCGGATGACATGAGTTCTGAGGTGAATGAGTTAAGGATATAGTTAATATGAATGATCATCTATATATGCATTCACACATTTATGCATCTGTAAATTTGGTTTTGTTATTTTTAGTGCTTTCCAATGTTTAGCTACCTGTGATTCACTCTAGCCAGTGAACTTGCAAGTATCCTCTGATCACAGAAAGGAAGGCATATTATTTCTTTAATTCAGCCTCTCAGGTAGATAGTGGTTATTTAGATGAATTGTGTATTTTTGAGAATTTTTTCTCCATCTTCCAAAATATAGCTTAGAACTTCTATATTAGTTAATGTTAAGCATTTCAGAATTAATATTTATGTATTCCTGTATATTTATAATGAAGAAATTCAAGCCTTTGGGGATGCTTATTTACTTAAAGGTTAAAAATTTTAAAGAAATATAAGAAATGGATATGTAGGAAGTCTGAGAAATTGTAGAAGAAATGCTAGTGAAATATACATAAAATGTATCAAAGACTAACATGAAAATCAACAAAAGCTATGCAGACAAAGGGCAGACACTGAAGAGAGAAGATAGTTGACATGTAAACGTATTAAATGTCTGGGCAGATGAATCAGAATGACAGGCTGTGAGTCACCAATGAGACATAATTATATAGAGAGAGTAACACAGGAAACTCTTCCTGTTTTAAGTTTTCAGTACAGTTGGGAAGTAAGAGCACATCACTTAAATACAGCAAGAGCTGGTTTCTATAAACATAAATACTAAGAGAAGGCAGCCACCACGTAGGCAGTCTGACCACCTGAAACTACCATACTGTAAGTAAGTTCAAGCTAACCATAAGGAAAAGGAGGGGGGATGGAAGAGGCGGGGAGCAGGAGGGAGGGAGGGAGAGAGAAAGACAGAGAGAGGGAGGAGAGAAGTTATCCCAACCCAGACTGTACATTTGTGAAGGAGGAACCCATTTGGACCTCCAGCCCAAATGAGCCTTCAGTTGACTCCAGCTTCTCCTAACATCTGATGTCAATCACATGAAAGAGCTCAATCGAGATCTACCCAGCTGAGCCCAGTTAATCCACAGATTTGCATTTTAAGGCACTACATTTTGGGGGTGTTAATCAGCTTTCCATCACTGTGACAAAACAATTTAAAGAAAGATTTATTAAAGAGCACTTGCCTAGCATGAGTGAGGCACTGGGTTCAATTCTCAGAGACACATATATATAAATTAATAAAATAAAGGTCTATCAACATCCAAAAAATATTTTTTTAAAAAGAAAAATTTATTTTGACTCACAGTTTTAAGGTTTCAGGACATGGTCACTTGGCTCCATTGCTTTGGGCCTGTGGTGAGGCAGAAAATCATGGCAGGAAGTGAGTGGTGGAGCAAAGCTGCTTACCTTGTGGTGGCCAGGAAGCAGAGAAGAGGATCTAGGGTCCCAATATCACCCTCAAAAACGTGCCTCAAAAGATCTAATTTCCTTCCAGTAGGCTCCAACACCAGAAGGTTCTACTGCCCTCCACTAGTACCATCAACTGGGACCAAGGCTTTTGGCGGGTATTTAAGATTCAAACCATAGCAGGCAGTTTGTTACACAGTTAAAGATTCCCAAAGAGAATGAGATAAGGAAAGAGCTAAGGAACTGAACAGACACTTCACAGAAGAACATATACAATTGATCAACAAATATATGAAAAAATGTTCAACATCTCTAGCAATTAGAGAAATGCAAATCAAAACTAAGATTTCATCTTACTCCAATTGGATTGGAAATTAAGTTTTGATTTCTTCAATTCAAAATGTAATACAGGGGCTGGGTCCGTAGCTCAGTGGCAGAGCACTTGCCTACCATGTGTGAGGCACCGGGTTTAATCCTTAGCACTGCAAAAAATAAACATAAAAGAAAGGCATGCTGTCCATCTACAACTACAGTTTTTTTTAAAAAAAATGTAATACATTTCATAGCAAGGTTAAGGAACTTTAAACAGAGTCATTTTAATTGCCAGTTACCTTTTATTTGAATCTTTGTATAACACAGACTCTTTGTTTAAAATTATTTTCAGAGACTGCAGACAGAGTGGAATTGTAACTAAGGTATTTCAGGTAGACTATGAGCCACCAAATACAGTCTCTTATGAAGACAATGTCGAAAATATTCTCAAAGTTTCTTCAAAGCAGGCAAGTAATGATATAATACATTCAGATTATTACTCTATTCTTGATCTTTCCTTCTTGGTGGACACATCTTTCCTTTCATTACATCATCTGTACTTACAGTCAGGTCCTAATAAGTAAAGTCAGTATCAGCCATTGCAAAGTATCTTCACTGATTCCTCCACCTTTGGTCAATTTCTCCTCCACTCTGGAGATTAAAATTACTACCCAGGGTCACTGCCCATGCTCTAATGTCTTCAGTGGCTCTTCCTTACCTACTGAAGAAAGCAGAAAATTTTAGCCTGCCATCCAAGTATTGAGTCTTGGCCAGCTTTTCTTGCTTTGTCTATGACCTCCCCCTATATAAACTCCAGCTAAACTAAACTGTGTATGCTGTGCTTTATCACTGTACCAAGTCTTCTATTAAAAATGCTTTGAGCATGTGATTATTTGGTTCCTTGTCAGTCTTTGCCACACGCTATAAGCTCCAAGATGGCATAAAGTATGACTGCCATACTCAAAGGCTTGCTCAGGGAGGGCAGGAGAGGGCGATGAGTATGTATTTGGTGAATAGATTCATCAGGCCAGGAGAAGCTCCCAGTAGGCATAGACTTCTATTTTGTTGAAATTTTCATTCCCAAAGCCTCATCTCTTTGGAGAATCAATTCAACCTACGAAAGAACATTTGAATTTTCAGTCCCTGGGTTGTCAGCATAGATGATGATACATCCAAATAGCAGGGCCAGAGGAAGGGCTAGTCCATGGTAAGGCAACCAACCAAGAGGTCTCAGTTGGAGTTGACACAGAAAGTTTTTGGTGGTGTCCCTTAAGCTCATTGGCAAATCTGAAGTCAGAGAGGAGGCTGTGGGACCAAAGCAGTGGGTGCAGGCATGAGGTGGGGCTCTTAGTATGTTCAGGGCAAGGGCAGCCAGCCAAGACTGAGCCCACATGTATCAGCAGCTGCTCAGGTTTGTATCAGGTATAAGGGACAAAATCCATGGAGAAGAAAGTCATAAATAGGAGTATTTAAGGCACTGTGGACAGACTGTGTACATAAGTCCTATCTCGGTCTGACCCCACCCTAGCTCTGCCCCCTGGATCTGCTGATCCCCCTATTACTACTGTCTCCCATGAATGTAACATCCTGCCTACATGTGCTGCTCCCTGCTTCATAGTCTGGCCACTTGACTTGTGAGACCTAGACATGCTGCTAACCAAAAGCCCAGATTCAAAGCTATGTGTTTCCACTGTAAGGTGAAACAGAGGTCACTTTGTGAAAACTATTGTAAACCATTTCAAGGAAGAAATGCATGCCATGACACTGTCTCTATCATGTGGCTTTTAATTTTCACATTCTCAATGCGTATCAAGTGACATGCAATCTCTTCATTCCTAGGAATTAAAAAATGGAGTTGTTGGACCAAAATTAAGGAAGAAATATAAGAACACTGAAAATAAATTAAATTGGAATGTTAACCTTAGAAAGTTTCCAGGTATGATGTGATGGAATGAAGATAAGGTTTACTATTCTGAACCCACCAAACAGGTTCAGTGCATGTTCACTGCATGTTTTCTTTTCTGCAGGAATGTTGGAATAAGAAACACTAGAATACGAAAGTAGGCTGTAATTTGAATTCTAGTGTTGTCCTAGCTAAGTAGCTTAAGACCATGAAGGATAGCCAAATAGTCCAATGATGTTATATTTATTGATTTATTTATTATTGAGGAAGAGCACACACAACACACCACAGAATCATGGCATGTCTCACCAAGCAAAGGAAAAGATAAGAGTTGAAGGGTTTGAGGAAGAGTGAAATTTGTGTGAAATTGAAATGAAAGCAGAGGGCTGGGGATATGACTCAGTGGTGGAGCACTTGCCTAGCATGTACAAGGCCCTGGGTTGAATCCCCAGCACTATAAAAATAAATAAATAAATGAAATTTTAAAAAATAAATGAAAGCAGAGTTTTGGTAGGCTCAAAGCAAAGCTAGACTATGTGTGAACTGAAGCATCAGGTGTGAACTGAAGTTCTGTTACCTTGCAAATTATAAAAATTTATGTTTATTGTTCAGAGACCCTGATATGCAGCTCAGCACAAGGATTAGAAACTGAGACTGCTTCTCTCTGTGACTTAGATTCTTCTGGCAAGAGTATTTCGTTCTTACTGGTACAATTTCAAAGAGAAGAATTTCTGATAATCTATGATTTTAGAGGACAATTTTTCTCAGCAAGTGAGCAGTAGATCACTTCAAGAGGAAGCTATTACAACATTTCCCAGCTGCAGTATATCCTTAAGAGAAGTAATGTAACCTCTTAGTCTTGCAAATGGATAGATCTGTCTGTTTTCCCAGCCCAATGTGGAATATTATAGAATATAATCTATATCCTATAAATTATATAGGGCTCATTTTTCCTTTCTCAGTTCTAATTCACTGAGTTGGGGAGGGTGGCTCTTATATAATTATTACTTCTAGGGAAAGAATATGATGACAATGGTCCCTTATTTAAAAAGTTTCCTACACAGACATTTTCATGATTTTTTATAATTATAGATGCTCACAGAACAATGTTTTTAATATAATTGTAGATCTCAAGATAGATGAAACAATTGACCCTAAAACTCTGAAAGATCTTCGCTTCTCAGAGAGTCCATTGGAAATCCCAGCCTACCATGAAGGATCAAGTTCTAGACCACCCACTCACCAGTCCCAGGTAACTTTTAAGGAAAATACCTCTCATGTGAAAATACCTCTCATGTTCTTAAAGCTTCCCATGAACTATTTTTTTTTTTTTTTTTTTTTTTGGAACCAGGGATTGAACTCAGGGACACTCAGCCACTGAGCCACATCCCCAGCCCTATTTTGTATTTTATTTAGAGACAGGGTCTCACTGAGTTGCTAAGGGCCTCGCTAAGTTGCTGAGGCTGGCTTTGAACTCGCAATCCTCCTGATTCAGCCTCCCAAGTTGCTTGGATTACAGGCGTGTGCCACTACGCCCGGCCCCATGAACTATTTTAAGGCAGTTTTTCCCAGCTTTTTTACCATGTACCAGGGTTGGCAATACTGTTACCCAAGAAAAGTCTCTATATATTCATTGAGCTGACATCACATTGGGGTTGTGGGCAAATAATCAAGTAATTAATCACACAAAAAATGTTAAACAGTAGTAAGAGTCATGAACAAGATGAGCAGGATAATGAGATAGTTTAGTTGTTCTCAAAGTGCGGTCCTCAGACCCACAACATCAACATCACGTGGGAGCTTATTTGAAGTGCACATTCTCAGGCCCTGCCACAGACCTACTGAATCAGAGTCTCTGGACCTGAGCACTATAATCTGCATTTTAATTAATCCTCCTTCTGATGTGCACTCAAGTTTGAGAGCCCCTGAGATTGAGAATGTCTGTGAAGGAAGAACAAGTGTTGTTTTAAATTGGGAGAGGGCTTCCTTGAAGAGTGATATTTAAATTGAACTTTCAAGATGAACTTTCAGAAGCCAGCACTGTAAGGATCTTAGGGAAAAGCAGAGTCAGGACAGCAAAGTGAGGGATCTCAAGGAAGCTGGTGTGGATGAAGCTTGATGAGCAAGGTAGGAGGAGATGCAGTGGGAGGTGGGCTAGGAGCAGAGCGCCTAGGTCTGTGGTTCTCAGATATGGCTGCACGTCAGAGTCACCTAAAGTGCTTCAAACCAATCCTGGGACCTAAACTTGAAAATTTGGGTTGGTTTGATGCTTGGGCATCGTTTGTTTTTTAAAATATATCCCCAAGTGATTCTAATGTGCGAACATGGTTGAGAATCACAAATGCTAGTCCCATTGTAAAGAGCTGGGATTTTATTTATTTGTGAGGGGAATACACATGGAAAATAAGACATAATTCCATTAATTAAAACTTTATATTTTAAAGTTCCTTTTGTACCAGAGATTAGACTATAGAAGATTAAGAGGGGAACATCATTTCTGATGTATTTGCTCCAGGCAAGAGATGATGGTGTCTTGGACAAAAGTTGTAGACATAGTGAGGACAGGAGTTCATGGGCATCCAAACAGGTTTGACTGAGGGATTAAATAGATGGGATGAGAGAAAGGGAAGAACCAAGAGTGACTCACAGGGTTTTGGCCTGAGCATCTAGAGATGATGGTACTATTAATCTCAATGAGGAAGATGAGAGAGAAGCAAGTGTTCAAGGGCTCATTGGATATTCAAGTGAAAATGTTGAACAGCTTATTATATACTATGTATATTATAATGTATGTTATAAGTTCAATCTCAGCCAAGAGGTGAGAAATGAAGATATATATTTGGAAATTTCATATGTAGATGGTATGTAAAGCTTGAATCTGGGAGATCCAAGATGGCGGACTGGAGGAAGGCTGTATTCCTTGTCGCTCCATGACTCAGGATTCAAGCAGAGGAAATACTGTTTCTCTGCGAGGCAGCCATTGCTGCCTACCCATCCCCTGCTATTTACCCCCAATTTGTCCGTATCAATCACCCACCATCTGCTAGCATATCACCTACTTTTTGAATGCAGATCACTCTCTGACTGCCGCCTATCATCTGTCATTTGCCCGTTTGCCCACCTCTCGTGTGTCGGCCTCTTGCCCGCCCATTGCCTGCCTTTCACCTACCCATGGCTCACCACCCTACATCCACTCACCAATCACCTGCTATTAGCCTGCAGACCACCAGTAGACTGCCAGCAGAATACCTATTGCCCACTGCCTGCGTTGCCTGGAAGTCCACTGTCACAGTACCCACAGGTCTGGTTACACGTGGCTGCTCCCACTTGTAACCAGGGGCTAGGGCTTACTTGTCTGCTGCCACCACCACTGCCATCTTGGGGCACAGCTGCCTGTCTGGGGACTCTGGCCAGGACCTGAAGATATATTGGGGTACCTGCAGATCTGGTTGCACCTGAGGTCTTTCTGCTCAGTGTGTTAGTGGTTGCCATCTGGCTGACTCTTTTCAGGGTTGCTACTTTGTTGTGAGTGCATCCTTGGTGGTCTCTCTGTAAGTTGAAAGGACATTGAGATCTTGAGACTGCACAAGGCACAATCTGGGGAAGCTGAAACCCGGGTCCATCAGATTGCAGCTGAGTTTGTGTGGGCCAGTCTGGGTCTGAAAAGCCTGTGGAAAGCTGGAGACTAAGGGCAGTTTCCTGGGGGGAGCATAGGTTGGAGAAACTGGAGAAAACTGGACTCTCTCCAGCTCAGTGAGTCCTGAAGTGTGCAAGGATAGAAGAAGCTGACTACAAGAGGTGGGAAGACTGGAAGTGAGCGTGAGGTCATCTTGCTATTGGCTTTCCCACCCAACCTGTCTGGCACCCACCAGACTGGAGCTAACATCAAACTTCAGAAAACCCCACCTATTGACAGAGAAGGGAAGCTAAGAAAATTTTTGAAAGCCAACAGAAGCAATCATTCAATTTTCCATTGAGACTTTCCTCCTTTTTTTTTTTTTTAATCTGTATATATTTTTTTGCTCACCTATCTGTTTCCCTGGATTCTTTTTCTCACTTCTCTCATACTAACAGCCAATCTCTATTAATTCCTCTCTTGCTCTTACTATAAATTTTTACCTCTAGCTTCTCTCCTCCCTCATCACATCTTATACTATTTCAAATAGTAGTCATCATTTGAAACAGTAAACCCTTTTAGCAAACTTACTGTTTCATTATAGGTAATAATTGAACACATCACTTCTGGTTTTTGCAACAAAACTATAGACACCTTAATAGGAGTCATTTGGTTTAAGGTGGTATATCATTTGCATTGGGTGCTGTTAATATTGGTCTCCCCCTTAAAGGTGAGGAACTGGAAGCCTTCAGGGACACTATAAGACTACAGGGTAGAAACTGTACTGCATCTGATCCATATTGCTAGATGAGAAGACAACAAACAACATGAAAAAAACAAGGGAACAAAGCACCTAAAACAAAGCAAGATGTTCCAACAATAGAATACATAGGGGCTGGGGATATAGCTCATTTGGTAGAGTGCTTGCCTTGCATGAACAAGGCCCTGGGTTCAATCCCCAGCACTCAAAAAAAAAAAAAAAAAGAAAGAAAGAAAGAAAAAAAGAAAAAAACACATACACAACACAGTAGAAGAAATGTCAGAGAAGGAGTTTAGAAAACACATAGTTAGATTGATCCTCAAAATAAAGGATGATATTGGAAAGAAAATACAAGAAGTGAAAGATGACATTAATAAAGAGGCAGAGATTATAAAAAGGAATCAAGCAGAAATCCTTGAAAGAAAAATAAACCAAATTAAAAATTCAATGGAAGTATCACCAACAGACTAGTCCACTTGGAAGACAGAACTTCAGATAATGGAGACAAAATATATACTCTTGAAAATAAAGTTGACCACACAGAGGAGATGGTAAGAAACCATGAACAGAACTTCAGAACTTCTAAGAAATATGGGATAACATGAAAAGACCAAATTTAAGATTTATCAGAATAGATGAAGGCATGGAGATAGAAACCAAAGGAACACACAATCTTTTCAATGACGTAATATCAGAAAACTTCCCAAATCTAAAGAATAAGTGGAAAATCAACTACAAGAGGCTTACAAAGACCCTAAATGTACACAATTACAGCAGACCCACACCAAGTCCCATTATAATGAGCATGACTAACATGTAGAATAAAGATAGAATTTTAAAGACTGTGAGAGAAAAAAATCAAATTACATATAGGAGGAAATCAATTCATATCTCACTTCATTTCTTAATCCAGACCCCCAAGGCCAGGTGGTCCTGGAATAACATATATCAAGCTGTCAAAGAAAATGGATGCCAATGAAGAATTTTATATCCAGCAAAATTAAGCCTCAGATCTGAAAATGAAATGCTAGAAAAAAGTCAGAAGAATTCACAACTAGAAAGCCTGTACTACAGAACATTCTCAGCAAAATATTCCATAAGGAGGAATAAAAAAAAAAAAAAAGGAAAACAGCAAAGTCAAGTGAAAAATCAAAAATAAACCAAAATAACTGGGAATACAAATCGTATCTCAATAATAACCCTGAAAATTAATGGCCTAAACTCATAAATCAAAAGACATAGACTGGTAGATTGGATTTTAAAAAAAAGACCCAAACATACGCTGTCTTCAAGAGACTCACCTCCTAGAAAAAGACATCCATGGAAGGTTGGGAAAAAACATATCATTCACATGGACTGTGTAAACAAGCAAGGATTTCCATCCTCATATCACACAAAGTGGACTTCAAACCAAAGTTAGTAGGAAGGGATAAAGATGGACATTTCGTACTGCTTAAGGGAATCATACACCAACAAGACATGACAATTGTAAATATATGTGCCCCAAACAATGGAGCATCTGCATACATCAAACAAATCCTTCTCAATTTCAAGAATCAAATAGACCACAAGACAAAAATGCTGGATGACTTTAACACACCTCTCTCACCACTGAATAGATCTTCCAAACAAAAGCTAAACGAAGAAATTATAGAATTCAATAATACAATCAGTGATTTAAACTTACTGGATATACAGTATTTTATTCATCATCAAGTGACTACACATTCTACTCAGCAGCACATGGATCCTTCTCTAAAATAGACTATATCTTATGCCACAAAGCAATTCTTAGTAAATACAAAAATATGGAGGTAAGACCCTGCATTCTATCAGATCATAATGTATTGAAATTAGAAATCAACGATAAAGTAAAAAAATAGAAGCTACTCTAACACATGGAGACTAAAACACTATTGAATGATGAATGGATAGTAGAAAAAAACAAGGATGAAATGAAAAAAATACTTTGAGGTAAATGAGAATACTGATAAAACACACCAAAATCTCTGGGACACTATGAAGGCAGTACTAAGAGGAAAGTACATTGCATTGAGCTCATTTATTGAAAGAATAAAAAGTCAAAAAATAAATGATCTAACTTTACACCTCAAAGTCCTAGAAAAAGAAGAACAAATCAACACCCAAAGCAGCAGAAGACAGGAAATAATTAAAATCAGAGCTAAAATCAATGATATTAAAACAAAAGAAACAATTGAAAAAATTGACAAAACAAAAAGCTGGTTCTTTGAAAAAATAAATAAAATTGATAAACCCTTAGCCACACTAACAGAGAGAAAACTCAAATTGCTAAAATTTGTGATGAAAAAGGAAATATCACAAAGGATACTACTGAAATAAGAAGATAATTAGAAACTATTAATTAGAATAATAATAATAATTAGAAATATTATTAGAATAATAAATAATTATAAATAATAAATAATTATTATTAGGAATAATAATAATAATTGGAAACTATTTTGAAAATTGTACTCAAATAAAATAGGAGAACTTGAAGACATCAACAAATTTCTAGAGACATATGATCTATCATAACTAATGCAGGAGAAAATACATAATTTAAACAGATCAATTTCAAGCAAAGAAATAGAAGATGCTATCAAAAACCTACCAACCAAGAAAAGCCCAGGACCATACAGATCCTCAGCTGAGTTCTACAAGCCCTTCAAAGAAGAAATAACACCAATACTCCTCAAATGATTCCATGAAACAGAAAAGGAGGGAACTCTTTCAAACTCACTCTGTGAGGCTAGTATCATCCTAATACCCAAACCAGACAAAGACACATCAAGGAAAGAACCAATATCCCTGATGAACATGGACATGAAAATTCTCAATAAAATTCTGGCAAATCACATACAAAAACACATTTTAAAAGATAGTGTACCACAATCAAATGGGGTTCATCCCAGGGATGCAAGCTTGGTTCAACATACAGAAATCAATAAACATAATACTAAAAAGCTTCTTTTCATCAATAGACTTAAAAGACAGAATCATATGATCATCTCAATAAATGCAGAAAAAGCATTTGACAAAATACAACACCTCTTCATGTTCAAAATGCTAGAAAAACTACGGATAGTAGGGACATACTTCAACATTGTAAAAGCTATCTATGCTAAGCCCATGGCCAACATCATTCTGAATGGATAAAAATTGAAAGCATACCCCTAAAAACTGGAACAAGACAGGAATGCCCTCTTTCACCACTTCTATTCAACATCATCCTTGAAATGCTAGCTGGAGCAATCAGACGGACAAAAGAAATTAAAGGGATACAAATAGGAAAAGAAGAACTCAAACTATCACTATTTGCTGATGACATGATTCTATATTTAGAAGATCCAAAAACTTCCACCAGAAAACTTCTAGAACTCATAAATGAATTCAATAAAGTAACAGGATATAAAATCAATACCCATAAATCAAATGTGTTCTTATATATATGCTATGAATCCACTGCAAGAGAAATTAGGAGAACTACCCCATTCACAAATAGTTTCAACAAAAATAAAATTACTCGGAATCAATCTAACAAAAGAGGTGAAAGACCTCTATAGTGAAACTACAGAACACTAAAGAAAGAAATTGAAGAACACCTTAAAAGATGGAAAGATCTCCCATGCTCTTGGATGGTCAGAATTAATATTGACAAAATGGCCATACTACCAAAAGTGATATATAAATTCAATACAATTCCTGTTAAAATCACAATGACGTTATTCATAGAAATAGAAAAGGCAATCATGAAATTCATTTGGAAAAATAAGAGACCCAGAATAGCCAAAGCAATCCTTAGCAAGAAAAGTGAAACAGGAGGCAGCACACTACCAGACCTTCAACTATACTACAAAACAATTGTAAAAAAACAGCATGGTATTGGCACCAAAATAGACATGTAGACCAATGGTACAAAATAGAAGACACAGAGACCAACCCACATACATACAGTTATCTCATACTAGACAAAAGCGCCATACATTGGAGAAAAGATAGCCACTTCAACAAATGGTGCTGGGAAAACTGGAAATCCATAAGTAACAAAATGAAATTAAACTTCTATTTCTCACCCTACACAAAAATCCACTCAAAGTGGATCAAAGACCTAAGCACTAGAACAGAGACCCTGCACTTAACAGAAGAAAAAGTAGGCCTAAATCTTCATCATGTTGGCTTAGGACCTGACTTCCTTAACAAGACTCCTAAAGCTCAAGAAGTAAAATTAAGAATCAATAAATGGGATGGACCCAAACTAAAAAGCTTCTTTTCAGCAAAGGAAAAAATAACATGAAGAGAGAGTCTACAGAATGGGACAAAATCTTTACATCATGCACCTCAGATAGAGCTCTAGTCTCCAGAATGTATAAAGAACTCAAAAAATTTAAGGCCAAAAAAAAAAAAAACCCCAATCAATAAATGGGCTAATAATCTTAACAGACACTTTGAAGAAGAAATACAATCCGTCAACAAATATATGAAAAAATGTTCATCATCTCTAGCAATTAGAAAAATGCAAATCAATACTGCTGTAAGATTTCATCTCACTCCAATCACAATGACAATTATCAAGAACACAAGCAACAACAAATGTTGGTGAGGATGTGGGGAAAAGGTACACTCATATGTTGCTGGTGAGGCTGCAGATTGGTGCAACCACTATGGAAAGCAGTATGGAGATTCCTCAAAAACTTGGAAGGGAGTGCCGGGTGCAGTGGTGCACGCCTGTAATCCCAGCACTTGGGAGGCTGAGGCAGAAGGATTGGGAGTTCAAAGCCAGCCTCAGCACGGGCAAGGTGCTAAGCAACTCAGTGAGACCCTGTCTCTAAATAAAATAGGGCTAGGGAAGTGGCTCAGTGGCCGAGTGCCCCTGAGTTCAATCCCTGGTCAAACAAACAAACAAACAAACAAACAAAAAAACTTGGAATGGAACCCTCATTTGACCCGGATGTCCCACTCTTCCGTTTATACTCAAAGGATTAAAATCAGCATACTATAGTGACACAGAAACATCAATGTTCATAGCAGCTCAATTCACAACAGCTAAACCTAGATGCCCTTCAACAGATGAATGGATAAAGAAAATGTGGTACATATACACAATGTAATATTACTCAGCCTTAAAGAAGAACAAAATTGGGGCTGGGGTTATGGTTCAGTGGTAGAGCACTTGCCTAGCATGTGTGAGGCACTGGGTTTGATTGTCAGCACCAAATAAGAATGAATAAATAAAATATATTGTGTACATCTACAACTAAAAAAATTTTTAAAAAGAAGAATGAAATTACGGCATTTGCAGGTAAATGGATGGAACTAGAGAATATCATGCTAAGTGAGATAAGCCAATCCCCAAACACCAAAGGGCAAATGTTTTCTTTGATAAGTGGATGCTGATCCATAGTGGTGCAGGAGGAGGGCGGAGAATGAAGGAACTTTGGACTGTGCAGAGGGGAGTAAGGGAAGCGGGGGGGAGGTGGGGATGGGAAGGACAGTAGAATGAGACAGACATTATTACCCTATAAACATGTATGATTACACTACTGGTGTGACCCAGCAGCATGTACAGCCAGAAGAATGAGAAGTTATGCTTCATTTGTTTACCATGTGTCAAGATGCATTCTACTGGCATGTACAGCCAATTAGAACAAATAAAAATGTAATTGAGCTAATAACATTAAAAAAGGGAATATATGAAACATCTAAAAAAAAGCTTGAGGGGCTAGAGTTGTGGCTCAGTGGTAGAACGCTTGCCTGGCTTGTGTGAACCCTGGGTTGAATTCTCAGCACCACATACAAATAAATAAAAAGATCCATTGACAGCTAAAAAATATGTTTAAAAAATGCTTAAAAATAAAGGCTGGTGGGATTGCAAGTTGGTGCAGCCACTCTGGAAAGCAGTATGGAGATTCCTTAGAAAACTTGGAATGGATCCACCATTTGACCCAACGATCCCACTCCTTGGCCTATACCCAAAGGATTTAAAAGCAGATTACTACAGTGATGCAGGTACATCAATGGTCATAGCTGCCCAATTCTCAATAGCTAGATTATGGAACCAACCTAGATGTCCTTCAATAGATGAATGGATAAAGAAACTGTGGTATATATACACAATGGAATATTACTCAGCCATAAAGAAGAATAAAATTATGGCATTTGCAGGTAAATGGATGATGCTGGAGACTGTTATGCTAAGTGAGATCAGCCAATCCCAAAAATCCAAGGGCTGAATGATCTCTCTGATAAGTGAATGATGATGCATAATATGGGGGGGAAGGGTGGCAAGAATGGAGGAAGGATAGATAGCATAGAGGTAAGGGAGGGGTGGGGTTGGGGTTGGGGGGTAATAATAACAGAATGTGTGACAGATATCATTACCCTCTGTACATGTATGAATGCATGGATGGTGTGACTCTGTGTACAACCAGAGAAACAATAGCTGTACTCCATTTGTGTTCAATGAATCAAAATTAAATAAAAAAAGGAAAAAAAATACAAATATCCTCCAGTTTAAATATACAGAGAATGTGTTG
>JAJEJO010004566.1:34801-103089 GCA_020662805.1 Glaucomys volans | reverse complement strand
TCTATGCTATCTATCCTTCCTCCATTCTTGCCTCCCTTCCACCTCACATTATGCATCATCATTCACTTATCAGAGAGACCATTCGACCTTTGGATTTTTGGGATTGGCTAATCTCAGCATAACAGTCTCCTAATTGTTTTAAGAGTTGTTTTCAAGGGAAAGAAAGAAAATAAGGATTGACATTCACAATAACCCTCTGAGGTAGGTCACACTATCCCCATTTTATTGTATTCCTCTAATATCTTATTTTGAGATCATTTCAAATTTACAGAAAAGTCACAAGGATAGTACTCCAGTCTAGCCAGCTTGACGAATTTTTACATTAGTATTTTGCCTCTTTATCTCTGAATTATGTGAGAATAAGCTGCAGGAGTGATGTAAAATAAATACATAAGGAAAATAAATAAGGATTCCAGAATCTTAAAGAACTAGGAACATAGAGACAAAGACAAAGTTTGGGGAATTTGACTAACATTCAGAATGCCAGGGAGGCCGAAAAGAATCACAAAATTTTTTCTTCCACTGTTGTTCTTCATATTATAAAAGATTCTTTTCCCTGGGCATGGTGGTGCATGCCTATAATCCCAGCAGCTCAGGGGGCTAATGCAGTAGGATCGAGAGTTCAAAGCCAGCCTCAGCAACTAAGCAAGGTCCTAAACTATTCAGTGAGACTCTGTCTATAAATAAAATATAAAATTTGGCTGGGGATGTGGCTCAGTGGTTAAGCGTCCCTGGGTTTAATACTTGGTACTCCCCCCACAAAAAAGATTCTTCTCAACATTTCAGCTCAGTCCCATTTGAAGCTGCTTCATCAAATATCAGAATCAGTGATATCAGAATCAGTGACAATGTGTCTGCAGCCTCTAAGGGAAGCATGCTTAACCTATGCGTTTAGTATCTGGCCTGGGGTGCTTTCAGAGTCAGGCAGCAGGGTGGAAGATAAATAACAGATGACACTGGCTTTAGTCTGAGTGCACAAGGGATGTGAGTTCTGTGATGATGTGTAATTCCCCAGACAGCTAAAGGGGTCACCCTACTCAGCGCCAGACAACTACTGACAAGAGGGACTACAGATTCAGTGTCGCCACATCTGATGGATTTGCACTTAGATCATTATGTGTAATAACCTTATTTAAAATTTTGATAATTAAAGTTCTAAAACATCGTGGGAGCCAATGTAAATGTTTCATGGACCAAATGAAACTCAGTGACACCATATTTGGCCAATTGGATCGCCACTTTGTGACTTCTGGTATGGGCCGTATTAGATATAACTTGAAAACAATAAAAAGAAAAAAAAAAACCCTCTGGCTGCCCCCCACTGCCCTGTTGCCTGCAGAATGAATCTGAAGTCCTAACCCTGGCATTGTGGTGGACCAGGAATTTACAGGGGACAGGTAGGCCTAGAGTTCCCTACACATATTGTTAACTCAAGCAAGTGATGCAACTTTTCTTTGCCTCATTCTCATTTCATAAATGGAGATTATATGTGTCTCTTCATATGATATACTCAGATGGGCACAGTATCCTTTCTCTGGAATTTGTGTCAAATGCATGACTGAATCCAATCACAAGGAAACATGAGATAAAACCAAATCATAGGATATTCTATGAATTAATAGGGATGTGACATCTAAGTGTGGTACTAGATTGAATCCTACACCAGGAGAAAATATGCAACTATAAAAGACATAATTGGCACAACTGATGAAGTCTAAATCAAGATTGTGAATTAGGGGCTGGGGATATAGCTCAGTTGGTAGAGTGCCTGCCTTGCAAGCACAAGGCCCTGAGTTCAATCCCCAGCACCGCAAAAAAAAATTAAATTAAATTTAAAAAGATCATGAATTAGATGGTAGTATTGTACCACCATTAACTTTTCAAACTGTGATACCCTGCTGTGTAAGAGGACAGCCTTGTTTTAGGAAGTACATACTCAGTTGTTTAGGGGCAAAGGAACATCACTCCTGCAGCTTATTCTCACATAATTCAGAGATAAAGAAGCCAAATACTAATGTAAAAATTCGTCAAGCTGGCTGGACTGGAGTACTATCCTTGTGACTTTTCTGTAAGTTTGAAATGATCTCAAAATAAGATATTAGAGGAATACAATAAAATGGGGATAGTGTGGCCTACCTCAGAGGGTTATTGTGAATGTCAAGGAGATAAAGGCTGCAACATGCTGGGCATGTTTTACTATTATCAAACCCTCCCTGTGGTTAGATTCATTTTGTGCCTTCTCTCGCCATGGAGGAGGGCATGCCCTGCCCTGCCACGGTGCCTTTGCCAGTGGGTTTCCTCTACTGGGAATTCCCTTTGTCTTTCTGTTCACTTTACAAACTTTTCTTTACTCTCTCAGGCCCATTTAGTTGCTACTGCCTCCAAGAAGCCCTTCTCCCCTGGAGCAAGTGAATATGATATTCCCTCATTTAGGTTCCCGTGGGGCTCAACCCAAATGTTTCTGTGGTGACCCTATCATGTTTCAGTTACTTTGTTCGTGCACACGTTTGGTACCTTGAGGGCAGGGACCATGTATCTGTTAGATACTCGAGTGCCTGGCACACCATGGATGCTCAAATATAAAAACTTAATCAAATGAGTTAAATATTCTGGATAAAACCAGATAGTTGCTGCATCTGTTCTTATATGTGAGTCCTTCTGAGTTTCCTAGAAGTATAATCCTTGAGAAAAATGAATACAAGACTCAGCTATACCACACCTTGCTATATATCCTAAAGAATTAAGGTCATTATACTATAGCAATATATGCATATCTGTGTTTAAGGTAGCACAAGCCACGGTAGCCAAACTATGGAACCAGTCTTACTGTTCATCAGTGAATGAATGGATAAAGAAAATGTGGTATAGATACACAATGGAGTTTTATTCAGCCATAAAGAAAAGTGAAATTATGTCATTTGCAGGAAAATGGATGGAAATAAGAGACCATGATGTTCAACAAAATAAATCAAACTTAGAAGGTCAAGGGACATATGTTTTCTTTCATATGCAGAAGCTAGAGAGGAAAAACAAAAAGAAAGGAGAGGCAGGTTTCATGAAAATCAAAGGGAGATCAGTAGAGGAAAGAGACCTGGAGATGGGGAGGGGGAAGTGCTAGGGAGTGATATTGGCCAAATTATATGTACGAATATGTAAAACAGAGCCCATAATTATGTATAGCTATCGTGCACCAATAAAAAGTGCTGGAAAAAAGTGAATACAAACAGGTTTTTAATTTCTAGAATCAGGTCTGTCTATAGTAATTCAGATATCTTTTATTGTAAACTTTCATTTTTAATGAACTATACATATCTGATTATGAATAGCACTTTGAATGATTTTTAAAATGTTAGATCCTGTAGTAATAATTACTTCGGACTTTTCCCCTCATGGTTTTAAAAAGATGCATTCATTATGCAACAAATGTTAAAATAAAATTTTCCATTAATTTCACTATTCCATAGCCTTTATCAAATTATATTGACTATATACCTTTGTATATCTGTATTCTTAATTTTAGTCCCCTGGTTTTGCACACATAACTGGCCGGAAAAGTCTGACAAGCACGGAGATCATGAGGATTCAAAGAGAAACAGACTTCCTCAAGTATGTATCACAATCTCTACTCTGTCTTAAAACCTAGCATAATACATTATGGTCAATGTGTTTTCCTACCCGTAACTTTATTTGTTTATTTAGGTACTGGGGATTGAACCCAGGGGTGCTTTACCACTAAGCTACATCTGTACCTAGCCCTTTTTAAAAATTTTAAATTTTGAGGCAGGGTCTCACTAAGTTGCAGAGGTTGGCCTTGAACTTGCAATACTCCTGCCTCAGCCTCCCAAGTCACTGGGCTTACAGGTGTGTGCCTCCACACCTGGCCTGGCCATAGCTTTTAAAATTAATTTTAATAGCTTTTTAAAAGATATGAGGCATAAGACAAACTGCATATATTTAAAGAGTTCAATTGATACATATGTATGTGTATATATACATATATATATATCCTGTATATATGAAAATATCACAGTAATCAAGAAAATGAACAAATTCATCACCTCCAAAGGTTTCTGACATTGTACCTTCTCATCCTTCCTCATTCCCAGATGACTATTGACCTGATTCTTGTCACTATAGCTTAGTTTGCATTTGATTCCATATACATATGGAGTAATTTAGTATGTACTCTTTTTTTCTTTTTCTTTTTTTTGTGGAGGGAGGTCAGGCTTCTTTGACCAGCATAATTATTTTGAGATTCACCCATGTTTTTGCTTGTGTCAAATATCTGTGCTTTTTTTTCCTTTTTTTTTTTCTTTTTTTTTTTTTTTTTAGTGCTGGGGATTGAACCCAGGGCCTTGTGCTTGCGAGGCAGGCACTCTACCAACTGAGCTATATCCCCAGCCCCAACATCTGTGCTTTTTATTGCTGTGTTGTTATGTTCATCATTGAGTTTCCATGATATAGATATGCCACAGTTTTGTTTATCCATTCATTTACTGAAGGCATGTGTGTTATTTCTAGGTCGATATGAACATTTTACACATAAAGTTGACATGAACATTTGATAGAAGTCATTGCATACATATATGCTTTCATTTCCCTTTGGGTAAATACATTGAAGGGGGAATTGTTTACATGATAGGTATATATTTCACTTCTTAAGAAACTATTCAATTGTTTTTTGAAATAGTTGTACCATTTTTACATTCCCACCAGCAGTGTTTGAGAATTCCAGTGTCACCACATTCTCTTTTTTTGGTACTGGGAATTGAACCCTGGGTGCTTAACCATGAGCCACATTTTTTTATTATTTTGAGATAGTCTTGCTAAGTTGCTTAGGGCCTCACTAAGTTGTTGAAACCTTTGAACTTACAGTCCTCCTGCCTCAGCCTCCTAAATTGCTGGGATTACAGGGATGTGCCACTGTACTCAGACAATTTCGCCACATTCTTACCAACATTTTTATTTTTATTTTTGATCATTCTAGTGAGATTGTAGTAGTATCTCATTGTGGTTTTCATTTTCATTTTGCTAGTGACTACTGGTATTGTGTATCTTTTGATGTGCTTATTTGCCATCCATAAATCTTCTTTGGTAAATTGTCTGATCCAACTTTTGCCCTTAAAAAGATGTGTTATATATCTTTTTTTTTAGTAGAGTTTTACATGTTCCCCTTTGTCAGATATATGTTTTGCAAATATTTTCTCCCAGTCTTTGGCTTTTCTTTTCTTTTTTTTCTTTTTTCTTTTTTTTTTTTTTTTTGGTACTGGGGATTGAACCCAGGGCACTCCACCACTGAGCCACATCACCAGCCCTACTTTGTATTTTATTTAGAGACAGGGTCTCACTGAGTTGCTTAGGGCCTCGCTGAGTTGCTGAGGCTGGCTTTGAACTGGCGATCCTCCTGCCTCAGCCTCCCAAGTGCTGGGATTACAGGCATGCACCACCATGCCTGGCGGCTTTCATTTTTATGAAGTTCAATTTATCTGTTTTTCTTTTATACTTCATTCTTAGTTTATTGCATTTAAGAGATCTTTTCTAAACCATGCACTAAGATTTTCTCCTATATTCTTTTCTAGAAGTTTTATAGTGTTAGCTCTTATACTTAGCACTATAATATATTTTAGTTGATTTTGCATATAGTTGAGGTTCATATTTTTGTTTATGGATATTCAAGTATTGCAACTCATTTTTGAAAAAAATTATCTTCCTTTGGTGATTAGTCTTTAAATATTTGAAAGTCAATTGATGATAGTTGTGTGAGTATAGTTCTGAACTCTGTTCTGTTCCACTGATGTCTCTTTTTTTATGTTTTGAGCAGAACACCGAGGATTGACCCCAGTGTTGCTCTACCACTGGATTACATCCCCCACCCCTTTTTATTTTTTATTTTGAGGCAGTGTCTTGCTAAGTTGCCCAGGCTGGCCAAACCACAGGTTTCTACTATGCGGCCACGTTGTAATAAAATCACCTGGAATTTGTCCCATAGCTGCTAAGAATGGTCTGCTTGTGTTTTGTTTCATTTTTAAAATTGTTTGAACACCTTTAGATTTTCACCAATCTTCTTAAAGTGGGCCCATCTTCACATGGCCAGTCAGGAACCTGTTTTGTTACAGGTGTGCCCACTGTCTGGCTCCCCGCCCATCTGACCCCTTTGCTCGCTTCTGTCAAGAGTGTGGTGCTCCTGTCCCGCCCATATTTGGCTATCGTCTTCCACCCCCAGAAGGAGCGCAGGTAAGCAGCAAAATTCTTAAAAACATCTTTTACTGGTTGTGTAATCTTTGTTCGCAGCAGTGAGACAGTGCCTGTACACATGACTCACAAACATAAGAACTTATTGAAAGAATGTCTGGCAGATTAATCTGTTGCTATCTAGATTCCTACTTAAGAATGGAAAAACCTTTTTGTGGTGACCTTTCTTTTCAACACCTTGCAAAAGTACAGATTCAGACAGAGATTCAAATCTTAGTGTTTTAATGAGGCATGCATGGATAAGTAAATGTTTCATATCTAGTTGCTATTTCTGCTTATAGCCTGGGTACAACAAGAAAATACATTCTTTAAACAAATAGAGAAAAGTTCCAATTACTTTATAGCTCTGTATATCTGTAAGATGCACTATTCTGTCCAAAGAAGTTATAGATTGATTAGTATGTTTGAATTTAAAGACTTTAGCAGATGAAGTGTGGATAATAATTACTATTGTCTTACCACTAGTTTTGTAGTTAGAAGAGATGCTTGACCTGCTAACAATCAAAACCTTCACCAAAATATGTTTATCTTTTAAGCACTTAATATTTGGGGTTTTTTAAAACTGGGGCTTAGCAAATGAATAGAGAGATTTGTGATGTTGAGTAAGAAATGACATCTTTAGAAAGAAAAGTCTAAATTTATCAAAGATAGTCATTTAAAAGATACTAATTCAATGAACTCAGAGTCTGGAGTTTTAGAATTGAGTATGCCCTTAAGCAAGGAGTCAGGTACTAAATGAATATCTTTTTAAAATCTTCCTCCAATTTATTGTTCAAGATTATTGTAAAAGTTGATTTAATATATTTATTATATTATTAATATTTAATATATTTTTAAGCCGGGCGGGTGGACAGCTCCCTGGCAAGTTTCAGGAGCATCCTGATAATTTTCCAATATGTCCTGTCAGCTCTCCAGAGAAAGGAAGGCTCCTTATGAGTTTCATGAGACCCCAGTGGGTAGCTTTTTCTTACCAGCTCTGATTGGCATCACCTCAGCAAACTTCTCTGACATCCACTGGAATAGCCACACCCCATTCAGTGAAATCTGATTTCACCCTTGGAGGTGGGGAAAGTGAGTGCTCCTTCTCCATTTGATCCTCCTTGGGTTCTCTGCCTCAGCCATACAGATAGTGGATCCTCCCTATATTTGGTATTCCTATATCATGTAGCTACTCCCCTGTTACCAGTTAATAATTATTTATATTAACTTTCCCTGCTCAAATTACTGTGTGATTTCTGTCTTCTGCCTGGATTGTGACTGTTACAGAATTGGTGCTGGGTTCCAGGAAATAAAAGTGTGAAGAAGGAATTTTGGAAGTGGGTTGGTCTTGTCTTTTACTTGAGAGCAGGGCTGAGCTCGTTGTCAGTGGGAAATAGAAATAGGATTTGGGTAATCTATAGATAAATTGACATCACAATTGATCAGGCTACCACCAGTGGCTGATTGTAATGAAGTTCCAATTGAAGCAGGTATTCTGAGTGGCCATATATCTGCAGTACCTTTTTTTGGGTGCAGGGAGTGGGGGGGACACAGGTTTACTGGGGATTGAACTCTTTACCATTGAGCTATATCCCCAGTCCTTTTTATGTTTTATTTTGAGACAGGGTCTCACTAAGTTGCTTAGGTCCTCACCAAGTTGCGGAAGCTGGCCTCAAACTTTGGATCCTTTTGCCTTTTCCTCCGGAGTAGCTGTGATGTCAGGCACACACCACTGTGCGGGCAGTAGCTGCTGTACTTGACTGCTGTGGCAGTAACAATGGCTACTAGGATCGTGGTGGAGGATCTGTTCTCCTGAGTCCTTGGGAACATTCACAGAAAGAAAATGACAAACTCAGGATCTTTAAGTCATGGTCTGAGAAACAGAGCTCCCATAACATTCCATTCTTTTCTCCATAAAAATAAACCTATTTCTTGTAGCCCGAGGGTTATATTTAAATGATCAAACATTTAACTGCATGTGTTTTTTTCACCTTATCACTAATTTCCTATGTGACTGTTAGGGCGTTAATTAGAAAAGGATGGAATACTGAAATGTGGATATTAGGTTGCACCCAGATGAAACTGACAATCTTAAACCCTTGTCATGTTGGGCCTCCTTGCCTATAGCTGGAGTTTGCCCTCTGGTCTGAGAGTACTAGCCTTTCTTTGCTTGAAATTTTTGTGACAACTGCACTTGGGGTAGATGTTTTGACAAGGGATGTCCATTCTCTCCAAGACTCACCACAACCACCTGCAGCATTACTAGGGTCCCACTCCAGCAGGCTATTGAAGTGTGATCCAGGAGGAAATAGCTTACACATAAAAAGACAAGTAAGATTTTGCTAATGTATATTGGTAGAATCTTGGAGATCCGTGGGAGTAGATTTTAAATGAAGACAGAATATAATACTAAAATGGGCCAAATTCATTGATGTGCGCACACCTTGGATTTAATGTGCTCGCTAACAACTGGAGTGACTAACCACCTGCTTAGTTAATTTTCTCATAGTTCTGTAGGCTGGAAGTCCAAGATCAAGATGTCAGCATGGCTGGTTTCTCTTGAGGCCTCTCTCCTTGACTTGTACATGGGCACTTTGCCACTGTGTCCTCACATGGCCTTTCCTCTCTGCACATGTATCCCTGTTGTCTCTTCTTCAATTTGTGAATTCTAGAGGGACACCGTTAAGTCTATAATACCCAACATCATTGCAGGAGGGAATCCAAAGACTTAAGAAAAGAAAAGAAAATCTTATTATGTGTGCCCTGCACCCCACAATTCTCACTTGTGTTTTAAAAGAAGGTCCAGCAGACACTTTCTTGAGTACAGTCTTGAGAGGTACATTAGTGAGAGGAGCACCTGCATTGCTTTCTTTTTCTACATTTTTTATTGATGCATTATAGTTGTACATAACGATGGGATTTGTTGTCATGTATTTGTACATGCACACAAGTATAAAAATATAATTTGGCCCATATCACTCCCCAACACTTTTCCCCTTCCTCGAACACCCAGTCAGATCTTACTTTTTATCCATTCTGACAACCTTTGCCTTTTGGATATGGTGTTTAGTCTGGTCCCTTTTAAGTACACTTTGATGTGGTAGAATTTACATATGTTGTTTTCTATTTATATTTTAAATTTCTCTGACCCCTTATTTCTTTCTTTTGTGATAAATATTTTTAATGTGCCATTTTAATTTCTCTATTAATTTTGTGTGTGTGTGTGTGTAATTTATTTTCAGTATGTAGAGGCACAAATCTGGCACAATAGATTTTTCTGCATGAATTAGTTCAGGGTGACGAAAGCACACTTCAGGGTCTCTGTTAATTTAAAAAAATATATTTTTAAAGTTATCTGGTGTTTTAGGGATTATGGATCTTACTGTATCACAGTCTATTTTAGAATATCTTAACTTAATTTCAATAAAATACAGAATTTTCCCTTCAATATATCTCTTTTCTTCTCCCTCTATCTTTTATATTATATATTTTACTTTTACATGTTATAACTGAAATATACAGTGTTATACAATCTTATGTCATTTAAAGAGGATAAGAAAATTTGTCTATGGAGTCATTTATATTTACGCACATATTTATTATATCCTGTTCTTTCATTTCTTCCTGTGAACTCAGGCTATCACTTATTTCTTTGTTACTTACTTCTCATAAGACATGTCTGCTTGTAAATTCTGTCTTTGTTTATCTGAGAATCCTTATTTTACCTTCAATTTTGAAAGGATAGTTTTTCTGGGTATAGAATTCTAGGTTGGCAGTCATTTTATCTTCTACCTCTTTGAATATGTCATTCTACTACCTTCTGGCCTCCACTGTTTTTGATGTACATGATAGTCTTTCTTCTTGCTATTTTCAAATTTTTCTCTTTGTCTTTAATATTCAACAGTTTGATTATAATATGTCTAAATATGGAGCTTTTGTGTTTATCATTCTTGAGTTTATTTGATGTGCAAATTGATATTTTTCTTCCAGTACAGGAAGTTTTTAAGCCATTATTTCTTCAAATTCTCCTTCTGCATGTTTCTTTCTCTCCCGTTACATGCATGTTGTTATGCTTGATGTTGTCCCACAGGTTTTTAATGGTCTACTGATTCTTTTTCAGTCTTTTTTCTCTTTGATTGAGTAATTTCTATTGAACTATATGCAAAGTTACTGATTGTTTCTTCTGTTATCTCTGATTTTCTAGGTATTTCTAGAGATGTTTATATTTTAGTCGTTTTGCTTTTCAACTTAAGGTTTTGATTTAATTATTTTTATAATTTCTATCTCTGTTGAGATTTTGTATTCATCAGATCTTGTCATCATACTGTCTTTAATTTTATAAACATGATTTCATTTAGTTTTTGAACACTTTTTATAAAAACTGTTTTGAAATCTTTGTCTGTGACCCCCCCTCCAAAAAAAAAGAAAAAAACCCACTTTGGGAAAGACAGAAGTGCCTGTTTGCTTTTCCCGCCTCAGAGATTCCAAAAAGGGCAGGATGCTGTATGACCAGCAGAGGCTGGGGCAGAAGGAGACAGGCTCTGTTAGGCCACCCTGGCCTCACACAAAGAACGCACACCAGATTTGGGCTGGGAAACAGAAGGGACCTGAAAATGTTTACAAACTGCATCTCTCCTGAGGTTACAAATCATGGCTGATTCAAAGGTTATGACCTAGTGAGACAATTACCTATGCTCTCATTTATACAATACCAATTTTAACTGGCACCATTTTAAGGAAGACACTCAGGCCACCTCAATCATATCTACAGGTGACATAGACATCTTGTCATGAATTTTACTGAGAGGTAGGATGATTGTAAATAAAATGAAAAGGAAAACCAGGTGTGTGCCAGGAGGCTGAGGCAGGAGAATTGCCAGTTGAAGGCCAGCCTCAGCAACTTAGTGGAGCCCTAAGCAACTAGTGAGACCCTATCTCAAAATTTAAAAGTGCCAGGGGTGTGGCTCAGGGGGTAGAGGGCCTCTGGATTCAATCCCCAGTACCATAGAGTGGGGAAAAAGAAACCAAGAAAAAGAAAAAAGGGTTAGGGATATAGCTCATCAGAAGAGCACTTGTCTAGCATGCACAAGTCCCTGGGTTCAGTCCCAGCACCACACACACACACACACACACACACACACACACACACAGAAACATACACACACACACACACACAAAGCAGAGAAAAAACTCAGTCTGCTTATCAGATTGGTATATTTTTAAAAAATCTTTGTCTGCTAAATCTAGCATCTGAAGACACTCAGGTATAATTTCTTTTAACTCTTTTTACCCTTAGTGTGGGCCACACATTCTTGTTTTTTTCTGAATAGTGAACATTTTAGATAATATACCATAACAATTCTGAATTCTTACTTTTTTCCCTGCAGGGGGTTGTTTTTTGTTTACTTGGATTACATCTTTAATGTCTCTCTCTTCTTCAGTGTGTAGCCACTGATATCAGGATTTCTTTTCTTTTCTTTTTTCCTCTGGTTTTTATATTTAAACCTAGAGTTATCTTGGGTATCTTAATGTTCAGCTGAAGATTGATGAGACATTTTGCTGGAGCACCTCAAGCCAATAAGGCTTCCCACTCTAAGCTATGGATCTGTGTGTGGGCTGGGTAGACCATTAAACATCAGACTGTTCTCAAGTTTGCCCAAGCTTTGACTTTATCCTGCACTCTCTTGCCTCTCCAAGTGCAGTCTCCATCAGTTAGGGATGCGTGGGTGGCTTGGGCCCACTTTGGCTTTTGCAGAACATGTGCGTAGTTGTGAGTCACATAAGGATATATGGAGAATTTATCATGAATGACATCCTGGAACTTCCTGTTAAAACCCTTGGCCAGTTCCCAGTCCATCGATTACCACAAACAGGACCATGATCTCAGACCAGAGGAACCAATGGTCCTCCCTGCTTGTTTGCCACTGAGATTGTCATCTTAATGATGCTCCAAATCAAGTGATCCCTGCCTATCAACGTCACAAAACTGTTGATTTTCACAGCCTGCCTTGTTGCAGTGAAGCTCCCACCAGGTAGAGCTGGAGAGGAATGGAACCGCCCCCCCGCCCCCAGCCCACCACAACTTCACAGACTTGTACTCTTATCTGAAGTTCAGTCATTTCCAGGAACTTCTCAGTTTGTTGCCCACCTTTGGTTGACTGGCTGAGTGCTGAAGAGGCTGGTTTTGACAGTTTTATCTGATTTTTTAATTACTTTTTGGGGAGAGGATTTATCAACCTCCCATTCCATCATGCTATAAGTTAGTTTTCTAGCATATTTTTATGTACTCCTCTTTTCTACAACAAACATGTTTTTATTCTTAATAGGAATAAAACAATATAAAATACCTTTACAAAAGCAAATTAAACCTTACATTCTAAGATCTACTCATACCTTAAGTTGTTGCATCCCAAGCAAACCTGATTTTTCCTTTGTGCAGATGGGCTTGTGTGCAGAATGTGGAAGCCTGGTCCCCATGAACACGCCCATCTGTGTGGTGTGTGAGGCGCCTCTTGGTCCACAGCTGCGGCCACAGGCAAGCCTCCACTTGAAGGTAATAAATATGAATCTACAAAATCCCAAATGAAATACATAGAAAGTGACCTTTGAACGAGTATGGTTTTCTTCAGCTAGTGGAGTGGGCTAACAAACAATAAGTTAAACATTTGTTGAAAAAAATCCCATTCAAATTTTGGGTAAGTATGCTGCCCAAGAGATAACTTGTAATAGGATCCATACTATAAAGAGAGAAATGTAGGAATGTGTTCCCTGAACATAGATTTGAGGACAAATTGCAGCATAACTAACTTAGACAGTTTTTCCCTTATGTAAACTTTGACATTGTACATAATGTTGGTTTATAATCTTGTCCTTAAAGTGGATTCATGTTTTGTTTATTCTGTTTAATTATGGGTCCCTATTATGTAAAAAAAAAAAGAATACTTGTAACTGATCACATCAAAGAAAAAGTTATGTGCCTTCACATAAAATTAAAAAATACTTGATGAAAACTTTTTGGTAGGATGATTGAACACACAACTCTATATTTTCTCAATTTACGTTTCCATTTACCTCCTCTTTTGTCCTAAGGAAACATCAATAGAAAATGAAATACATTTAATTAAGGAATAAAAAAGCAGGAACTTTTAGAAATAAAGGAAATACATGGACTTAACTGAATAATAAAAAATATAATATTTCTAAAATGGTCTTATAGATTCTGGGTGTGCAAAATGTATTAAAGGAAAAGCTAAGTCCACTTTTTGTTCCACCTCCAAGCTTCCTTTACTGAAAATTTTAGTAGTGTCCCAGGATATGTAAACCTTCAGAAATGAGATTTTGAAGAACTGATTGGGCCAAAGTCAGGTTAGATGAAAATTTACCAAGTGCTTTAGTGGATAATTATTTTCAGTCTTAAACTTCAGAAACTACCATGGGAAGCTACCAACTGCTTCTGGAAGCCTGTCTCCAGGCTTCGTATACATGAGAGAAAGAAATCAGCTTCTCTCTTGTTTAAGTCACTGTTATTTTTGGATGCTTTGTTAATCAAAGCAGAATCTACTCTTGTTAATAAGTGTTCTAAGGATGTTTGGAGATGTCTTTCCAAACTTCTTAGAAATTCAAAACAGGAGGAATAGGGGTATTATGAACTAAATTAAATATGCATCACATTTTCTTCCACATTTAAAATCTATAATTCTTCATTCTAGGAAGGGAGAGATATAAAGGTATAAGTAATTTTTTCTTTGATTTGTTGTTAAGTCCTTTATTGAGAATAAACACAGGACTGCTGTATTGATTAGTAGCATTAAGTCCAGGAGTGTTCCCTCTATTAAAGGGAAATTTCTGAGAGAGGAATGGCCACTTGCATGTTATTTCTACTCCCTTGGTGGTCCAAAGTTAGAACATATACCTTGTAATACAGAATGTGTCTGGGCACAGTGGTGCATGCCTATAATCCCAGTGGCTCAGGAGGCTGAAACAGGAGGATCTGAGTTTAAAGCCAGCCTCAGCAAAGGCAAGGAGCTAAGCAACTCAGTGAGACAGACCCTGTCTCTAAATAAAATACAAAGTAGGGCTGAGGATGTGGCTCAGTGCTGGAGCACCCCGAGTTTAATCCCCAGTACCCTCCCCCACAAAAAAAGAATTTAAGTTATAAGAATTGAAAGATAAAACCTAGAAAATCAAGCCTGCTTGACTTCAGTGTCAGCTTTTCAAAGGCAATTATAGACTTTGAAATTATTAAGTAAACTAGCTTCACATTAACTAAATATTCCTGGAATTTGGAACAGCTTCTGTAAAGGGATGTTTCAAACATAAATTTTCCAAAAATCATGTAAATAATGATTTGTAGTATCATTATATACTGTTGTCTCCAGAAGTCAGACTTTCCTGATCATTTCTATTGGCACTGTGTTTGTTTTCCCCTAGAGTTTGGTTTATTTCGGCACTAGATTGTGTGTGTGTATGTGTGTGTGTGTGTGTGTGTGTGTGTTACTGAGGATTGAACCCAGGGGTGTTCTACCACTAAGCCACATCCCAACCCTTTTCTGTTTTATTTTGAGACAGGGTCTCACTAAATTGCTGAGGCTAGCCTCAAATTTGTAATCCTTCAGCTTTAGCCTCCCAAGTAGCTGGGATTGCAGGTGTGTAGCACCATGCCTGGCTTATTTTAGCATTACGTTTTTATGATCATAAGATATATTCAAAAGTGTATATATTACACTGTCAATAATTAAGCACTTAATTTTGTTTCTTTCAATGAACATTTGAAAACTTCTTGGTATCCCCTCTTCTCTTTTTTTGTTTAGAAACATAACCACAAACACGGTATGTTCCAAGTTGTAAGAATTTATTGAAAGAAGTATAAACTCCTATTAGTTTATACTTCTATGACTCAAAGAGTTGTATGAGTCTGAGGAAGTCCCTGGAAACCTGTATTACTGTCCCTTGAACAGGTTGTATTGGGGGAATGATTCTGAAGGAATGAGGTCTCTAGGCCAGCCTCCATTGATCACATGGCACTTGGGCCTTCTGCCAAACAGCTGGTATCCTTCACCATCGTGTGGCCAAGAACCTTCCCTTAACCTCATCTGGTTTCTCTTGGTTCTGCCATGTACTTCTACCATGATCCCTCAGATGCTGAGCAGCTTTTAAAGACTTCTTTTGATTTGATTTTTTTCCAGAGCATGGTGTTGGGCCCTGCATACTGCAGTCTCCAGGTTTTTACCCTGAGACTCACTGCCTCCTGCCTCCATCCAATGACCTGGGCCCCTGTGTGCCATGGTGGTCATGGTGGCTGTGGGACACAGAGGAGAAATTCATTAATTCTATCAGGGATAGGGGCAGAGATGCTTTAAAGAGAAGATGTCATCTGACTGGACATTATGGGGAGCATAAGAATTCACCAGATAAAAAGTGGTGAGACAAAAGGTGACTCGTGTAGGCATTATGGAAGACTGATGGGGGACAGGGCTATTCCAGGCTAGTTAAGTCTGCAATGCCCTACTAGTTCATTTCCAAAATTCCTCCCCATTTTACTGTGTCAATTAAAGCTTATCCTTTGGTTATTTGAAAATTGTTCTCAACTTCCAATTCTTTTAGGAGAAAGTTTTATCCCATTGACTAAGCTGGGTCTACTAAATTGATTAGAACCAACCAAGTAGACGATATGTTGAAACTGCTGTGGAGGAGGTGGTAAATGAAGGCATTGACTTTTTTAAGGTTCTGAATCCTAGCTGTTTAGCATCGTTTTGAAAGCCATCTGCTGGTGACCTCAACTCCATAGCATTCGTATGAACATTGATGATTCTATGGGTGAAGCAGTTATGATATAAAATGATTTAATTATGGATCATGGTCACTGCTCTGAACGGAAGTGAGCCATGGCATAGTGTCAAAAGCCATCATAAAAAACAAGACACCATTTAGTAGATCCATTGCAGTAAGGTAGACCACCTTGAGAGATTCTTTGTAGTATCCCAGAAGGGAGAAGATGGAGAACAGTATAGGTGTTTATTACTGGGAATTGATCACTTCTGTTTTTTTAATTGTTATTACAATTATACATAATGGTGGGATTTGTTACCTATTCATGCATGCACACAATGTAACAGTAGAAGGCATGGGTAATCTTAAAGATGGTTTTGCAAGAGTAAGCCCAAGTGTGAACTGTGGGCTGTGAGTGATAATGATGTGTCAGTGTCGGTTCATGGGTTGTAACAAATGTACCATTGTGTTGCTGATGTTGACAGTGAGGAAGGCTGAATTGTGCAGGGACAAAGGCATATGAGAATTGTCATTTCTGCTAGTTTTACTGTGAACCTAAAATTTCTCTTTAAAATAAGATTTTTAATGAAAAAAATTTGAAATAGAGGGATTTGCAAAGAAGGACTAGGATTGAGCAGAATGTGATTGGGCAAAGCTGTGATACACAAGTTTTGGTTTGTGGACCCTGTGAGATGGGTGACTTGAAGTAAGATCCTGAACTTGATAAGTAAGCAATTTTAATTGGATTACAGTCTTGTCTTCTTAAAGGGAGTATGTCCTACAGCAAACAAGATCTTTTTTTTTTTTTTTTTTTTTTTTTTTTGGTACTGGGAATTGAATCCAGGGGCACTTTGCCCCTCAACCACATCCCCAGCCCTATTTTGTATTTTATCTAGTGACAGGGTCTCACTGAGTTGCTTAGGGCCTCGCTAAGTTGCTGAGGCTGGCTTTGAACTCGCGATCCTCCTGCCTCAGCCTCCCAAATGCTGGGATTACAGGCATGTGCCACCGCGCCCGGCTATGAGATCATTTTTGTTCTATGTCAGTACTTTTATTAAAAACCAGAACAAAAAAAAATTGTCTCATTTCTCAATGAGTTTCACCAGATTGTGTCTGAGGCAACACCTTCAGGCAGTTTGCAGCTTACATCCACAGAGAATCCCTGACAGTTGCAGATGATTCTATGGCAACTTTAAGAAACTTTAGAATCTTGGACTCAAGGAGTGTCAGGAATTGGGCACAAGACTGTGATTCTCTGCCACTTCACCTAGCAGTTAACTTCTGCCCTTTAGGAGTTGTCTAGACTGGGAATGTGGTTTCCTGAGTAGGTGCAGATTCCTAGGAAAACATTAGTAGTCTTTTACTGGAGGGGAGTTAATCAGACTTTGAAATTGGGATTTCACAGAGCTATGTAGTGATATTAGAAATAAAATCTCAGAACTTGGGCTTTTTTTTTTTTTTCCTTGATCATCCTTTTTACCTGTACCAACTTCCAAACATACCATATTAGTTTTGGGACACTTGGATCTCACAGGCCCAGAGTAGAAAGGAACATTCAAGCATCAGCGGTCATTGAAAATTGGAAAGACTGTCTTGAGAGTGCAGAATGGTCCAGTGCCAGTAGGTATTAGCAAACCTCTGAGAGCTGAACTCTAGGCAGACTGCTTTGACCATGGTTCTCCCCTCTCTACCTCCTGTGTTGCTCTTTTAGCCCCGGGGTCCTGACTCAGACTGTTGTACTTACCAATTCTTTTCTTTTCTAAGGTAGTGTTCCCACTAATTCCCTTTCTTTCTCTCTCTCTCTCTCCTTCTCTTGCTCTCTCCCTCCCTCCCCACCCCTTCTCTTTCTTTCTTTCTGGCACTGGGGTTTGAAGCCAGGGGTGCTTTACCACTGAGCTACATTCCTAGCTCTTTTTTTTTTTTTTATTTCGAGACAGGGTCTCACTAAGTTGCTGAGGCTGACCTTGAACTTATGATTCTCCTGCCTCAGCCTCCCAGTTGCTGGTATTGCAGGCATGTGTCACTACACGCAGTCACTCCTTCCATTTCTAAGAGAACCCAACCAAGTTCATATTTAACTAAATATGACTTAAAACCTAAGTTTTAAGTGACTAAAACCTAATCCCCAAACAAGATTATTGTACACACAGGTAAGCTGGTCTCCAGTCTTTCTGTTTATGATTTATGCCATGAAATGGAGAGCCTACTGACCATCTGACTTCCCCCACTGCGTAGTGGGAATGGGAAACCTTACACATAATCATGCAGAATTTTTGAATGACCTTCCCAAGGCCAAATGAATACTGTTTTCTGTTTGTTTGGGGTTTTGTTTCTTTTAAAACTATTCATTTGTCTGTTGTAATAATTCCTAAACCAATCTAATCTTGAGGGCCTTAGTGTTATAATAGGGTCTAGAGCTGGATGATTAACTGCAAAGATTGTTTGATGATTTCTCTGCAATGTTATCTGCTGAGTTGTTCTTATTCTCTGTTGATAAGGAGAAGGTAGTCTGCCGTACCTGCGGCACAGGGAATCCTGCTCACCTGAGGTACTGTGTCACCTGTGAGGGGGCCTTGCCTGCAGCACAAGAGGTAGGTTGACTACATGTACCAGTCTTATATCTAGTGACTTCTAAATGTTTGATGTTGATGTTAATAGAGAAGTTTAATCTGCAGAAGGATAAGAAGGCCCCTCCACCCAAAAAACTTTGTGATAAGCTGAAAGCAACATTGCTATTTGTGCAGAGGACTTCATATATTCATCAATACACATTTGTTCTCAAAGTCTTAAAGGGAATTCAGCAAAATCTACAGTTTCTTAAGAACTTTGCAAGCTGGCAGTAGCCTGTGGGGTAGTGGACTTCTGCACATTTTAAGTGTAGACAGGTATGCCTCTGTTGACTGTCTAGCTATTCATGCTGCTGTTGGAAATGGGGAACATCATAGCCATCCATTTCTTAGGTTTCCTGACAGCCTATTCTGGGTGTTGAAATGAAAGAATAGGAGAATATGCAACTTAAATACCATGGATAGTTTCAGGTTAGATGATTTATTTTATGTTCATAACATGTTTTTGATGAAATTCCAGGTGACTTTTGCCCTGGGCTACCAAAAAGATGTTGACATTTAATAGGCAACCTAGAAGATAAAAACTTGCTTCATTTGGGCAACTATGTGTATTTTCAACCATGGGGTGGGGTTTGTTCTCCTCTTAAAGAGATTCCCTGGGAAATTGGACAACATGTGATAATCTGTGTGATGAGTGTGATTAATGTGGTTAGCATCCAAGGGAAGAATGTTAGTTTCCTGGACATGTCCAAACAGACTACCACAAACTGGGTGGCTAAAACAATGGGTATTTATTGTCTCATAGTTCAGGAGGACAGAAGTTTGAAACTGGGGTGCAAGTGCTGGGGAAGCTCTATCGTAGCTTCTTATATCCTTGAGCTTCCCAACTTCTGCATCCTCCCTCCAACTCCTGCCTTTGCTATCACATGATGTTCTCCCTGTATGCCTCCACATTTCTTCCTCTGTGTGTCTACCTCCGTGTTCCGATTTCCCCTTTTTATAAGGACACCAGTCATACTGGATTAGGGCTCACCTAATGACCACATTTTAACTTGATGACCTCTGTAAAGACACTATTTTCAAATAAGGTTACATTCTGAGATACCAAATGTAAGGATCTCAACATATAATTTTCTGAAGACACAACAGGAACATTGGACAAGACATCTTTGTGTCTGTGTGTGTATGTGTGTATGGTGCTAGGGATTGAACACTGGGCCTCACAAATGCTAAGCAAGTGCTCTGCCACTGAGCTACATCCCTGGCCCTGGACAAGATATCTCATGAGGTTGTGTCTAATCACTTGACAGTCTTAAGACCATTGATTTGAAGGAACTTTGTTTCCAGCTTTATTGAACTATAATTTATGTGCAATAAAATTCACCTGTTTAATTATAGAGTTTAATGAATGTTGGTAATTATACATAGTCACTTTAACCACCACCACAAGGAAGATCTTGAACAGGTCATTTACCATAAAAAGTTTTATCTTGCCTTTTTGGAGTTGAGGCCCTCCCCTGGTCTCTAGCCCCAGAAACTGCCCATTTCTTTTGACATTACATTTGGCCTTTTATGAAAATTTGTACTTTTTTGTATTTGATTTCATTCACTTTGCAGAATGTGTTTGAGATTTGTTCATGTATTAGTATTTTTAAAATATTTTAAAATATTTTTGTTTATTGAATAGTATTCCTCAGTATGGTTTTACCACTGCTAATTGATTCATTCATAGTTATTTGTACTGTTTTCAGTTCAGAATATTATGAATAATGCTACATTCACATACACATTTTAGTGTGAACCTAGTTTTCTTTTCTCTTGGATAAATACTTACGAAGTAGTATTGCTGGGGTCCTATCTAAGTTCACATTCTTTTATATAATACTGCTTCATACTGTTACCCCAGATGACTACACCACTTTACATTCCTACCAGCAATATACAAAGGTTCTTTCCAGTTTCTCTGTATCATTAACAACACTTGGTCTTAATCAGGAATTTATTTCATGATTTTCCCTTTTTACCATCTTAATGTCTTTAGGCTCTATAGTGATATCCTTTCTTTTTGCCTGATATTTGTATTGTGTATGTGTGCTCTCTCTCCCTTATTCTTTCTCTGTTTGTTCTGCTATAGACTTGTAAATTTTGTTAATTTTTTCCTAAGAATAAGCTTGTGGTTCATTGATTTTTCCCTGTTGTTTTTACTTTGTTTTTTATTATTTCTTGGGATTTTTATTTTTCTTGGGATTAATTTCTTCTTATTTTTCTCATTTCTTAAGGTGAGCACCCAGATGATTAATTCCATACTTTTTCTCTTAAAACGCAAACTACGAATTTCTAAGAACTTATTTAGCAGCATTCACAAATTTATTTATTGATTGATTTTTAACCTTTAATTAATTTATTTATTTATTTATTTATTTATTTATTTTTATGTGGTGCTGAGGAATGAACCCAGTGCCTCACCCATGCAAGGCAAGTACTCTACCACTGAGCTACAACCCTAGCCCCTCATAAATTTATTTATTTTTACTTTTATAATTTAGTTAAAAAATTTTCTAGTTTCTGTATTTCTTCTTTGACCTATGACTTATGTATAAGATGATTGTTTAATTCTCAAATGAACTTTTCCTAATTATCTTACTTCTAATGATGTAAAATTTAATTCCATTAAGGTCAGAGAGGACCCTCAATAAGATTTTATTTTTTTTTTAGTTAATGAGCTTCATTTTATGGCTGACATGTGATTTAACTTGGAAAACATACAAGGTGCACTTGAAAAAAATGTGTGTTCTGTCATTGTTGGGTATAGTATTCTCTAAATATCAATTAATTCTAAGTCAAGTGTTGTATAGATTTTATGTTATTTTTATAATTTTGTCTAGTTCTAGCAAATACTGAGAAAGGCTTATTAAAACCTTCAACCAGAGGAAGTGGAAGGCCTGTACACTGAAAACTGTAGAACATTGATGAAACAATTTGAAGATGACACAAATAAGTAGAAAGATGTCCTGTGATCATGATTGGAAAATTGAATATTGTTAAAATGTTCATACTAAAGGTTCGAGATTGCATTCAGGTCTGGTACCAGCACATGCCTGTAATCCCAGGGACTAGGAGACTGAAGCAAGAGGATCATAAGTTTGAGGCCAGCCTCAGCAACTTAGTGAGGCCCTAGGCAACTTAGTGAGAACCTGTTCAAAATAAAAATAAAAAGGGCTAGGGATGTGACTCAGTGGTTAAGGGCATCTGGGTTCAATACCCAGTCCAAAACAACAAAAAAGATTCAAGATGGCAAATACCAGAAGTCTACATTTCCTTTTGCTCTGTGATATTTGGATTCAAGTAACTGGAGTATTTCTTCTTTTTGAGCTGCTAAGAATCTACAAGGATGCTACAGATTCACAGGGTAGAGACTAAACCCAGCCAAGAGACAGTGCACCTTGTTCCACACACAAATTAACCAAACTCAAACTTCAGAAATGCTTTAATACAAAGAATAGAAGAGATAAAACCCCCAAACTAACAACCAGGCCCCAATTAGGAACAGCTGGGGGAGCACTCAGGTCCTACTCATGGACGTTCTTATAGCAAAAACAGAATTAATACAAAAGCTTTGGATACCACACCTAAAATGTATCTCAATTGAGATCAACCTAGGAAACTTTGGTAAAAGAAGGCTGTGCCCTAAAAAGGCCCACACATAAGAATAGAGGAGAAATACATCCCAACAGATGCATAAAATACAACACAGGAATAAGGAGATAGAGATATTGAAAAAGAACCAAACAGAAATCTTGGAAATGAGAGACACAATAAATCAAATAAAATATGCAGCTAAAAGTCTAATAGAGTAGACCAGACTGAAGACAGAGTCTCAAAACTGTAAAAGTTGATGACCTTGAAGATTCAGACAGCATTAAAGAAAATAAAACAAGTAAAAATGACCAGAATATATAAGAACTCTAGGACAGCAATAAGAGACAGGGTAGAGACTAAACCCAGCCAAGAACCCAGCCAAACCCAGCCAAATTTAAGAATCACTGGAATTGACCTGGATGGGGTGGTGCATGCCTGTAAACCCAGCTGCTCAGGAGACCGAAACAGGAGGATCAAGAGTTCAAAGCCAGCATCAGCAAAAAAAGAAAAAAAAAATGAAAGGAAAGGAAAGAAAGGAAGGAAGAAAGAAAGAGGTGCTAGGCAACTCAGTGAACCCTGTCTCTAAGTAAAATACAAAATAGGACTAGGGATGTGACTCAGTGGTTGAGGGCCCCTGAGTTCAATCCCCAATACCACCCCTTCAAAATAAGAGAATCATTAGAATTGAAGAGGGTTGTGAAATGCAGGCTAATAGCATGGATAACCTTTTCAGGGAAATAACAAAATTTCTAAACCTTGAGAATGAGATGAACATCCAGATACAGGAAGTGTTCAGAACTGCAAATAGACAAGATCAAAAAAGAACTTTTCCATGACATGTTACAATAAAAATATCTAACATACAGAACAAAGATAGAATTTTTAAAGTCTCAAGAGAAACATGTCAGGTCATATTTAGAGCAAGTCAATCAGATTACTTCTGATTACTTCACAGATAAACTCAAATATCCAGGATGGTTTAGAATGATGTGTTCCATGCTCTGAAAAAATAACTGTCAACCAAGGTTGTTGTATCCACAAAGTTATTCTTCAGAATTGAAAAAGAAATAAAAACCTTCCAAGACAAGCAGAAACTAACAAATTTATGACTACAAAGGCGGCACTACAGACAGTTCTTCACATAGAAGAAATCAAAAACATCCAAGAGCTCACAAATAGACAAATATCACTTAAAGATCAACTACACAAATGACAAACAGGACCAAATTAAACATTAGGAATAGGGCTGAGAACTTACAATAAGGGTGGGGGAGCTAGGGAAGAATAGAGTTATTTTAGGTAAATGGGAGTGAAGGGAGGGGAGGAGTAGGGGGTAGGAAGGATAGTATGATGAATCAGACATTATTACCCTATGTATATATGTAACTACACAACTGGTGGGATTCTACATCATGTACAACCAGAAAAATGAGAAATTATAATCCATTTATATATGATGTATCATAGTGCATTCTACTGTCATGTATAGCTAATTAAAACAAAGAAAAAAGAAAAAAGAAATAGGGCTGGGGTTGTAGCTCAGTGGTAGAACTCTTGCCTACCACAGGTGAAGTACCGGGTTTGATCCTTGGCACCACATAAAAAACAAAAAAGAAAGAAAGTGAAAGAAATTAAACATCTCTCTACCATAATTTTTAATGTAAATGAACTCAACCCCAGTTAAAAGAAATGGGCTGGCAGAATTAATTAAAAACCAGACCCAGCTATATGCTGTTTGTAAGAGACTCACCTTATAGGCAAAGTTAGCCACAGGCTGAAAGGGAAAGGATGGAAATTGATATACCCAGGCCAACAAAGTCTAAAAACAAGCAGGAGTAGCTATTCTTATATCCAACAAAGCAGACCTAAAACCAAAATTAATCTGAAGAGACAAAGAAGGTCACTTTATAAAAGTAAAAGGAAAAATCCCCAACAAGAATATATACCAATAGTAAATATTTATGCCCCAAACATTGGTGTACCTAATTGCATGAGACATTACTTGAATTAAAGACTCAGATAGACCCCAGTACAATAATACCAGGTGATTTCAACACACCTTTCTCACAAATAAGTATTTGTCATTTAAGTATTAAACTGAGTAAAGACTCTTCAAACCTAAAAAATACAAACCAAATGTACATAATGGATTCTATAGAATATTTCATGCCAGAATGGCTGAATATATTTTCTTCTCAGCTACTCATGGAACCTTCTCCAAAATAGACCATATGTTAGGCTACAAAGCAACTCTTAGCAAATACAAAAAATTATATAATTTCTTGTATCTTAATGGAATGAAAATTAGAAATCAATACCAAAAAGCCCTCCAGAAACCATATAAATGATACACTTTTGAATGGTGAATGGGCATAAATTTTTAACTTTTTAAATTCTCATATGAGAATAGTGATACAATGTACCAGAACCTCTGAGATACTCTGAAGGCAGTTTTAAGAAGAAAGTTTATAGGTATGATTGCCTCCATAAGAAATAAAAAAGATCTCAAATAACCTGATGATGCACCTCAAGGCCCTTGAAAAACAAGAACCAATTCCAATTCCAAAGCCAGTAGAAGGAAGGAAATAATTAAGATCAAAACCAAAATCAGTGAAATAGAGAATTTTTTAAAAAATATAAAGGATCAATGAAATGAAGAGTTTGTTCTTCAAAAAGATAAACAAATTAATAAGCTCTTTGTCAAACTAGCAAAAAGAAAAAGACCAAAACTAATCAAATTAGATATGAAAAAGGAGAAATCATCACAGACATCCCAGAAATCCAGAATATCATTAAGGACTATTTTGAAGTAACATTTAGGACTTATACTTAAATAAATTGGAAGACCTAGGAGCGGTGGATACATTTCTAGACACATACAGCCTGCCAAAATTGAATCAAGAAGACATAGAAAACCTAGACAGAGAAATAACTAACAGTGAGGTAGAAACAGTAATAAAAAGCCATCCAACAGAGAAAAATGCAGAACCAGATGGATTCTAAGCTGAATTCTACTGAGCCTTTAAAACAAACAAAAAAAAAAAAACTAATGCTGATGTTCCTCAAATGATCCAAATTCATTCTATGAAGCCAATATCATCCTCATACCAAAACCAGATAAGGACACATCAAGGAAAGATGATATTCCTGATGAATTTAGATGCAAAAATCCTTAATAAAATATTAGCAAATTGTATTCAACAACATATTAAGAAGATCATACATCATGACCAAGTTGGTTTTGTCCCAGGGATGCAAGGACAGTTTAACATGCAAATCAATAAATGTAATTCACCACATAAATATAATTAGGGACAAAAAATCACATATTCATCTTAATAGATGCAGAGAAAGCCTTTGACAAAATTCAGCATTAATTCATAATAAAAACACTGAAGAAACTAGTGATAGAAGGAACTTACCTCAACATCATAAAGGTTCTATATGACAAACCCAAAGCCAACAGCATAGTGAATGGAGAAAAATTGAAAGGTTTTCCTTTAAATCTGGAACAAGACAAGAATGTCCCCTCTCACCACTCCTATTCAATGTGATACTAGAAATTCTAATCAGAGCAATTAAGCGAGAAGAAAATAAAAGGGATAAAACTATTTTTATTCCTTCCTTTCCTATGAAAGGAAGAAATTGAGATTCACTGTAGATAATATGATTCTATACTTAGAAGATAACAGAAGCTCCACTGGAAGACTACTGTAGCTAATAAAACATTGAGCAAAGTAGCAGGTTACAGAATTAACACACAAAACCCAATAGCTTTCCTCTACACCAATAATGAATCTGCTGAGAAAGAAATCAAGAAAACAATGTTAATCCCATTAACAGTGACCTAAAAAAAATCTTAGGAATAAATCTAAGGGATTGCAAGTTGTCTACAATGAAAACTATAGAACACTGAAGAAAGAAGTTAAAGAAGACACAAGATGAGGAAAAGACCTTTCATGTTCATAGATGGGCATAATTAATATCGTTAATTATGGTCATACTACCAAAGCAATACACAGATTCAATGCAATTCTCATCAAAATACCAATGACATTCTTCACAGAACTAGAAAAAACAGTCCTAAAATTGATTCAGAAGGGAAAAAAGCACACCCACATAGAATAGCCAAAACAATTCTAAGCCAAATAAAGCAATGCCGGGAGTATTACAATACCTGATTTCAAATTATACTACAGAGCTATAGTAACAAAAACTGCACAATTCTGGCATAAAAACAAACACATTGACCAATGGTACAAAATAGAAGACACAGAGACAACCCACACAGATACAGTCATCTGATCCTTGACAAAAGTATCAAAAACATGTTTTGGAAAAAAGACAGCTTTTTAACAAATGGTCCTGGGTCAACTGGTTATCCATTTATAGAAGAATGAGACTAGATTTTTATCTTTCACCCTGCACAAAAGTCATCAAAGACCTAGGAATTAGACCAGAAACTATGCAACTCCTAGAAGAAAATGTAGGATTAACATTCCAAGATATAAGTGCAGGCAACAACTTTCTCAACAGGACCCTTAAAACTCAGGAAATAATGCCAAGAGTTAATAAATAAATGGGATGGCATCAAATTTAGAAGGTTCTGCACTGCAACGGAAACAAGAATGTGAAGAGGGAACCTGCAGAATTGGAGAAAAATCTTTGCCTGCTACTCTTCTGATAGGGGATTAATATTCATACTATATAAAGAACTCACCAGGTGCAGTGGCACACACCTGTAATCCCAGTGCTCGGGAGGCTGAGACAGGAGGATCAAAAGTTCAGAGCCAGAGCCAGCTTCAGCAATGGAGAGGTGCTAAGCAACTCAGTGAGACCCTGTCTCTAAATAAAATACAAAAAAGACAAAAAAAAAAAAAAAAACAGGGCTTGGGATATGGCTAAGTGGTCAGGTGCCCTGAGTTTAATCCCTGGTACCAAAAAAAACCCCTCAAAAAACTTAACACCAAAAAACAAATAATCCAATTGGGCTGGGGTTGTGGCTCAGTGGAGAGCACCTGCCTAGCATATGTGAGACAGTATGTTTGATCCTCAGTACCACATAAAAATAAATAAATAAAATAAAGGTATCATGCCCATCTACAACTAAAAAAATTTTTTTAAATACAAATGACCAACAAATATATAGGAAAAAAGTTTAACATCATTAACAATTAGGGAAATGCAAATCAGAACTACACTGAGAATGACAACCATCAAGAATACAAACAATAATAAGTGCTGGAGAGGATATGGAGAAAAAGGAACACTTTTGCACTGTTGGTAGGATTGTAAATTAGTTACAGCCACTATGGAAATCTGTATGGATGTTCCTCAAAACACTAGAAATGGAACCACCATATGGCCAGTTATACCACTCCTCAGTATTTATCCTAACAAATTAAAAGTCAGCACACCATAGTGGTATATACATACCCATGTTTATAAGAGCACAATCCACAGTAGCCAAACTATGGAACCTGCTTAAGTAGTTGTCAATGGATGAATGAATAAAAAAATGGTATATATAAATGATGAAGTTTTATTGTGATAAAGAAGAATGAAATCATGTCATTTACAGGAAAATGGGTACAACTTGAAAACATTATGTTAAGCAACATATGCCAAATTCAGAAAGTCAAGAACCATATGTTTTCTCTCATATGTGGAAATTAGGAAAAAGGAAAAGAAAGCATGGGGGTAATATATCATGAAAATCAAAGGGAAATCAGTAGAGGAAATGGACTGGGAGAGGGAGGAAGGAAGAGAAAGGGGAAATACTGGGGGATGATATTGTCCAAATATGTTATAATATTGTGTGCATGCACAAATAAGTAACAAAGAATCCCACCATTATGTACAACTATAATGCATCAATAAAAAATATGAAAAATGTTCATACTACCCAAAGCAATCTACAGATTCAGTACAATCCCTATCAAAATTCCAATGACATTTTTCACAGGAATAGACAAAACAGTCCTAAAATTCATATGGAACTACAAAAGATGCAGAATAGCCAAAGCAATCTTGAGCAAAAAGATAAAAGCCTGATTCACTACACACCTATAATAAATCAAAACACCATGTTACTGCCATAAAAACAGACACATCGATCAATGGAACAGAATAGAAGGCTTAGAAAAATAATTGATGACGGTACTAATAATACATACTGAGGAACGAGCAGTGGATAACCACATGCAGAAGAATGAAGCTAGACCCTTATCTCACACTATATATAACAATCAACTCAAAGTAGGTTAAAGACTTAAGCATAAGATTTGCAACTGAAAAACTTATAGAAGAAAACATAAGGAGAAAACTTCAGAACATTGGTCTGGGCAATGATTGTTTTTGGATATGACCCCAAGGTACAGGCAAAAAAAGACCAATGGGATTATATCAAACTAAGAAACTTCTGCACAGCAAGAGTCAATCAGCAGAATGAAGAGAGAGCCTACCAAATGGATAAGAGGATACATCCAATAAGAGGATAATATTCAAAATATGTAAGGAACTCAACGCAGTGGTGAGAAAACAAATGTCCTGATTGAAAAATTGAGAAAGGACCTGGGCAGACACTTCTCAGAAGACATACAAACGACCAATAGGCATACAAACTAAAAATGTTCCACATCACTAATCATCAGAGAAATCTAAATTAAAACCACCTCATGAGATATTATCTCATGCATGTCAGAAATGCTGTTATTAAAAAAAGACAAAAGTTAGCAAGTATTGGTAAGGTTAGGAGAACAGGGAATCCTTGCATGCTTTTAATGGAAATGTAAATTAGTACAGCCATTATGGAAAACAGTGTGGGTGATCCTCAAAAAATTAATAAAGCTGTCATATGATAGCTTTATCCAGTAAGCCCACTGTAGATATTTCTCCAAAGGAAGTGAAGCCAGTGTGTCAGAGATGTCGGCACCCTGTGTTCATTGCAGCCTTATAATTACCAAGACATGGGCTCAACCTGTGTCTCTCAGCAGATGAACAGCTAATGAAAATGTGGTATATATTAACAATGGGATGCAGTTCAATCTTAGAACAGGAAAGAAATTCTATCATCTGCAACAAAATAGATGAAGCTGAAGGTCATTGTGTTAGGTGAAATAATCCAGGCACAGGAAGACACATGCTGAATGATCTCAGATGTTGAGTGTAAAACATTAAACTTATAAGAAACAAGAGTAAAATAGTTACTAGGGGCTGGAAGGTGGTGGATTTGGGGAGATGTTGGTCAAAGGACACATTTTAGTTAGAAGGAATAAATTCAATAGATCTATTGTAATTGTTGTAACTATGGTTAGTAACAATATATTTATATATTTGAAACTTGCTAAGCAACAAAGTTTTAAGTGTTCTCACCTAAAAAAAAAAAGTATGTGAGGTAATACATGTTAAGTGGATTGATTTAACCCTTCCACAATCGGTGTATCAAGGTATCATTGATCATGTACCATCAATATTTTACATTTCAATTAAAAAATTTAAAAATGCTCCCATGGGAGAAAGACCCCCTCCAACTATGCTGCTGACCCAATTTTTCCATCATATACTTTGTTAGGCTGTAAGATTGGTTGCAAGATTTCAATATCATGTAGGTTCATTTCCCTGTCCTTTCTTCCTTTATGATTGATATATATATGTTCTATGTAACATATATGCACATCACACATGTGTGTGTGCATAGTACCTATATACATTATAAATCCTATGGGAATGTTATTTCCCACCCCTTCATGTATTTGCTGTGAGTCTACCTGCTGCTGCTCATTCTCCAGTGCCTTCATGTGTCATGAGCAGATTTTATAGTTATGTGTTCTTACTCCATTACCAGAAGGAAAAAAATCTATCTACTTGAAAAATATTATTTCTCTTACATGTGTTTCTTTTACAAAACTGAGGGTAGAAACATACTTATGAGCTAGTGAGTTTTATTGGAAAACACATATTACCCAATCAAATCTCATGTAATTGTAGGATAACCATTTGTTGATATTGTCTGGTAATGCGATTTCAAACTTTATATCATTCTCCCATCATGAAATTATACCATGTAACTTTTCAAAGCACCAGGGAATAATAGTGAGGTTGGGAAAGCATAAAAATGGAAAACACTCATAGAATCAGGCTAGGAATGATCTTGCTGATAGATTTAAATAAATTGCCAGTCAAAAGATTTACTTTCTGAGTGGGCCGGGCGGGCAGCAGAGTTTTCCAAGAGATAAGTTCATCAAGATGTCCAGCGATAGACAAAGGTCCAATGATGAGAGCCCCAGCACCAGCAGTGGCTGTTCAGATGCAGACCAGCGAGACCCGGCCGCTCCAGAGCCTGAAGAACAAGAAGAAAGAAAACCTTCTGCCACCCAGCAGAAAAAAAACACCCAACTCTCTAGCAAAACCACTGCTAAGTTATCCACTAGTGCTAAAAGAATTCAGAAGGAGCTAGCTGAAATAACCCCTGATCCTCCTCCTAACTGCAGTGCTGGCCCTAAAGGAGAACATTTATAAGTGGAGACCAACCATACTTGGTCCACCAGGTTCTGTATATGAAGGTGGTGTGTTTTTTCTGGATATCGCATTTTCTTCAGATTATCCATTTAAGCCACCAAAGGTTACTTTCTGCACAAGAATCTATCACAGCAACATCAACAGTCGGGGAGTTATCTGTCTGGACATCCTTAAAGACAAATGGAGTTCTGCTTTGACTATTTCAAAGGTTTTGCTGTTTGTTCCCTTTTGACAGACTGCAACCTTGAGGATCCTCTGGTTGGAAGCATAGCCACTCAGTATCTGACTAACAGAGCAGAACATGACAGGATAGCCAGACAGTGGACCAAGGATACGCAACATAATTCACATAATTTGTATGCAGTGTGAAGGAGCAGAAGGCATCTTCTCACTGTGCTGCAAATCTTTATAGCCTTTACAATACGGACTTCTGTGTATATGTTATACTGATTCTACTCTCTGCTTTTATCCTTTGGAGACTGCGAGACTCCCCAAAAAGGTAAATGCTATCAAGAGTAGAACTTTGTAGCTGTAGATTAGTTATGTTTAAAATACCTACTTACAAGTCTTGCTTCTTTGGGATATCAAAATGTATTTTGTGATGTACTAAGGATACTGGTCCTGAAGTCTACCAAATATTATAGTGCATTTTAACCTAATTTATTATCTGTATGAAGTTATAAAAGTAGCCGTAGAGGACTAGGAATTATGTCATTTGTATTAAACCCAGATCTGTTTCTGAGTATGTGGTTCATGCTGTTGTGCAAATGTTTTACCTTTTACCTTTGTCAGTTTGTAATGAGAGGATTTCCTTTTACCATTTGTAGCTCAGAGAGCACTGATGTATCATCTCAAACACAATGAACATGCTCCTGAAGGAAAAAAAAAAAAAAGATTTACTTTCTGGGGTTGGGGTTATAGCTCAGTTGGTAGAGTGCTTGCCTCACAAGCACAAGGCCCTGGGTTCAATCCCCAGCACCGCAAACAAACAAACAAACAAACAAACCAAATAAATACATGCATGCATACATACATACATACATACGTACATACATTTATTTTCTGGCAGGTGGTGGTGCAGGCCTATAATCCCAGTGACGTGGGAGGCTGAGGCAGGACGATCACGAGTTCAAAGTCAGCCTCAGCAAAAGGAAGGTGCTAAGAAACTCACTGAGACCTTGTCTCAAAATAAAATACAAAATAGGGCTAGGAATGTGGCTCAGTGGTTGAGTGTCATGAGTTCAATCCCCAGTACCAAAATATATATATATATATTTATTTTTCCTTAGGTCTTCTGGACTACTTATATAATAATAAAATCATTTAATTTGATTTTGTTAATTATCAATGATATAATTGTTTCTGGGTCTTTTCTATCAGCAAAACCATTTTAGGAACAAACACAAAATTGAATTTGTTTTAAAAATTGTATTTCTACCTGAGTGATTTATTGGAATTTAGATGTCAGAATAATAGTATTTATCTCAGAGACATAGAAGGAACAATGCATGTTCGATCTGATAGCTTTATGTTTTTTCTTTGTTCAGCAGCATTAATATGATGGGGTAAGATAATTTTTCTTATTTTATAGCAATGTTATGTAAAGATCCACTCAAACAGTAGATGCATTTCAATGAAAGTTCTAAAGACTTTGTGGTTTGAAACCTCAGTTGACAAAATTTATATTGAAACTTTGGGTGTGGTGGCACATGCCTCTAATCCCAGTGACTCAGGAGGCTGAGACAAGAGGATCGCAAGTTTGAGGATAGCGTCAGCAGTTTAGCAAAACTCTAAGTAACTTGGCAAGACCTTGTCTCAAAATTAAAAGGGCTGGGATGTGGCTCAGTGCTTAAGCGCCTCTGACCTCTGAGTTCAATTTCCAGTACCAAAACAAAACGAAACAAAAAAACAACCCTTTAACACCAAGATGATTGAAATGTAAGGTCTGAGGTGAAAGTTTGCCAGGAATTTCTCCTTTGATTTACCTGAAGGAGTCTCTCTAATTGTCCAGAAATGAAGATAAACATGCACAGAGGGGTCTCTTTTCTCAGGCCTATGGATGTTAGGAGCTGGTGTGGTCTTTCTCTTGAAAGGTTTCTGTTTTAGGATGAGAGTTCTCTGAAGTTCATCAGGATACATCTGGGCAAATAAAGGTAACTGAAATGGCTGTCTCTGAGAGAAAACTCTTCAGAAAATATTTTCCGTGGTATGCACAGTCCTAGTATTATATGTAGAATATGAGGCAGCACACCTATTCAGTTATCAATTGAATCAGTTATTCATTGATTCAACAGCTATTTGAGGGGCTGGGTTGTGGCTCAGTGGTAGAGCGCTTGCCTAGCATATGTGAGGCACTAGGTTCGATTCTCAGCACCACATAAAAATAAATAGAATAAAGGTATTGTGTCCATCTACAACTAAAAAACAATAACTATTTGAAAAACTTTCATGTGCTAAGGTACCAGGTATTGTACTAATGGGAAAAAAATGTAAAATTGTAGTCCCTTCTCTTAAAGAAATCAGGATCTAATGAAAGCAAGATGGGATGCAGGAAGACGACATAGAGGATTTGACCCTCTACTAAGCATTTCTATATCCTTATTTGCCACTAATCATCTGAAACCCCCTACAGACCTGTAAGGAGGCTGTGGTATTGATGGGGCTGGGTGGAGTCCTGGATAAAAGTCAGGTTTCAGAGTCAAATGGTCTGGTTCAAATTGTGTATCTTACCCTCTTTGTGCCCCATTTTTCCACCTCTGTAAAATTAGGACAGTGATGACACCTCACAGGTCATTGTGCAGGTTGACAGGAGATACAGGGCAGCACTCCGAACAGTGTTCAGATGTACTAGGTGATCAGGTAGCTGTCACTGTTCCTATCATCCCAGTTTGGGAAGTGAGAAAATCTATACAGCACTAGTGAGTGAGTAACAGGAGAAAAAAATTCCAATCTTGGTCTGCCTGAAAGACTCTTGGAAATTCTCATGAAGCCATTCTGTCCCCTCCAAAATAAAATAATTCTTTTCATGTGTCACGTGTGGAAAATAAATCCCCATATCTCTGTGGAAACTAGAAGGCTAAAGGATAGAAGATAAACCTCAGTCATGGTACCTTAGGTAGCTTAGTTCTCATATGCTCTCTCTTCATTGATAAGGTTCTGTTAAGTCAACGTTGGGCTTGCTGCCTCTGATAGGAAGATAGGAGGGGTATCAAGGTGTGGGAGGCACCAGTTTCATCAGCTTTCTGTGATCCCCATGAAGGAATGTGTGGTTTTGAGCTATTTTATTTGTTGGTAAAGTACACCATGATTTTACCCTTTGGGGTAAAAAATGCTATATTTGCAGGGTTTGCATTATTTGGGGGATTTATTCTTTTTGGATCAGGAGGTGGGACTGAAGAATCTAGTACTGATCCTCCCTGTAAATGCTATTTTTTCACCAGTCAATGTGCAATGGAGATAAAGCCCCTCCTCTGCCCACCCAGAAAGGAGACACCATTTCCTGCTCTTGTGGTCGCCTGAACGTCTGCGAGGCGTCCTTCTGCGACTGGTGTGGAGCCGCAGTGGGTATTTTAAAACTGAGCTTCTCCAAGCTGAGCGTTCCCCCCACCAGCCTAGAGAGCCAGGCTATTCTCTCACAGCTTCACAGAAGTCACTTCTTGTGATTTCAGTACCTAAAAATTTAGAGATAGAAATGAGATTCTCTTGTATTGAGATAAAGATAAAAAATTGGGAGATACAGATAAGAGATTTTCTTCTATTGAGAATTGTCTCTCATTGCCATTTTGATTTGCATTCTTTTGAGGTTAAACCTCTTTCACTCATTCATTGACCATTGACTGCTCTTGAATTAATTGTTTGCCTGCCTTTTGAACAAAACATTCAATTATTTATGTATTTATTTAATTAAATATTGCATGCAAATAATAAAAACGCTTTGGAGTGAAGGGTTAGCTCCCTTCTCCTACAGTTTCTCCCTAGAAGAATTGCTGTTATCCAGTTTCTGAGAAGTTCTTTTAGCTAGTTAGTGCACATATAACTAGTGCTTACTGTGAGCACTGGTCCATTTCTTTCACCTAGCAATGTATATTGTTGGCAACCTCATCATTCTTTCCAGTAGCTTCATAATATTCCATTGTCTTTATGTACATACTGTCATATATTTAGGCCAAGTCCTCTTGCTGGACACTTAGGTTGTTTCCAGTTATGTCTTCTAAAACCATAGTGATGCAGGAGATAGCCTGGAATAGATTTATTTGAGCACTTGTTCATCTATAGAATAAATTCTAAAAGGTAGATCTGCTGAGTCGGAGGGTATGGGCATGTTATATTGGTGGCTAGAGATTGTATGTTATAAGAATAAATTATAAGTCTAATGTTATAAAAATATTTTCTGTCTCTAGCTTAGAATTCCTGCTAGCCACTCTGTTTGCCCTAAATGTGGGGCCAGCAATCACCTGTCTGCCCGATTTTGTGGCTCCTGTGGAATTTATGTGACGTCCATGGCAAGATTCAGCTGGGACAGCAGCCTAGCAACAGTCGCTGGGGAACCTCAACCTTTTTCTGAGGTGAGGCCTCCACTGTAGTAAGAACTGGTGTATTTCACCCTGTGAATTAACCCAGGAACAGAGCCAGTGTTAGACTTTCCAATAGAGTTTGTAAACAAATGCAGTCAACTAGGATTTAAGCACTCAGATGATTTCTTTGAAAACTAAAGATTAAAACATGCATCTGTTGAATGTAGATAAAGGTCTAATAGCATCTGCAAGGCAGTGGGCATCATACCACAAGGGAGAAATGGATTTCAAATACATGGGATAAAACATACTTCTCTTGAATTTGTGTAGTAGTATTTAAGAACTTTCCCCCTACTGTATTATAGTTTTAAAAACTTACATCAAGTTTGTAAGATTGTTTTTGCCATTTATAACATCTGGGCGTGGTTTGACAAAAATCTCACGTGGTTATTTTCAGAAGCAATTAAGATCTAATAACTAGAGTCTTGTTAGCCTTTATGAATTTCTCTAAGCTAAGTGAAGATTTTCCAAGTTTCTTCTCATCTCTTTATTAAAAAATTGATGATTATTAGAGAAATGCACTTTGAACATAGTTTTAGGGAGTTCATCACCTTTTTAAGCCAGATTGAAAGATGAAAAGTTCCTGGGACAGCCCTCCAGCCCATATGACACCTTTGTGTAAATGAAACAAAGATGTTCTTTCCTGAAAACCCTTGACTGCCATTAGGCCTTTTCTCCCCTCCTTCTACCAGAAAAACTGTCATAATAAATATACAAATGTACATCATACACTATGTGAATGGTGCCCTTTTTGACGCAGTGACGTTGTGCAGTATACAACCTCCACACTATTCCTGAATAGGAGAATGCATCAGAGAAAATGTTGGTGCCCAGTAGTTGAGTGTGGAGCTGAGTATTGAAGTTTTTGTTCCATTGATTTGTAGATCTAAGAGTATAGATATCTTCCATGCCCTTAGCAAGACAGGAGGCATTCTTTAATTTCCCGAATTTGAGACAAGGGGATGGAGTGATTTCATGGACCAGACTGGGAATTGCTAGGAAAGACCAAGCAAGGACAGTGTGACAAGGGCTGAAAACCCCTTTAGTTCAAAGAAGAATTTTGTAGAGATAGTTTTTATTTGGATTAGAATTATTTTCTATAAGTAAAATGGAGATAGAGGGTTGATTGAACTATATTCTAAATTTTATGTCTGCTGCCTTGTTCACAGCACCGACCTGCCTGGCAGCCCCTAAATGTTCCTTTGCCCAGATCTGATGCTGGGACAAAGAAAGAGAGGGGCACACAGACTGTCGGGCTCTTCTACCCATCCGGCAAGCTGCTCGCAAAGAAGGAGCTGGAAGTGGTTTCTCAACTGCAGAGGCAAGAGAAGAGGAGCGAGCACAAACCTCCCCTCACAGCCGTCAGCCCCGGCAGGGGTGAGGGAAGCATGCTTTCTTCTGGTCAGCGGGGAACTCATTCTTGCTCTGCAGGAGTGTTTCCTCTTTTTTTTTTTTTTCCTTCTCCCTTTTAGTTTGTTTTCATGTATAAGAAGTAAGTTCCTTCATTCTTCTTTTTACAAGTAATTTTCTTTGTATGAATAATTGCTCTTGATTAAACTTTCATACTCCGCTATTTGTAACTCACAGCCCTGGGGTCCAGTTCATCACTCAAATGGCACTGTGGATTCCTTCTCTTATGTTCTCTTTGTCCACATTGTTGCTATTATCTGCCTCCATCTCTTTTTTATTGCGGTAGAATTCACATTAAAAAAAAATTCAGGCCAGGCGTGGTGGCGCACGCCTGTAATCCCAGCATTTGGGAGGCTGAGGCAGGAGGATCACAAGTTCAAAGCCAGCCTCAGCAACTTAGTGAGGCCCTAAGCAACTCAGTGAGACCCTGCCTCTAAATAAAATACAAAATAGGGCTGGGGATGTGGCTCAGTGGTGGAGTGCCCCTGGGTTCAATCCCCAGTACCAAAAAAAAATTCAGCATTTAACCACTTTAAAGTGTACAATTTAGTGTACAGTAATATGTAACCAACGCCATTATCTCTTTCCAGAAAATTTTCATCACCCCAAAAGTAAACCCTGTATTCTTTAAGTGGTCACTCCCCTCACCTCTCTCCCAAGTGCCTACCAACCATTAATCTTCTGTCTTTATGGGTTTGTCTATTCTGGACATTTCATATAAATGGAAACATATAATATATGGTCTTTTGTATCTGGCTTTTTCACTTACTGCAATATTTTCACAGTTCATTTGTGTGGTAGCATGTTTCAGTACTATATTTTTTATGACTGAATAATATTCCATGGTGTGGACAATATGACATTTGCTTATCCATTCATTGGTTGATGGACATTTGAGTTGTTTTCAACTTTGGGCTGTTAGGAATAATGCTTCTGGGAACATTTGTTTTTGTATGGATACAATTGTTGGGTCATATGGTAACATGTTGAACTTATGGAGGAACTTTGTAAGACTATTGTCCATCGTGGCGGTGTGATTTTATATTCTGACCAACGGTGTGTTAAGGTTCTGTCTTCTTTACATCTTTGTCAGCACTGGTTATTATCTGACTTTTCATTTTAATCATTCTAGTGGGTGAAAAGTGATACGTCATTAAACTTTAATTAATATTTCCTTGAACTCAGTCATCCTTCCTTCCTTCTTTGTGAGTGTGCACTAGGGGTTTAACCGAGGGGCATTCTTTTACTCAACTATACCCCCAGCTCTTTTTTATTTTTATTTTGAGACAGGGTCTCACTAAATTGCCAAAATTTGCATTGAACCTGTGATCCTTCTGCCTCAGCCTCCAAAGACTCTGGGGTTACAGGCGTTACACCATGCCTTCTCTGGATTTCATTTTTGTTGCATGTATCTACATGTTTATCCTTATGCCAGGGCCACACCATTGATTACTGTTTCTCTGTAGTTACTTTTTTTTTTTTTTCTTTTTTCTTTCTTCGGCACTGGGGATTGAACCCAGGGCCTTGAACCTGCTAGGCAAGCATCCTACCTCTGAGCTATATCCCCAGCCCGTTGTTGCTGTGTAGTTTTGAAATAAGGAATTCCATTGTCGCTGTGTAGTTTTGACATTTGGAATTGTGAGTCCCCTTACTTTTTTCTTCTGTTTTGTTTTGGTTAATCCAAGTCTTTGAGTTTCCATGTAAATTTAAGAATAAACTTCTACAAAGAAGTTTATTTCTAAAGTTTTCTACAAAGAAGACAGCTGGAGTCCTAATAGGAATTGTGGAACTGTGTTCATCTGTAGATCAGGTTGGGGAGCATTGCCATCTTTACAATTTGTTTTTTTTGTTTGTTCCTTTTGTTTTTGGGTTTTTGTTTTGTTTTGTTTTGTTTTTGTTTTTGGTACTGGAGTTGGAACCTCGGGGTACTTAACCACTGAGTCACATCCCCAGCCCTTTTAATATTTTATTTTGATACAGGGTCTTGCTAAATTGCTGAGGTTGGCCTTGAACTTGGGATCCTCCTGCCTCAGCTTCCCAAGCCACTAGGATTACAGGCATGCATCAGCTAATATTGGCTAATATTAAGTCTTTTGATTCATGGTGAAAGGTCTTTCCATTTATTTAGATCTTTAATTTTCTTCCCCATAGGTTTCAGGGTATAAGTTTCATACTTCATTTAACTCTTTTCATAAGTATTTGTTGTTTTTGATGCTATTACAAATGGAATTGTTTTCCTGGTTTCATTTTTGAATTGTTTATTGCATGTATAGAAATACAATCGATTTTTAATTTTAATCTTGTATCTTTTAACCTTGCTGAACTTTTTCTTATTAGTTAATAATAGTTTTTAGTGAGCTCCCTAGGATTTTCTATGTTCAACATCATAGCATCTGCAGATTGAGACAGTTTCACTTCTAACTTTCCTAATTGGGTGCTTTTTATCTAATTTTCTTACCTAATTGCCCTAGTTAGAACCTCTGGTACACTGTTGGATAAAAGTGGTAAGAACAGAAATCCTTGTCTTATTTTTGATTTTAGGAGAAAGTGCACAGTTTCTAACTTTTTTTTTTTTTTTTTTTTTGAACCAAGGATGGGACACTCGGCCACTGAGCCACATCCCCAGCCCTATTTTGTATTTTATTTAGAGACAGGGTCTCACTGAGTTGCTTAGGGCCTCGCTAAGTTGCTGAGGCTCCTTTTGAACTCTGTGATCCTCCTGCCTCAGCCTCCCGAGTCGCTTGGATTACAGGTGTGCGCCACCGTGCCCAGGTAGTTTCTAACTATTAAGCATGATATTCACTATAGGTTTTTCACAGATGCTTTTTATCAGATCGAGAACCCCCCCCCCCATTTCTAGATTTTTCTGTATGTGTGTTTATCTGGAAAGAGTGTTAGGTTTTGCCAAATGCTTTCTCTCCGTCTAGACGATCTTTATGTCTAGATGATCGTATCATTAATTGTTTCTTAGTCCACTGGTAGTGTTTGCACTGATTTATTTTTAGATGTTACACCAAATCTTTTGTTCCTGGGGTAATCTCACTTGGCTGTGATATTAACTCTTTCTATAGGTTTTTGTGTTCAGTTTGTGCTGTGAGTTGAATGTCTCCTCTCCAAACTCTCCTTCGTGGTAGTATTGAAAGTGTGGCCTTTTGGAAAGTGACCAAGTCATGAGGGTCCCACCCCATGGATGCCTCATAAAAAGGCTGGCAGGAACTACCTCAGGCCCTTTTCTGCCCCTCCATCCTTTGCCACGTGAGAACACAGCATTCCTCCACTCTGGAGGCTACAGGGCAACAAGGTACCATGTTGGAAACAAAGACCAAGCCTTCATCAGACATCAGACCTGCTGATTCCTTGATCATGGACATCCAGCCTCCAGACTGTGAGAAATCCTTTCTGTAGTTTGTTAATTACCCAGTCTTGGGTATTTTGTTATAGCAGCAAAAATCGCCTAAGATAGTTTTGCTAAGTACTTTGTTGAAGACTTTGGTGTTTATATTTACAGGAGATATTAGACTGCGATTTTCTTTCCTTGTGATGTCTTTTTCTGATTTTGTCATAAGGCTAATATTAACCTTCTGGAATGAGTTAGAAAGTTTCTCCTCTTCTATTTTTTTTGTAGTGTTTATGAAGAATGGATATTAATTCTTCTTTACTTCTTATAGGCCAATTCAGATTCCTGTTTCTTATTGAATCAGTGTTGGCAGTTTGTGTGTATTTCTAAATATTTATCCATTTCATCTGATTTATCTTATTTAGTGGCATAGAGATTCCTTCTGAATCATTTTTTCAGTTCTGGGGATTGAACCCAGGGCCTCCCATATGCTGGGCATGTACTATACCACTGTGCTGTATCTTCATCCTCATAATCATGTTTATTTCAGTATAGTTGATAGTAATATCCCCTATTTCATTTCTGATTTTAGCAATTTGAAACATCTCTCTTCTTCTTGGTCAGCCTAGCTAATCAATTCTGTTGGTCTTTTCAGAATTAACTTTTGATTTTGTTGATTTTCTGTTGTTTTTCTATTCTATATTTCACTAAATGTCACTCATACATGTTAGGCTCTATTACTAATTCATTTCTCCAGCCCTTTTTTAAAATTTTATTTTGATACAGGGTCTCACTGGGCCTCATACAGGCCCAATCTGACCTCAAACTTGTGATCCTCCTGCCTCAGTCTCCCAAGTAACTGGGATTACAGGTGTGTGTCACCATGCCCAGCTTCTAACTTCATCTTGTTGTAGTATAAGAATATGTTTTGGAGGATGTCTATCTTTTAAATCTGTTGAGACTTGATATGGTTTACTACGGGGTCTATCCCAGACAATGTTTCATACATACTTTTTCTTTGAGTAGTTTGAATATGTTATCCCATTGTCTTCTGGCCTTCATGATTTATGTTAAGAAATCTTCCATTATTGTACTGAGGACCCTGGTATATGATAAGTCCCTTCACTTTCTGCTTTCAAGATCCTCTTTGTCTTTCAATAGTTCAATAATGTGTCTTTCTGTGGATCTTCCTGGGTTTATCTCACTTGGAGTTTTTGAGCATCTCAAATGTATAAGTTCAAGTCCATCAAATTTGGGAAATGTTTGGCTATCATATCTTCAAATTTTTTTTTTCTGACTATTACTCTGTCACCATTCCTGGGATTTTCATCATGCATGTGTTGGTGTGCTTGATAGTTTCTCACAGGTCTCAGGCTCTGTTCATTTTTCTTCATTCTTTTTCCTGTGTACTTTGCACTGTATAATATCTATTGATCTATTTTTTCCAGTTTGTGATTTTTTTCTTATGCCAGTTCAAAGCTATTGTTGAATCCCTTTAGTGAATTTTTAAATTTCAGTTATTGTACTTTTCTGCTACCAATTTCCATTAGGTTCTTTTATATAATTTCTCTTTGCTTATTTATATTCTTTATTTCATGAAGCAGTACCATCACCTGTTACTAATTTTTTGCTCCAAACCAATTCTTTTTCTCTCTCAGAATTGTGGAACCAGTAATAAGACTGAGTGCTGACTGAGCAGGGAAGGAAGGTTTACTCTTGTCCAAGAATAGGAGAAGCAGGGAGAAAGCCTCACAGATTAGCTTCTCCACCATTGGGGGTAGGGAAGCTATAGATAGAGGGTAAAAGAAATGAAGGGGAGGGGTAGCCTAATCAAATAGAGGATATCCATGTCTTTTCTGGGAATAGGTAGAGATTTTCCAGGAATCCTTTTGTGGTTCTTTCTGATTGTCATCATGACAATTATCAAGAGTTACGGTGCTGGGGGAGTGTCATGAAGATGGTATTATAATAAAGTTGGAAGGTGTCTGGTGGTCACTCTGGCAGCCATCTTAGATTCAACCAGTTTTGGGCAGCTCACCTGAAGAACTGCTGGCCCCAGCAATCCTGTCTTCAGAGATAAACAAGATTGCAGCATTGCACCATTGGATGGAAATTCAGCTAGGTCACCTAGGCAGTACAGGAATCAGGACAGGGTAACAATACCTTCTTTTTCTTCTTTAAGCATGGTTCCTTTAGCTTTTTGAACACATTTGTAATAGCCACTCTGAAGTTTTAGTAAAATCTCCAACAGCTGGATGCTATCACAGGTGGTTTGTGTTGCCTGCTTTTTTCCTTGTGTTTGGATTGGAGTTTCCTGTTTCTTTGCATGTCTTACAATTTTTTGTTGGAACTGGACATTTTCGATAACATATGGTTATCAACTCTGAGTATTAACCTCAGTTCCAGCCTTGTTTGTTTAATGACTAGCTAGATCATTTTAGTGAACTTTATTTCACCCCTATTGTATAAAGCCTCTGATGTTGCTCCTTAGAGAGGGTAAGCCCTGGCATGTACCCTTTCATTCTAAGATAATGGTGGTTTTGGTAGGGCCCTCCCTCCCTATCTTCTTCCCTGATCACACCCAGCCATTAAGCTTCACTTACTGCTGTCTTATTGCTGCATTGTGTACAGCCATGCCCCGGGACGTAAATTGCTCCATAGACTGATCTAATCCAATTTGGGACCCTTTTCCGGGAGTTTCCTTGGTCAGTATTTAAATATTTTTGTGTGGCCTTAGAAGACTTCTTAGCCGTTTATTTCCCTGGTTCTAGTAAATCTACCATCCTCTGCTTCTTTTTTTTCTTTTTTTTCTTTTTTTTTTTGAGATGGGTCTTATCATTGGCCTTGTGACCCTCCTTTTTTTGACAGCAGCCTTAAGATTGAACTTTCCTACACTTTGTTGCAAATGAAGTCCTTTCCTTTAAGAAGAATCCAAACTGTTTTATGACCTGCCTCTTCCTCTGGGTAAAATCTATAAGCCAGTGCTCAAGATGCAGGGGATAGACAATGGTGTTTTTCTCTAAGAGTGATACCCTTGCTTTAGAGACTGAGCACTCAGCAGAGAGAGTGCTGTGGTAGCTTTTGATCTCTAGACTTGCCTCTCCCAAAGTAGGAACTGTGATGAATGAGCCAGGAATAGGTCATCTGGACCTGTATTCTCAGTGTTTCAGACTCAAGGAAGAGCTGCCAGCCCATGGGAGGTGGGTGGGCAGAAAGAGGGAGCCCCCATTTCTTGACTAGACTTGCCCAGAACCTAGCCTATGCAATAGGCAATTGGGGCAGGATGAGAAATACTGAAGTCCTGTCCCTCCTTAGAAGATACTGCAGTTCTGACCTGGAGCTCAGAGGGGAGGGAGCCCTGTGTTCCTGGCTCTCTCTCTCTCTGGAGTGGAATTTCCATCATTCTCAGTCAAGAGGAGGTGAAAGGGAATGAATCTTGGTCCCAACACCACAGAAGCACTGCAGTGGGTTTTAGTATATTTCCTTTGTTAACTGCTGCTTTGCTTGCTGTCTGTCCTTAGAACTATTTACAGAGAATTTAAATGGTTGTTGTTCTGTTTTTGCTTTTTTTTAAAATAGTTTGGGGAGTGAGAGCAGTGAACTCAGTGAGGCTGCCAGGCCAGAAACTGATCACCCAGCTCTCCTCTTGCTCTCTGAGTCTCCCTGATTCAATCTGATAAGGCTCTTACGAACTTGAATGTGGTATGAGTCCTGGTAGAGGGTCTGTGGAGGTAGCCAGAATGATCCCTCACATCTCTTATCCTCAAGAGGAAGAGGCTGTCTCCCTTCCTCTGGAATCTGGACTGACCTTATGACTTGCCCTGGCCATTAGGAAGTGCTGGAAGAGACACTTGACAGTTCTGGACCTTAAGAAGGATGAAAGTTCCTACTACTCTCCAGGAAGCCAGCACTGAATGAGAAAAGAGGCCTCACGGAGAACAGAGGCATCCCATCATTCCAAAGTACCCAACTAGAATAATTAGAGGATGAAAAGTTTATTTTGGGCTAATGGTTTCAGAGATTCATTTTATGATTGACTAACTGTTGCTGTGGGTCTGAGGTAAGGCAGAACATCATGACAGAAGGGCAAGGGAGAGAAAATCTTCTCAGCTCATGGCATCCAAGAAGCAAGGGTAGTAGTGAGAATGAGAGAGAGGAGCCAGGGACAAGATATAGTCCCCAAGGGCACACCCCAGGAACCTGCTTCCTCCAGCCACTCCTACCTGCCAACATTGACCATTGAGTAGTCCACTCAAGTTATTAATCCATCCAATAGATGAATTCACTGAGAGGTTACAACTCTCATAATCCAGTCTTTTTACCTCTGAATGTTGCTACATTGCCTAATATAAGAGCTCTTTGGGGGACATTTTTAGATCTAAACCATAACACCCGCCAACAACCAAAACCAAGATGCAGACTTTTGAGTGAGCGCAGACAGCAAACATGAGCAAGGCCCAGCCATCCCAGGGGCGTCCAGCCATTTCTGCCATCTTAGCTGAGGTCTCATCCCAATCACCGGCTCCTTGCCCCAGGCAGTGGGCCTGTGCAGAAAGGCAGGCCCAGTGCCACTGCGTCCTAACCTGCACATGAGAAATCAGGCAGCCGGGCTCACAGGAAATCTCCCATGTTTGAAGTGGTGACACTTGGTGACACCTAATCCAAATATGTTTTAACCCTATGAAGACTAGAAAGGGACACAGGAAACTTTTAGGAATGATGTGAATGTTCTATATATTGACTGAGTTGTGTATTTGCTAAATCCAAAATGTACATTTTAAAAATATTTGTTATATGTGGGATAGAATAAAAGAAAAAGAAAAGGCACCTGTGCGACATTCAAGTATGTTCTTTTAAGATTCTGTAATATTCAGCTGGGCATGGTGACGCATGCCTGTGATCCCAGTGACTCAGGAAGCTGAGACAGGAGGATCGCAAACCTGAAGCCAGCTTCAGCAACTTGGCAAGACCCTAAACAACTTAGAGAGTTCCTGTCTCAAAATTAAAAATGAAAAAGGCTAAAGATATAGCTCAATGGAACCTAGCTCAGTGACCCTGGGTTCAATCCCTACTACCCCCCTAAAGATTCTATAATGTTCAATGATTAATCATGTATAATATGAAGCTGAGGGAGGGATGGAACTTATTTCATTGCATAACTGAGGTTCAGTAAGGACAAACCATCACTAAATTTGGCAAAGGAAAATAACCTATTTGAGAATATACAGTCTACATTATCATATTTCTTTCTTAGAAGAAGTATCCATATGACTGGATTTCTCTTCTTTTTTAGGATACTGGAGAAGACAGTTGGATCACATCTCTGCTCACCTCAGGTCTTATGCTCAGAACAACCCTGAATTCCGGGCCTTGATCGCAGAACCCAGGATGGGAAAGGTGGGTGATATGAAACTTCCATTCCAGAGCATCTATGGGATCAGGCTTCCTTCAGGACTTTGCCTGAAATTGCACCTTGCTTAGCTCCTTTCTCCTTCCTGCTCTACTTCTACACTCTTATTTTCTCCCCTGTGAGCTCTGCCCTAATAAATCACATACACATGAAAATTGTCTCAGGGTTTCTTTCTGGGACACCTGGTTTAAGGTAGTAAGCTTTTGAACATCTCATGACACATGCTGTGGCAGGAATTCTAATGGCTGAAGCTAAAAGACCCATAAAAGTTAAGTCCAGCCAGATTGTGCATTTAAATTACTTGCTGTTAATATATAACAGCAGTGGGATCATAAGAGTTACCATTTAACAGTCCACTTCATATCATCACTGTGTTCCGGAGTCCTCTTAACAAACCTACGAGGGAGGACTGTTACTTTTGATATAATTATTTTTATTTTTATTTATTTTTTGATGTAATTATTTTTAAATGACCATAGATTCTTTGACACTCTTCTCCTCAAACATACATTCTCTTGAATCTGAGTAGTCTGGTGACTGTTAAACTAGTGGAGTACGGTAAAAGTAACTCTAAGGGTCTTCTAAGGCTTGGTCATGTAAGGCCATGTGGTTTCCTTTTGCTTGTCACACCCACCTCTTACACTCCTTCGTGTAAGAAGCCCAAGCCACATGGAGTAGCCACATGTAAGAGGGCCAGTCTACAGCCCCAGATGAATAAGTCCTCAAGTCATCCTTGCTCAGAAGTCAGGCAAATAAGTGGCCAGACTCTACATGATCCTAGCCCCCAAGCATCCAGCCACCTCTAATCATTTATATCTTCCTGGCTGAGGCCTCAAGTGGAGCAAAGATAAGCTCTCTCTGCTATGCCCTGTCTGAATCCATGAATATTATAAAGTAGTGGTTGTTTAATGGCACTAAATTTGGAGTAGTTATTTATGGTGTGATAAGTATTCAGAATAAGCCTTATGTGACACCTAGGATAATTGAGGCTCAAAGGGTTTTTGGTGATTGTTCAAGACTACCTGGGTGTCAGGGCATTAAGATTTGAAGTAGGTCTGTCAGATCCCATGCCTCATTCCTTTCTTTGGCATTAAACAACCTCGTTAGAGAAAACTCAGTGTGAGGATCTTTCTTCTGTTTATCACAAGACTAGAAATAGTCTTTTCAAATCAGACTGTTCACTCCTTTGCCAGCAAATACTGCCAACATTGAAACTGTCTCATTTTCAAGTATTGCTCAATTTCCTTTGATAAGCTATTTTGGTAGTTTATAACTTCTATAGCCTAATCCAGAAGTCTGCAAACTGTCCCATGGGACAGATGTGGCCTGCTATCCAGTTTTACAAATGAAGTTTTATTGGATAAGAGCTATATCCATTCATTTACATATTATCTGGCTGCTTTGTACTGTAAGACCTTAAAATATTTACTGTTTGACCCTTTCCAAAAACTATTGCTACCCCATTTGAATCTAAATTTGTTCCACTGCTTACAAAGAAAGTGACTCAATTGTGTACTTGTTCATTATTTGTCAAGGCCTGCCTCCCCTCTGGCCTGTTAAACTTTTCCAAAGTGATGACATCCATAGTATGGATATCCAAAGTATTCCTCTTGAAGAAAATATCAATTTGGATCTTCCTTTTTTATCCATTCTGAAAGTCTCTGTCTTTTGATTGAAGAATTTAATTCATTTATAATTAATGGAACTATAGGTATGGTTGGATTCAAGTCTGCCATTTTGCTCTTTGTTCTCTATCTAGTTTTTGTTCTGGTTTCTCTTTTCTGTTAAAAATATTTGACTAAATTTAGAGTTTAACATCTCAATTTCTAGGCTATTGCTCAAGGCAATGAGTTCTACATCCTCAGTTGTGAATTCTCTTTAAAACTCTTAGCAGTACACAATAGTGCACAATTGTAACATCAGCTACTTGGGAGACTGAGGCAGGAGAATTGCAAGTTTGAGGTCAACCCAAGCAACTTAATGAAACCCTGCCTCAAAATAAAAAATAAAAAGGGTTGGGGATATTGCTCACTGACAAAATGCCCTTGGATTCAATACCCACACTACCATGGACAAATTAATTAATTAAAATAAAATTCCTTTAAAAGCTTATCTCCGCTACTGTCCATGAAGATGGCTGTGAAGTTAGCATCAGACTGAATTATATTCAAGTCTCAAACAAGGTAAGTAAACCTTCAGAAGTTATTCATTTGAGAATTGACCAATTCTCAATTTAAATTTATGGAAAACACTTTGGTGTAATCCATAAAAAGGAAAAGTTCAAGTATTATGAAATTTGACTATAGTCAAGGAGTTTCATAGAATTAGATAAAGAAACAAGTTGAGCAAAATTCAGCTTTTAGGCACACAAAGATATGTAGTAGTGGGAATTATCACCTGCTCTTGGTCCTGGAGTTGTCTGACTTGTTCCTGCTCACTGAAATCTAATGAAATGTCTGTGATACAACTGATAGAGGGAAAGACTAACAAAAATGTTTGCTGATGTGCACTTTGACCTATTTGCTTTATATAAACAAACCAAGCTTTGTGGTCACATCTCCCTTTATCTTGCCTCTTACATAGTGACTGGAGCATTGCACAGAGACTGTAAGCATATAACAAACCTTGATTGGTATCAGCAGCTTTAGCTTCATGGAACAAGTCAGAATATTCAAAAGAACGATAAATGGATTGAGAAGATGTGTGAAAAAGGCAAGGAAAAGGAGGGAAGCTAGTATTTATCAGTCCCTGGCTATGTGCCCATTAAGGTGCTAAGATGTTAAAATTAGGATAAGATGCCAGTCACAGTGGCTCACTTCTGTAACCCTGGCAACTTGGGATGTTGAGGTAGAAGGATAGCAAGTTCAGGCCAGTCCTAGCAACTTAGGACCTCCCTGAATGAAATTTTAAAAGTTAAAAAATGCTGGGGATGTAGCTCAGGGTTAAAGCACACCTGAGTTCCATCTCCAGTGCCCAAGGGAAAAATAATACAAAACATGGACCTGCCTAGACCAGAAAACAGTATCAAATGGGCTAATGCACATGGAAGTGCGTTGAAACCAGGTTAGACACTAGGTGCTTTGTTTTTGGTTGTACTGTTGTGTGTGGTTCCCTGGGCTCAGTATAGGTGGATACAGTCCATAACTATGTATATTTCATTTTATAGACACTAGCTTTACCTCATTTTACTTTCATAATTCCTCTTTGAAATAGGTCATAATATTTCCACTTTGTAGGAAAGGAAACTAAGGCTCAGAGAAATTAAATAACTTGCTTCTTACAAGGTCACTAACACTACCAGAGCTAGGAATCAAACTGCAGCCTCCCCATCATGCCACCCTAATTTCAAGACACTGAAGGGATTTCAGCTGGGGACAAACACATTACTTATCATGGTGATTGACAGAAACCTGTTGGCAGGCTGTTGAAATGGTCCCTGTGTGAGAAAAGGGTCATGGCTATAGTGACAGAGGAGTGGCCAACTGAGGCAAAATGGACATTGCAACTTGGGGAGGTGAGGGAAGAGTCAGGAAGGATGTCCAGGCTTCCAGGCTCAATGGTCTGGATAGACAGCTGTCCATCCCTCATGAGCAGTAGGTTAGTCAGGAGATCATTCCTTCTGCTGAGACCCAGCAGACCTGTCATTCATGGTGCTTAAATTTTTTCATTGCCAGAACTTGTACTTCAGCAAGGCAGTGAATTTCAGTGACCAGTTTCTGAGTGGTGTCACTGAGGGTGGAAATGGGCTGTACAGCAGCAGGTCCAGTTTGGGTGAGTTATACTGTTCCAATACTTTACAGTTGACCAGAAACACACTGATTTGGCAAGGATGGCAGAGACTTGCATAAAATTTGCCATCCTAATCAAAATCTTGCTATTATGTTCCAGCCATTTTATTTCTCTGGCTCCTCTGAAGGCTGAGACTTATGAAATCCTTCACGGGGCTTGGAGGGGGATTCATTAGTGGGGGGTGGGAAGGTAGGTGTTTTTTTAAGCTTAAAAACTGAAATCTCATTTCCCTCCTTCCCACTTATCCTCTGGCTCCTGGACTGAGGAGTGGCCCTAGCAGTTCTTCCTGCCGGGTTTAAAAAAATTAAAATTTCTACAAAAGCCGTATTATTCCTCTGATTTTTGAGGGGCATGTCAGTAGAACTAGTTTATTACATGAATGGAGTGTGGGGGATCACTTTGTCCTTGATTCTTTGTCATTTCAGTGAGTGACTACAGCCAGAATATATTGGACCCCACTGAAAAAATCAAGAGAATGAGGAATCTCAAGACCAAAAAATTTCACAAAAAGAAAGAGCACCTTACAGTATGTATACTCCTTGGTCTTTGTGGCTATCTCTTCAGTCTGTCATTTTAATGTTTATTTTGGCATTTTAAAATGGAATACTTTCTCATTTTCTGTTCTTTTTTTTATAACAGCATATTTTTATTTTACAGAGGGAGAATCCTTTACAAGACTGTGAATTAGAATTAAAGTTCTCATCAGTTTCCTGAATCATATCTTTTTCCTCTGGAGTCAGTTCTGTCTGGCCATCTTTCTCTGTTTTGTATTTGGTTTGACTCAAAGATGTGATGATCCTTGGTTGTCTGGCCATTTGACAAATGAAGAGCTAGTTGGATTAGCATTGGTGCCTGGTGTGGGTGCCCAGCATGGATGTGTGGGTCTGAAGTCCCTTGCAGGTAGATGGCTAAATTGTGGGACAGGCTTTCCTGCTGGTGTTGGGCAAGAATCAGAAGAAGAAAGCATTTGGGTGCCCTGCATTGTCAGTGTGTAAGGTCTTTCTTCTGGTGGCAAGGGTGTTGGTGGTATGACACATTCTCTTGTGGTTTAGTCCTACAGGGAGGTGTCTTTCCTCCCTTGTCCTCCCCCTCCTCCCCTGCATCTGTCATGGAGGTCTTGGGCTCTGCAATTCTCTCTTCTTGGGCTCCAGTGCTCCCAGGAGACAACTTTGTTGGGCAAATCATGTACTTTCTAGAAAATTGTTGTCAGGATTTAAGAGAGTACACCAGCTTTCTGCTTACATGGAAGAAGAGGGAAAGGGCATCTTAGCTACTCACAGTGAGCCCTTTAATAGTACACTCATGCATTTCACCTGCACCAAATACCCACCCTCCTTTGTGATTAACTTTGAGTTTCTGCAGGGTACCCCTGGAGAGAAAACGCTCAGGCCTCTGGCGTCTTCAGCTGGTCTTTCTTTGCTTTGATTTCTCTGTTAGCCAGATTTCATCTACTTTCAGTCTTAGAATTCCTCAAAATTACTGGTACACTAATGATAGATGCCCTTTCAGAGTTTCCCACAGATTTTAGAGTTTTGCTTTTCAAAAACATACACCATGAATAATTCCAGAAGGGGTTATGGAGAAAGGAATGGTGGATGCCCTTGCTCTCTCCCCCATCTTGCCTTTTGGTTAGTCCTCTTTGGCTTCAGCACAGAGAACCGCAATGATTAGCAGCAAGCCCAAGGAGATGGAGATGGACACAGTGTGGTGCTTACCCTCCACCTCCGGTTCCACCAGTTTCTAGAGGCTTCCTCTGTTGTGCACGCCCCAGCCATCCAGCTTGCATCATGATTTCTCCAAAGGCAGGATCTCTGTTCTTTATCTTTTTTTCCCCAGCATGTGCTTTGCGTGTAATCAATACCAGTAAATTTGGGAAGAAGACTTTAGCATTTTTTTAGCCTTAATTGCTTATGATTCTTTGTGCTCTCCACCTCCTCCCAGTTTGAAATATGGTAATGAGTATAAGAGAAGGTATTGAGTTCCATGAAGTCAACAATTTACAACTTTGGAGACTGTACCCTTACTCTGCGTGTGATCTGAATCTCCCATTGCTATGAACCTTCACTTTCTCATTTGCATTTAGGGGCTAAATATCAGCAGCTCTAACATTCATTCACTAATTCATTCATTACTTGAGCCCACCTGTAACCAGGCATGATTCTAGGTGCTGAAAATGAAATATGAACCAAAGTCATAAATGTCTCAGACTGCATGAAGCAAACATTCTAGAGGATTCTAGTATATTTTTCCATAGGGAGCCAAATTCACTATAAACAAGCACTCCCCCCCCCACCCCAGACCCCTTCTGGGGTTTACTGATTAGAGTATAGTATCTTATTCCAAGATTCCGGAGAGATGGGGTGATGAAGGGGCAGGGTGGGGGGCAGGGGGTGGTGACAGAGCCTGGACCCAGCATCTTTTGAGGCCAAGGGAACCAGGGAGGAGCAGGTTTTATTTCCATTTCACACACAGGGCAGTTGAGGTCCTCCTTGAAATCTGTATATAAATTTCATAGCACTTTGAAAATATAAAAGACAAATTCTTAAGATTTCTGGGGCTGGGGTTGTGGCTCAGTGGTGGAGCATCTGCCTAGCATGTGTGAGGCACTAGTTTCAATTCTCAGCACCACATACAAGTAAATGAATAAAAGAAAAGTCTAGCAACATCTAAAAAAATATTAAAAAAAAAAAGATTTCTGATAATGAATTAGGCATGGTGGCACATACCTGTAATGCTAGGGACTTGGAAAGCTGAGGCAGGAGGATGTCAAGTTCAAAGCCAGCCTCAGCAAAAGCGAGGTGCTAAGCAATTCACTGAGATCTTGTCTGTAAGCAAAATACAAAGAAGGGGTAGGGATATGGCTCAGTAGTAGAGTATTGGCCTAGCCTGTGTGAGGCACTGGGTTTGATCCTCAGCACCACACAAAAATAAGTGAATAAATAAAGGTATTTGGTACATCTACAACTAAAAAATTTTAAAAAAGAAAAAAAAGCCAGCCTCAGTTAGCTTAGTAAGGCCCTATGTACCTTGGCTAGTCCCTGTCTTAAAATAAAAAAAATAAAAAGGACTAGGGATGTGGTTCAATGGTTAAGCACCCCTGAGTTCAATCCCCAGTACAAAAAAAAAAAAAAGATTTCTGACAATAAGTGACAGAGGCTCTTCTTTTTCTAAAGAAGAGGTTGACTGTGGATTCCCTCATTTCCTGGGCATGCATGGGTCCTGAACTCTCATGCTTAGGCTGACACTGAACACTTTATAAAGCATGCTAAGTAAATTTTAGGTGTTCACCTGGCTGCTTTCTCTAGAAATATACATAACGGAACTAGCCTGGAATTCCTGGGGTTTTGTGAGGTTTCCATTGTACCCCTGCCCTTAATATAAAACAATGTTAGTGTAGTGACCTTGCCCGAGACCAGGTTTTGGAGACCAGTAATATTAACATCAGATGTGCGTGTCTGTGCTGCTGAGTGTTGAAGGCCATCTGTGCACACACATAGACAGAAATATGCCCACATGTGCACTCTCGTGGTCACACACACCCATCCTGTGGCTCAGAATTCAACTGAGAATGAGGCCACTAAGCTTGGAGAGGAAGTATTTGCCATGGGTGTTGGGCCTGGAAGCCGGTAGTGCAGATATTTTGAGGCAGTGGAAATGACCATGTTCTTAATCCTGCAGCCTGAAAACAGACTCCTGCTGGAGGAAGTTGGCCCGACAGGGGAAGGAAGAATCTCTGTGCTTGAACAGCTGCTGGAGGAAGTGAGTGTGACTAGAATAGTTCTCTCTGTGGATTTCAGCCTGCCATTTCACCTACTGCCTGTTAATTAAAAATTGTTTGGGAATGGAATAAAGAGCTAGTCAAAAGATTCACATTTATTGTTACCTGTTGCTAGTTTTTATAGGAAAAAAAAAAAAGCAGATAAGCCCACCTGAGACCAAGTAACATACATGAGGCTGAACAGAATCCCTGATTCTGGATGCCATGTAACTTCCGCCTGGGTTTCCTAAAGAAACAAAATGGGGCTGGGGTGCAGCTCAGTGATAGAGCTCAGTACTTGCCTAGCACACACAAAGTCCTGGATTCAATTCCCAGACCAAAAAAGAAAAAGAATGAAGAAGCAACATGGTCAGGGTACCTGCTCCTCCTGATGTGGGAAACTGGGGGTCTTATCACCTGGGAGAGCTGTGTCCATTATAGGCTGTCTTGAATATCTTCCTTTCTAAAATCTAAAATCAACTTTGTTCCATCATTTCTTTAACAGGACGTTTGTTGAACTTGACAGGATTGCAGCTGGACAGTGTTCAGGGTTTTGTAATGAGTTTCTCCTTTTCTGCGCGCTGCAGGGAGCAGACCCCAACTGCAGTGACAGTGATGGCCGGCCTGCTGTTGTCATAGCTGTTGTGAATAAGCACCATGAAGCCATTCCAGTTCTTGCCCAGAAAGGAGCAGACATTGACCAGCAGTGGGGACCGTAAGTGAAGTGCTAAGAGTACAGCTGAGGGCTGAGGTGTCCCCTCCTAGCCAGCTCATGGCGCTCCGCTGCAGCAGAATTAGTCTACACACATGCCCTGTTCAATCTGAACCACTTAAAGGGCCATTTAAATCTCTTTTGGCCTTAATAAAAGGTTTAACAGTTTCTGTTTTCTAAAGCTGGGTAAAACAAAATTTTAAAAATGATCTATTGGATTGACAAATTTAGTAACTCTTATTAATGGTAATATATTTTGATAATTCATGAATTTCTATTTTTGTGGGGCCAGCAAATCCTTAGCTCTTGGGTTGTTAAGCATTATTTTCATTATGATCCACACTGTTAAGCTCAATACTAATGGAAGAGAGGCCCTAGTGTATTCATGGGGAAACACATCCACGAAGTTTAAGTAGAAAGATTGTCTCTGAATCCTAACACCACTGGGGAGGGTCTAGCACATCTCAACTCACCACATGGTCTCCTGGTGCTGTGGTTTCCCCACCCGTGAATCAGGACGGGAAGGTCCCAAGTTGTGTTATTTCCTGGTCTTGGAGCAGTACAACTCCATGACCTTCTCTCCCGGCCTCAGGATTCTGTTCTCTTGAAACTTGCTTTGGAACCAGGATTGGAAGCCTGCAGAGTGGATCATTCATGTTAACTCATCTCCTGGACAAGTTGTTAAATTAGAAGTCTTCTAGGGATATCACCGTTATCTCATGCTGCTGATTCCTGATTCCTAAGTCAAGGTTGAGGTCTGGGTCAGTGAAACATGTTGCTGTGTAGGTCAAGCCACGCCAGGGGTCAAAAGCTCTCATAGTTTTGCCTTTTTTATTCTGTTTAAAACTTTTTTCTGGTGTTTTTATTCAAAATACATCCCTCTTCACTTTTTCTATGGGCATTATTATAAGTTTCTTCCCAATAGGACAGCTGTGTTGATAGTTACTACCCCTTTAAAATTTTAATTTTATAGCAGAAGTTTACTGTCAAACTTTGATGGCTGGTATTTACTTTCTCGAGTTCTCTTAGGGTTTGCATTCATCATACTCTGTCAGCTTCTTTATTCATCCCACATTGTTGTATTATCATCGTTGATAATAAAATAGTATTATTTTATCATTGATAAAATGAGCTATCTTGTTTGCTCCTTATATGTTTAAGGCTTAGGGTACCTTATATGTTTATAAATAGATGAGCTTTTCTTATAGCATTTAAGCATAATGCTTTGTGTGTGACACAACTCAGTTTTTGAATTGATGCTTAAATACTATGAGTCCCAGCTTTATGAACAATAAGAGCACAAAACTACTCTGCATCTGTAACTGATTACCAGTTTTATTTTGGTCTTCCTCAGTTTCCACTTCATCACCGTTCTACAAAGTGACATTGATCCACGTCTGATCTCAATGCACATCTAGTGAATCTGACACTGGTTATGCCAAGCCATCTGAACGATGTATAGTGTAGCCCTTCATCACTCCGTGTTTGTTATCAAGGTTACCATGAGCAGTATGAGCTCATGTAAAAGAGGAGAAAAACGAGGCTGGAAGACATTCCTCTAAAGAGAACACAGAGATCTTCCTTTTAAACATGTGCCAGTAGAAGAAAGTAGATTTTCCCTCTGAAAGCTAAATTCTGCTAAATCTGGTCCGTGTCTGTTAGTTTGAAGTGTTGCCTGGGTCAGTCTGGCCTCTGCATCTCACCTGGACATCAACAGATCCAGGAGCACCATCCCCAGATTTCACCCATCCTTCTTCTCTTACACATAAGTCATTCAAAGATCTGGCCTTCCTCTCAAAAGAGGCTCCTCAAGGTGTTCCTTAGCAAACAAGAATTAAAATGTTTTCTCACATCCAGAGCACGTTTGGCTAGTGGAGGCAAGTTGGTCTTTACACAAGATAGCTTGCATTAAGTAGCTTGGCAGGTGGCAGAAAGCCCCTCCATCGTGTTTCCAGGTCCCATGGTTGTATCATTCCTACAAGAATGAATCATAGTCAACTGAAAGGGAGTTAAGGAGAAATCCACACCCTCCACGCAGACTGATGCCTCATATCAACAGACTCAGAAACAGATTCAAGGGAGAGGGACTCGGGAAGTGCTGCTGCTTGTGGACCTACAGCTGCCCTTCTTTGCCTGATTAGCAGTTGCAAACATTAAGTCCCGTGGCTCCACCCCAGTGGCCAGATGAGGAAGATGCAACCATCAGTCTACTTCTTAGAGGACAGCTGTGGAGATTTACGGGTTGAGCATCCCTAATTTGGATCTGAAACCCAAAATACTCCAAGATCTGAAACTTTCTGAACCAACAGGACACCACAGTGGAAAATTCCCCACCTGACCTCACGTGATGGGTCACTGTCAAAACACAGGTGCACTAAAAACTTTATATAAAATTACCTTCAGGCTATTTGTATGTGTATAAGATATATATGAAACACAAATGAACCTTGTGCTTAGACTTAGGTCCTATCCCTCATGATATCTCATTATGTATAGGCAATCTCAAATCACAAAAAAAAAACCCCAAAAAAACAAAAAACCTGAATGCTTCTTGCCCTAATCATTTCAGACAGGGGTACTCAATCTGTGTTGTATCCAATAATTCAGGATTTACAGGGAGAAACTATACCTTAATCCACTGAGATACGTAGCTTTGAATAAATAGTGCATTCACAGTCAAATTTCTTTAAAATACAAACTCATAGAACATCACAGTGTACCCTCTGTGCAAACTATGCTCTAGAAGGTCTGTTACATTATAATTCCAAGCTTAGTTTAGTTGTTTGAGGAACATTGTACAGACTTGAAGTTCTCAGAATCACAATGTCGCGTTTCCCAAAACTGAATTATGGTTATGTACGCAAATAGCCAGCACAGAAGATCTAGCTATCTGCAAACTTCTACCCATTCAGTAATTAAAATGAGCTCTCTGCTCCCAGTTTGAGGAGAATCAGGAATAAAGAAGACCATAAGTCTACCCAGGAGATAGTAAACACCTTATAAAGACCCAAGGAACTTTAAATGTGAAGGGCTAACTTTATCTTCTTCAGAAGAATAGGCTGCCATGGCTGCAGGTTCATTTGCAGGTGTGGGGACTGGGTAGTAGTGTCAAGGGAAGAAGCTGGGGAATGGGAGAGCACAGACCTTCAATTGCTTACCTCATTTCTTTTTCCAGTCATGACTCCCACCTCCCCTCACTTCTGCAATTTCTTAATCAGGAGCTTATATACCACCCCCTCCTCCATTTTAGCAATCTACTCCTCCCTCACTAGGTCAGACCTGACCAGGAAAGGTGGAGAGTCAACCTGGCATTGCTGCAGAATACGCCGTCTGATCCCTCAGCCTTGCCCATTAACTTCTAAAGATTAGTGATCATTTTCATATCATGCAGGCCAAACTCTAAGAAACCACAGCCATTTCCCCCTCACAAAAATAGGAACTTCCTAAAAATTCAGTTACCAGGCAGACAGTAATACCTAAGAGGTTTAAGCCAAAGTTGACACTATGTCCAATATATTTCATAAACCCTTGAAGGAAATTTACTAAAATAGTATTTATTAGCATTTATTAAATCAGCTATAAACCATATCCTTGTGGGTTTCTCACATTAAAAATGAATGTATTTCACTATAGTATCAAAGCTTACTGCCCTTCACAGTGTTTCTCAAGGGAAGAGACAGAGAGGGGAGACTCAGGGATTTTCCCAGATTAGTTAAATGGATTGGTGAGTAAAATCAAGATCCCTTTGGTCACCCTGCCCTCTCCAATTTCCTGATGATGCTAACTAAGGATTTACCCAGGAATGTTTTCCCCCCAACAAATAGGCTCAGAAATACAGCTCTTCATGAAGCAACTCTACTTGGTCTGGCAGGAAGGGAGAGCATCGCGACTTTACTGGGGTATGTTCTTTGGTCTCTGTGGATACTTTTGAGGGCCACAGTGATCTCTCTACTAACCTGTGATGATTTTAGAGGGACCCTAGTTCTTGAGCTGCTATCCTTCTAAAGTGGGGAGGGTCACCATCTCACCAAGTCCCCCAGGGCACTCAGGACTTTTCAGAACACATATTGTTGTGTCCATTAAATATTTTTGTAAGACTTTGCTGCAGGGGAGCCAATGGCTAGGCTTGGTAATTAAATATTTTGAAATCACACTGCCCCATAAAATGTTTTAGGGTATAGCCAGCGCTAAGAGCTGAAGTCACACAGTGGCCTCTTGGGGACAGATTTGGGAGGTGGGACCAGGAATTGCTCAGCCTGGGCTCTGGGACGGGAACAGTCAGGCTCTCATGAACCTGAATCCTTCAGGGACCCTCTCTCTCCATTTCTTTTGCAGATGCAATGCAAGCATCCAAAAGAAGAATGCAAGAGGCCAGACAGCGTATGACCTGGCTCTGGAAATTGGGGATGACCTCATCACCTCACTCTTTGCTGCTAAATTTAGCCAAGGCCTGGAGGACCAACTCTCCCAACCCAGGAACCTCAGCCTGGAGGACTGTTAGACTTGAGGCATCACTGAAAGAAACCATCCAGCTCTGAATGTCCTTGGTTTCTGAAATGTATATTCGAGGCTGGGAATTTTTGAGGTTGAGAGGAGTCCTAAGGGGTGTGTGTGTGTGTGTGTGTGTTATGTGTTGCTGGGGATTGAACCCAGGATCTTGTGCATGCTAAGCAAGTATTTTACCACTGAACTATATTCCCAACCCTTTTTTTAAATTTTATTTTGAGACAGGGTCTCAATAAGTTGCTGAGGCTGGCCTTGAACTTGCAATCCTCCTGCCCCAGCCTGCTGAGCCACTGGGATTAAAGGTGTATGCCACCACACCTGGCTTCTTTTTGTTTTTGTTTTTTAATTGTTGTAAGCCACTAATACTACATGGGTTAATTCCCAGCATACCTTGGATTGTGATGAACATAATGTGTGCTTCTTAATAGTTATTGCTGGGGTTTTTGGGAATTTGGTTTTTAGTTTTTAATTTATTTTCAATACATAATAATTGCACATGGTTTAAAGCTAAAAAGCATAAAATTCTATGTAGTGAATTCTCCCTACTGTCCCTGTCCCACAGCTGCCACTGCCCTTCTCAGAGGCACCAGTGACACCAGTGTCAGCCACATCTTTCCAGCAGTAGTACAGGATTAGATAGGCACGTGTGTATGCTATATGTACACGTATACATGGAGTATACATAAAATACATATAGTACATGTATTCCTTTTCCCTTCTTTAACATAAATAGTAGTAAACTGCACACTGTTCTGCACCTCGTCCTTTTTAAAATATATATCTGGTAGGTGATTCCGAGTCGGTAAGTAAAGGTTGAGTTTATTTAAATTTTTTATGTTGAGCTCACCATTACTCCTATCATTGTTTGTTGCTTGATTGGCAAATCAGCTTTAAATAAATCATTTGCAGGAATGTGTAATTTTGACTTGTGGACCCCCTGTTATTCTTTTAATGTATGTAAGTAGGATATTTATTAATTTAGAATAATTCAGCACAATAAATAATAGACCTGGTGGTGGAAGTTACTATTGTCATGACCTGTGCTTTTTTTCCCTAGGTTGGGTGACTGTCTGTAGGAAGAACAGGTGGTTCAGGGTCATTGGGACACAAGCCCCTGTGAGGCTGGACTGGGGCTGGCACTTGCTTCCTCCAGGGTCAGCTGTGGGGAGCCATCCTTATCTAGCAGTATCAGACTAGGTTGATCCATGGGACACAGAAGACTGACTTCTGACTTCTAGGAATTGGCTACCACAGAGGTCTGTCCCAGATTGCCAGGAAGTATGTGGCGCTGTGTGGGAGTGGTTCCCTGTTTGGTTCTGTGATAGTTTCCCTGAGAAAATGGTTCCCTAACTCCACCTCATCCTGTTCATCACAGAAGCCCCTCCCTTTCTGGGCCCCTTTACCTGTGCAACTATAAATAAAAAGAGAGTTGGGCTACTTCATGTTGTTAGAGGCCAGAACTGGTATGGCCAGTTCCTTTTAGAAATCTGGTCAATGAGGAGCAGAAGTCTGCTTGAGAAGAGCAGGTTGTAAAGTCATCTGGGGTGGGTGCTTCTATGAGAGAGAAACAAAATGCCATAAGTACCAAAATGAGATTAATACAGAATAAATGTTGCAGCATCTGGAACATGTATCATGACATGGTAAAAGTCAATCTCTCACCAGGTGGAAGAACTGAGACGTTGTTCCCATCAAAGGCTGGAGAGGTTGAGGCCTTTATTTGGGAACTTGAATTATCAGGTACATTTGCCTAAGAATCTCTCTTTTGTAGCCTCCAGTCCTATTCTAGGGGCTAACACAAGTACATCTTAAGTTATATTAAACTATTGTTTCTTTTAAATGCCCAAGAATGTCTATGGTTTGGTTGGTTTTAACTGTTTTGCTAGGTGTTTAAGATAAAGCAGGTCAAATTGACTTGTTCCTGTCTCTTAAGAGTCAGCCAAGTTCTCAAAGGGGTCACTCGTGGGGAATTTGAGAGTAGCTTCTTAGCTTTGTTCCTGTGCTTGGGTGGCAGCGCCTGCATTTCAGCAGCTCCATTCCAGCAGCCTCTGCATTCTGGGTGGGCAGCAGTGCTCCTCCTGGATTCCAGCAGCTCCAAGGCAGTGGCTTCTGCCTTGTGGACAGCTGACAGCTCTTTGCTTCCATTCATGGCAAGGGGAAGCTGGTCCCTGCTCACTCCCATCAGCCCCAGGAGGGTAGGAGCCAAGTCTGTCTGGCCCACTGTTCCACCTCCTTGTTCTCAGCACTCTCTGCTGCATCTCCAACTCTGGGGGACAAGCCTGGAATGCATGGGTTATTGAGAAGCATCCAATCAGATTGGGTTCTGTCCTGGATGGCTCCGAGCTCTGGTGGTGGTGGCATCTGGGCCCCAGTAGCTTTTGTACTCTGGCTGTGGCAGTTCCCGCAACCTGGAGGCCAATGGCAGCCGGTGTTTCCTCGGCTCTGGACACAGCGATGCCTTCTGTGCAACATAGAAACCAGGTGGTGTCTTTTGCCCACTGTCTGCATGGCAGCAGCAAAGGCAGCAGTGTTGACCCGGAGTTGCAAAGTTCCTTAGAGAAGCTCATTCCCTGAATGCAGGCTGACTCTGAGGGCAAGAACCAAAACTGGTTTTCTTGGCCCCTTTGTTTTAATCTCAGTCCTTAAGTTTGATCTTAAACATCCAGCAAGCCAGTTTCACCAGTTACTATCTCATCTATTTCATAGGTGATGGCCTAATATTCTTCTTCAAAACATTAACTAGGTATCAGCTACAGAGCTCACAAGGAAAATACAAAATAGAATTAACAATCTAATTTGTGTAATAGTCATCCTAAATTCTGCCTGAATTATATATTTCCTATTTGATATCACAGTAATTCTACAACAAAAAACAATTTTTTGAATATAACTTTAAATGAGCTGAAAGCTGATTTATTTTGGAAACATTCTGACTTGTAGCAGGGTGGGAGGCAGACCCTTATTTCAGGTAAGGCAGGGCCTTTTACAGTCTTAAGCAGAGTGTTCCAGGTTTGAAGTTATTTTTGCCTCCTCTTAGGACATCATTTTACACAGTCTATATGTATTGTTTCCTGAATCTATGTGAATTGTTGTTAACACAATATATTGCATTTTAAAAAAATCAAGGAAAAGCTGAGAGCTTTTAACTTTCCTTTTGTGTGGCAAAGTGAACAAATATTTTTTGTTTCACAATATTAAACTCTAAACAAATCAGGCTCTCACTAACTTTATTTTTTTTATTTATTTATTTATTTATTTATTTATTTATTTATTTATTTGAACCAGGGATTGAACTCAGGGACCCTTGGCCACTGAGCCACAACCCCAGCCCTATTTTGTATTTTGTTTAGAGACAGGGTCTCACTGAGTTGCTTAGGGCCTTGCTAAGTTGCTGAGGCTGGCTTTGAACTCGCGATCCTCCTGACTCAGCCTCCCAAGTCGCTTGGATTACAGGTATGCACCACCATGCCCGGCTTCTCACTAACTTTAAATACATTTGCATTTAAATTTTTATCTCAGTGTAAAAAGCAACAAATTTACATACACCCTATTGACAGCAGGTTCTGTTACAGAACATTAAATGATAAAAATAAGTCCCCAATAAAATTTGCCATTCCCACAAGCCTGAAACTACCAACACAGACAAGTCTAACCTGGAGAACAGCAGCCCAACAAATTCCCTCCTCTAAAAACCTGCGTACCCAGAAGACATGGACACATGAATATACAAAGAGCAACCAAACCTAGTTTTTCAAGAAAAAACCCTAGGCTCTGCAACATAGCACAATACCCAGCCAGTTATTTAACCACAATAAAGAATAAAACTTAAAGAAATCCTTGTCATTTTAACATATTGATTACACTTTGATTTATATTAGTCCATTAACATTTGACCTAAATGTTAGGGGGAAACTTTGAACAGTTTCTAATTGATGATCTCACATACATATAACTACTTAGTTACACAAAAACTTGTTGGATTTTGGCCTTTACCTACATACAGATTTTCTTACCCAGAAATATTTTCCTTTTCCTTTTACTGATTATATTTTCATACCTAGAACTTTCCACTTTCCCTTTCCCATCTGTTGACTCCTTCCTTGTTTGTATTCTAAAACAACTCCTATGAAATTTCTGAATTTAGATAAATTATTAGGATTTCACTCTTAGTAATCTTGCTCTCAGGGATGATACAAAACAATTCCAAATCCCTTTATTTACCAATCCATGAAAACACCAATAATGCTAAAGCATGTCACCCCATGGAATTTAAGGTGTAACATATTACTGTAATAACCAAGATCAGACAAGTATTTTGAATAGTATTTGCCATCTCTTTCCTGTGGAAAAGTCCTAAAAAAACAATTGATTTTACACATTTTATAGACATCAACATTTTTTTAATTGACCACCTAGAGACTTGTGAGGTTAGATATATTTTACCTTAATTTGTTTACCGAATTTAAATTGAACATTTTTTAATCACGTGAATCAAATATACCTGGATAGCGCTCTCTATGTTAATCTCTAATATCATGTACATGAATTTTGGACAAAATATACACTTAAACAAAGGCCTTGTAGGTTTTTATCTCCATTGCAATGTTACAAGAGGTTCAAAAATCTAAGTTGAATAAAAATAGGAACTGACCAAAAGTTATGAGCTCAACAAGTACTCGGCCAGCCGTTAGTTATTCTCAAATAAAACATTCTTTTGGTTGCTTTTTTCCTTGGTTTGGAAATTGGTCTCCTACTGGGTTTTTTGCTTCCTCTATTATCATTTCAATTTAAGTTCTACTTGAGATTTGGTTCCAGCAGAAACCTGCTATCTCAGGCACTTTAACCATTTTTATCAGGACAGGGTTTGAATGCTTAAGAGCTCTGTATGGGCTTTTGTTATTCCTCCTGGGTGGAGGCACATGTCATTTACATATTGCAAAACAATTCGCTGTGGGGGTGTTGTAACACTGGGGGGGGAGGGACCTGGTTTCTCCTCCCCCTCGGGAGGGCAAGAAGGCGGGTGCCCCAGCCATTTTCTCCCTCCCTCGGCCCCTGGACTTGGAAATGGCTTTTGGCAGAGTTACCTGAGTCCTGAGGGATTGGTAGCAGCGCGAACTGCATTTAAGTCTGGTCTGACCTTTGCCCTCAAACCGGTGCAGCCTCTCCTAGTTCCCGAACTAGAGGACATGGAATCTGAAAGGCAATGCTTAAGCCATAATCCAAATTTGAATGTAAGACACCCAGTCCTGATGGTTTGGCCATCCAATACCCTGAGGGCCCCAATCAACCTTGAAAGTGGGTCATTTTGATTTACAAAACTTTCTTAAGTTACATCCATTAACAAAAGCTCCGTAGTCAGCAGCACGTTCTAAAAAAAGACAAGTTAGAACAGCGGGGCACGTGGTTGACTATGTCCCATAGTAGACTGTCCTGAAGAGATGCAACATGGAAAGCAAGGGAAAAAACACAGAAAATACAAACGGCCTGGACGCCCAGGGGGCCAGTGGCGAAGGTGACTCTGGACTCGAGTTGGGCCCTTCTCGAGGATCGCCCCAGCTGCGGCAGGTGTCGCCGCACCCTGCCATGCGTGGGCGCTGTGCCGTGAGGGAGGCTGGCGGTGGCCATGGCAGCAGCAACAGAACCCCCAACTCCTGGCAGGCACGCGACAGCGGGTGACATCATGGCATCCTGTGATTTGCCCCTGGGGCACGCATACCCAGAGCACAGCCTACCAGACTGGGCCCACACGGAGGTCCTACCAGACTCCGCACAAAGGCCTACCGGACTAGGCCCAAGTCACACTCGGCGGCCGAGCAGACCAGGCCCCAGGCGGCGGCTATGCCAGAAGCCACTCGGAGGCTATGCCGGCAGCCAACGTGGCAGCCGAGCCAAGCGGACCCCACGCGGCCCAGACCAGACTAACAGGACAAACACAGACAGACAGACAACGGCCAGAGTAGGCCCCCCAGGGAGGCCTATTAGATTAAGCCACATAGGAGGCCTACCAGGTTAGGCCCCATGGGGAGGCCTATTGGACTGGGGCCCATACGGAGGCCGAGTGGACCTGGCTCTAGACAGCAGCTACCCCTCAGCCAGCCATGCCGCGGTGGAGCAGATCCAGTCCCAGACGGCAGCTATGCATCAGCCAGCCACGCGGCAGCTGAGCAGACCAGCCCCAGATGGTGGAACCCCCAGAGAAGGCCCACCAGACTGGACCCCCTGGGAGATGTCCACTAGATTGGACCCCCCCCAAAGAAGGCCTACCAGACTGGACCCCACAGGGGGCCCACCAGATTGAACCCACAAGGGGGTTCACCAGACTAGGCCTCATGAGGAGGCCTACCAGGAGCCAGGAGCGATGTCTCGCCCTGACCTGGGACTGGTGTAAGCGACTGCATCCAGCCTGACCATGTCCCCCAGATACAGAGAGCCGACTCACCGATACAGGATACCAGGTGGCTTCGTCCTGAAGATGGGCTGGGGTCCCCCAAGAGTGAAGCTGAGGCACATCTCTCAGGAGCTCCCCTCTACTCAGGGTAGGGCTCCCAGGCAACCATCACAGGAGGCCAATTTAGGCATGAGAGCTTGGAGAAATCAAATCTCAGTGGGACCTCCAAATGTTGTACCCAAAGAAAATAAAATCATCCAAGCCGATCACGTAAAGCCAAAATAAGCCTTTATTTTTTAAGCTGGCCAGTGATGATCGCCCGTACGCCTAAAAGCGGGGTGCCGGGGATCTCACGATAGTTCTTTTGTTGCCAGTATTTATAGGGCTCGGGAAGGGATTAGGGCTGGGCTATGGGGGGATTAGGGTGGGGCTGACTCTCTCCTGATGCACTGGAGAATCTTTTTGGGAAGTATAACAACCTCTGTCTTCACAACTCCTGGTAATGCATCTGCTCAGGATCCCGTCTTCCTCACTGGTTACCTGGAAGCTCCTTCCTCCTGTCCTTGGGTCTTGTGTCCTTGCCTTTCCACAGGTCCCACTGTGGTCCCTATGAGAAATCCAAATCCCCTTCCCTACTTGGCTCAAGACTTCTTGATCATTCAGTCCCTTCCATGACTTTTGCCTCTTCTCTTGTTACTCCTGTAGTGACTGTCCCTGGATCCAAAGAGCTTACCTGGGGATGTGCTCAGCACTGATCTTAAGCTCACATGGCTTCTTCTAAAATTCACAGAAAATCCAACACATAAAGACCTCCATCCCCAGCCACTGTTCCCATTTAAATGGTTCTCAGCATAGTGTATGATATGCTGCTGCCACACTGCCACCAGCTTAACCAACCTGACTTCTCCCCCAGGCTTAGGGCACTGACATGGTGACTCCCCAACTTCTGGAAATCAGGAAATAAATATGAATTTTAAGAGTTAAGGAATAACATCTTTAATTTCTCATAGGCCTGCCTTCTTTTCCTCCTCTTGCTAACTTGTGACCAGGTCTGTTTAATCAGATCTGGGTAAAGCCATATTTTGCACAGAAAACTCAAGGTTCTGCTGAGGGGGGAATACTGGTCCTTTGTCTTGCTGAGTGTAAGTCACTACAGTTCATGAATCACCTGTGACTTTTTCATGTAGGGATATCACTTGAAGGTGATAGCATGGGGGGCTGTGGATTAAGGATAATACCTGCTGTACTGCCTGATTTTACCCCCTTGGGTCAAAGGCATGAACTGAAGTTGTGTCAATTAGGTTGCATTTATTCTTGTAAAAATAAAGGTAGATTTGGTGAGTGCTATGATTTGAATGTCTCCAGAACTTTAGGTACTGGAAACTTAATTCCCAAATTCATATGTTAATGGTATTTGGAGGCAGAGCCTTTGGTAGGTAATTAGTATTAGTATTAGTAGAGATCCTCAGGGTGGGAGCCCCCGTGACAGTATCTGTCCCGTTATAAGAGGAAGAGTGGCCCAGACTGGAACACGTGGTCGGTCTCCCCACGTGATGCGCTGCGCACGTCATGATGTGTAGGAGGAGCCCCTGGCCCCTGGCTGGCAGCTGTGAACGCATTGAGTGTGCAAGGAGGGAAGCCTGCACTCACGCAGGCCCGACAGGAACACCTGCAGGAGGAGCTTTCTGCTGCAGCAGGCCAGAGGGCAAAGGCCGCTGCCCCATAATTAGCATAACTGTCACCAGGGAAATCTTAGGGGGCCCAGATTGGACACTAAGCAAAGGTGTTAGTGAAAACATGACTGGACAAGATACAATCCCTACTGAGCATATCTATATGTTACATGATTGGACACGGTGACAAACCCTGATTAACACAAGGGCAGACAGGTCATAAATCTTAATTGACTAAGAACAAAACAGTCCCACAATAAACAAGTCAGAAGGCAATTCACAACTCTCTTACTTGTCACCTGACTCCCGTTGCCTGTGTCCTTGGCATCGCGCTGTTACCCCTACGTCTGAGTGAAGCCGAGGCGGACTTACTTCAATGATGCAGCAAGAAGACCCTCTCCAGAGGCCATCCCCATGCTCTTGGACTTCTCAGCCTCTAGATTCATGAACTAAATAAATCTCCATTCTTTATTAATTACCCAGTTTGGAGTATTTTGTTATAGCAACAGAAAATGAACTAAGAGAGTGAGTTTAAAATTGCCGAGAGCCTTTGTTCAATTTTGGAATGAGAATCTCCCATGATGAGTCCTACCCTGCCCTGAAACCACTAGCTTAGCCAAGACCCTATCTTACAAGTCTGATAAAACCACCACCCTACAATGTCTCCACTCCTGGTCTTATCTTTTTGGAGCTGCCTGTACAAAGGGGACCATGGCAGTGACCACTTAGAATGCTTCTGTGGTTTGCCTCCATTTGTCAGGGAAAAAACAAGTTCAGGCTCCTTGTCTTCTCTGTGCTCTAGGATCTGTCACCCTCACCCTGTTAAGCATCAGATTTCTTTGGAATGACTATTGAGTTCCCAGTTTTCATAGTGGTTGGCACGATTTTAAATTCTGGCTAGGCAGCTGCTAGCCCTGTTGTGCATTTCTGTGCTCGTCTTTAAGATGTACACATTCATTCACACATTGATTCACTATTCAATACGTGTTTATAGAAGCAATATGCCTTCTATAAAGTTTCAAAGGCAATGTGCCATATGAAATTTTTTCTTAAATAGCTTTCTTGGGTATTATATGATGCATAATGAATGGAAAAGAGAAATGTTGACATTAGGCTATGGTGATGAAAGAAAGGAGGGAAGGAAGGAAGAAGGAAGGAAGTTAGTTGCCTGGGTTCAGTTAGATCATCAGTCTGAAAAGTCTTCTTAGAAAATTATTCTAGTGAGATGCCAAAGATGGCACAGGATTTGGGGTAGAAAACAGTGTTTAAGGACTTTTGTACACTGAGCCCTTTATGCATCTGCAACTAATACATTTTACTTTACTCCCTGTGGTTGGTTTCCAGAATAGCCACATGTTCCCCCTTAACCCTTAAGTCACCTGGACTTGACTGTCTTATGTGGGAATATTCCTAGAGGTCCCTGACTTCCAAGTTCCACATGACTAGAACACCAGGAGCACAAGGACTACAGAATGAAGTGGACCTGGGGAAGTGGGGTGTCCTCTGTGACCTCGTAATAGCAGTGTCCCTACCTGGCAGCCAGGCCCCAGCATGGAAGTCCTGGCTCTGTGCCTCGAGGGTCAGCCTCTTTCTTGTTGGAGTGCATCCCCACATCCTTTTTCATTTTTCTGCAGGGAGTTCTAGCAACTCACTTCAGCTGCCTTTTGTGTGTGTGTGTGTGTGTGTGTGTGTGTACCCAGGATTGATACTCAGGGGCACTCAACCATTGAGCCACATCCCTAGCCCTTTTTCATATTGTATTTAGAGACAGGGTCTCACTGAATTACTTAGGGTCTCGCTAAATTACTGAGGCTGGCTTTGAACTCGAAACCCTCCTGCCTCAGTCTCCCAAGCCACTAGGATTATGAGCGTGTGCTTTTTTCCCTTATTTTTAAGTGCCTCTGATTCATGTTTCTGTTTGTCCCTGGCCTACTATAAAGTTCAAAAATGTCTTGGTTTCTCCTTAGCACCCCAGTCCCACCAAAACATTCATAATAATTTCTCAAA
>JAJEJO010004566.1:12141-29801 GCA_020662805.1 Glaucomys volans | reverse complement strand
ATAACTAGGGATGTTGAACATTTTTTCATATATCTGTTGATTGCTTGAAGATCTTCCTCTGTAAAGTGTCTGTTCATTTCCTTGGCCCATTTATTGATTGGGTTATTAGTGTTTTTGGTGTAAAGATTTTTGAGTACTTGGTAGATTCTGGAGATTAGTGCTCTATCTGAAGTGTGTGTGGCAAAGATTTTCTCCTACTCTGAAGGCTCTCTCTTCACATTGCTGATTGTTTCCTTTGCTGAGAAAAAATTTTTTAGTTTGACTCTATCCCAATCATTGATTCCTGCTTTTATTTCTTGCGCTTTGGGAGTCATGTTAAGGAAATCTGGTCCTAGGCCAACGTGATGAAGATTTGGACCTATTTTCTCTTCTATTAGGTGCAGGGTCTCTGGTCTAATTCCTAGGTCCTTGATCCATTTTGAGTTGAGTTTTGTACAGGGTGAGAGATATGGCCTTCCCTTCTTGCTTTAGGTTGAGTTTGCCTTTCTTCTTCTACATTCTTAATTTCAAAGATGAGGCTATTTATTTGCACAGGATTTATAACAACAACAATAACAACAACAACAAATCCTGCTGGGTGCAGTGGCACATGCCTGTAATCCCAGTGACTCAGGAGGAGGCAGAGGCAGGAGGATTGCAAGTTTAAGGTCAGACTCACCAACTTAGTGAGACCCTGTCTCAAAATTTAAAAAACATTTTTAAAAAGGCTAGGGATGAAACTCAGTGGTAACTCTGGGTTCAATCCCAAGTGGGGGAAAAATTCCTGATTTGAGTGAATTTTGAATGAGAAACATTTTCTGCACATAATAAAAGAAAAATCTGATGTGGGATTGAATTCCAACAAGACCCTAAATTGGAGCAGATTTGAATATCATATTTCCAGAGAATGTGGGGGAAAATATGAGGCATATAACTTTTTCCCAAAAACCCCATTATTTACATGAATTGGGATTTTAAGATTCATTGTTCACTTGGGGGAAATTTGACAACATAATTGTGCACCCCCAAAGCCATGACTTGAATGAATTTGTATGAAAAACTATTTCTAGGCAATTTTGTAAAATCATGTGGCAGAGAATTTTTAACCACACACCCTAAAAATTTGAGCAAATTTAGATGAAAAAAAAATCACATTCCTGGATCATTTCAGAAAAATCTGGCTTAGGAATTATTTCCTAAAGCCTACAAGATTTAGTGAATTTACATGAAAAATCTATTTTCAAGACCATTTTGGAAGAAAGATAATATGGCATTACATCCAGAAAATACTTATCATGCAAATTTGGATAAAAAATTGCCTTTCCATCTCTGCTTCCTGGCTGTCCATGTTTTGAGCTGCTTTCCTTGGCCATGCGCTTCCACCATGAAGTTCTGTCTAATGATGTTCCCCCATGATGTTCCCCCATGATGGAGGCCAGAGTAAATGGACTCTGCCAACCACAAACTGAAACTCTGAAACCATCCATACAGCACACATTTTAAGAATTTCTAATGGAAATCTCATCTGACACACCAAGTTAGTTTAAAATATATGAAGATGTTTGAAAGAAAATGCCTCTTATTAATGATAAATAAGCTCTCTCAAGTAGTTTTCCTGGGAGCCTATAAAACAATTAGAAGGCTGGAAGTTTCAGATTCATTTATGTACTGTTTTGCTCTGTCTTCTCACGGAGGCAATACAGTGCTATAACCCATACATTTCTGTGCTAGTATGGGCTAGTTTCTAGTGAAATGAAACTGAGCAAGTCTAATCCTCTTGATCCTCTGGGTCCTTCCCAGAACCAGGTTCTAATCAATGATGAGAAAGACAGAGGTGTCTTCACTGTGCCTGAAAGGGTCTGCAGAGTTCACACCCAGAAAGATGACCTTCCCCCAGGCAATAGCAGTGGCCCTGCCTCACCTGTTGGGCTGATTCTCAGGGGTTGAAAACCACTTGTTAGCTGAGAAAGATCAGAGCTCTCATTTTTCTTAGGATTATTTGAGTGTGGTGTCCTGTTTTTCTTATCTCTCCAGTTTTCTTTGTGATAATCACAAATATAGGATTGTATTTCCATTAGTACTTAAGGCTTAAATTTAATTTTTGTTTTATAAAGTAATTTTTTCTTTTTTAAACCTTAAGAGTAAAACATTAATAAATGTTTCATTTTTTTTAAATTGCCTTTCTGTGGAACTGGGGGTGTAGCTGAATGGTACAGCACTTGCCTAGCATGCATGAGGCTCCTAGTTCAATCCCTTGAACTGAAAAAAAGTCTGGGTTGTATTAGAAGAAAAATCAGGTAGGTTTAAGTGTAACATATTTTTGAGTAAACTTAGATGAAAAATTTGCATTTCTTAAGCTATTTTAGAAAAAAATTCCATCATTGGACTTACGTTTAAAAAAGAAGCAAAAAACTTAATTACTTGACCTCTGTTGTTGCATAGTAAGTTTTGAAATTGGAAAGTCTAAGTCTTTCAACTTCACTATTCTAAAAATATGTTCTTCATTTGCTTATTTTAAAATACCTAGTTTGCTGGACATAGGATTCTCAGACTGTTTTGCCCCACCTCTCTGCCCACTGATTAATCGTGGAGATCCTCTCACAGAAGTACACAGCGATGTTTCACATTGTTTGTAATGACAGCAGATTGCTCTATTCATACGTGATTCTTATTCAGTCATTCTGCTGCTGTGCATCTTTTCTTTGCTAAAACTAGAAATTTCTATTGCACTGGAGAACTTTGTGTTATTTTGCAAATGAGCATGTGGAGCTATTGGATACATTCTAATAAGTGAGGTTATGGGCGTAAGAGGAATATCAATTTTTAATTTGGATAGACATTACCAAGTTGTCCAGCATAGACGTGCATCATTTTATAATCCCAAACTAATGTATGAGTCCGTGTTTCCACAGTCTAAAAAAGTCCACGCAAATGATCTCTGTGTGCTTTTCATTTGTGTCTTTATTGATGTTAAGGGTATTTTCAAATGAAAAAAAAAGACTTCTTCTACTATGTGTCTGTTCTTATATTTTAAGTATTTTTTGTTCCATTGTTGATTTTTCAGACTTCATATCTAAGACAGATTATGCAGACGTGAAAGACAGTGTTTCCCCACAGCTTGTCTTTGGTTTTGACTGAAGGTGTGGGTTGCCTTGCAAAATTTATTTTTGTGTAGACGAATTAGATATTTGGATTATGATTTTGAATAACACTGTAAAAGGTCAATTCTAGGCTACATAGGTGTTCCAATGATCTATCACCGTACAGCCATTTTACAATTTAGGACTTAAAGCAGCAACTTAACTATTATCATCACTCAGTTCTACAGATTGACTCAGCTCAGCTGAATGGTTCTCACTTGACAGAGCATTCAAATGACTCTCACAAGATCGGAGTTAATGTTCACTGTTGGCTAGCTCGGCTGCAGCTTGCGACTAGAGTGCCTCCATGTGGCTTCAAGTTTTCATGGCATAGCAGCAGGGCTTGAAGAGTAAAGTGTAAGGCTTCTTATGAACTAGTCTCAGTGGTCCCACAATATCATATCTGCTATGCTCTTGATCAAGCAAGTTATTAAGGCTGGCCCAAATTCATGGGGAAGTTCTAATGAGATCCATCTCATGATATTCGCACAGGGAGGGAAAGAACTGTTGACGTCCATCTTGGAAACTATCTCCACGGTATACCTTCTGAACACCAAACTTCATCTCTGTCCCATGGGAAATACACATTCATCTCCCCTCTTAAGATGCCAAAGTCAACGTTTAGACCTGTGAACAAAAAAACGCATCTAACACCAGCGTGGTTTCAGGGAGAGGATATCTCCAGTAAATGTTTCTACTAAAAAATGGGGAAACAGCAGGCAGGCAAACAGGCACTTCACAGAAATTCTGAAATCCAGTTGGATACATGGCCACCAGCTCCTTGGTGAATTCCCAGTACTGTCCCCTCAGAGTGATTATCCATGGCTTTTGTGTCTGTGCTGAGTTATTCTTCCTCTTCCATGCAAGATGGACTGTTTGCCTGCCTCCCTGCCCATAGGAAGGTAGGGGCTTTTCTGTCCTTTTCAGACCAAGCTGTTGGTCTATTGCAAATATCTTTTGAGTTCTCTGTTTCTTATTGAAATTCATTCCATTAGACAAAACCACATCCACAAAGATCTTCAAGAAAAGCCTCTCTCTGGTTTGGATTGAGTGTCAAAGTGCTTGGAATAATACCCTTAAAATTCACAGAAACCATTTTGTGTAGAGTCTCAGCCACACACTTAAATCTTTCTGAAATCTTAAAAACAAAAAAATGATCTTACAGTTTCACCCTTGAGATGATCTTTACTTTGAAGGCAATTTTGAGCAAAACCACTATGGTCTGGGATACAGTTGAGGAAGTGTGGTTAACATTCTTCAAATATGGTTAAATGCCATTAGCCCTGCAACTGGAGAACTATCAAAGGTGTTGTGGATAAGGGGCCTTCGGTCAGTTAACTGGATGATTGGCATGAGCTCCAGGTTCTGGGATGGAATGCTGAGGAGCGTGATTAAAAATCCTGTACTCTGGTATTACAGGGTGACTATCCCTATTACTGGAAGCTGAGAAAGACACATGGTTAAACATGATCATAAGTATTAGAGTGCCATTGAGGTAGTACAACTGGGGTGACTGGGAACTATCCATGTTCTTGGTCTGATATAGGTGTGCCTAAGACTCAAAGCTCTGAGACCAAAGAACTAGCTCTGGGGATGGAGTACTAAGGACAATGTATTGCTAAAAGGGTCCCAAGATGGGGGACCAGGGACCAAAGCCTGAGGAAAGCAATAAAGGGAGTTAGTAGATGACTCGGAAAAGGCAAAACAGATGGTTCAAGAGATAAGACAAAAAGCAAGAAAGGGGCTGGGAGTGGTGACACACACCTGTAATCCTAGCCACTCAGGAGGCTGAGGCAGGAGGATCACAACTTTGAGGCCAGCCTTAGCAACTAAGCAAAACCCTGTCTTTAAAAAAAAATAAGGACTGGGAGGCAGGGTAACTTATGGTAAAGCATAAAGCATCCCATGGTTCAATCCCTAATATAAAAAATAAATAAAAGGAGCTGTCAGAAGCAAGGAAAGATGGTAGCTGCAGATAAAACTTATGAGAGAAAGTCATATTTTTCTGGGAAATTCCCTCCTCTCACCTGAAATCTCTATATACACTTCTCAGACTCTCCTCACACAAACGAGACTTTCTGATAAATATGAGTGACTTAGTCCTTATGTTTTCCAAGAGGCTGAATTCTTGTGTAATGGTGGACTTAAGGTTTCAAGGTATCCATAGCATTCCTTATTTCTTATAAGGTGTATGAATGAGGCACACAGCCAAAATTCCAGATTTGTAAAGAAGCAAAGTTTATTAGAACAAAAGGCCACAAAACATGGACATTTACTGGGGAGAGAGTACACTAAGTTAATGTCCTTTGATCATTTATGGAATGCCATTACATGGAAGTATAAAGATTTTGACCATTAGTCCTCTCCACCATCTTCACTTTCAAAGAGGATACAAGGGATCAGATTGTCCCAAGCAGGCCTCAGAGTTGGGCTGGACTGTTGGCTTGTGGTGGATGCATTTGATCTTCCTGTGTCTCTTGAGCTGAGACTTCTGCCTGAAGCTTTGCCCGCAGGCCTTGCACACACAAGGCTTCTCCCCCTTGTGTGCCATCTGATGTGAGGTGAGGTGTGACTTCTGGATGGAGCCTTGGCCGCACTCTCTGCACACACAAGGCTTCTCCTCTGAATGCACCCGCTTATGTGTGATTAAAGCTGACTTATTGCTAAAGCCCAGTCCACACTGCCTGCACGTGTAAGGTTTTTCCCTCGAGTGCTTCCTCTTGTGCCTGATGAGCCCTGCCTGGTGGCTGAAGCCTCGCCCACACTCCCGGCACACATACGGCCTCTCCCCTGAGTGTGTTCTCTGGTGTGCAATGAGGTTGGACTTCTGGCTGAAGCCTCGCCCACACTCCTCGCACACCATGGGCTTTTCCCCTGAGTGTGTCCTCTGGTGTCTGATGAGATTTGACTGCTGGCTGAAACCTCGCCCACAGTCCTTGCACACGATGGGCTTGTCCCCTGAGTGAATGTTCTGGTGTCTGTTGAGGTGTGACTTCAGGCTAAAGCCCCGGCCGCACACGCCACACACGTAGGGCTTCTCCCCGGTGTGCGTCCTCCGGTGGGAGATGAGGGTTGAGTTCTGGCTGAAGCTGTGCCCGCACACCCCGCACACGTACGGCTTCTCCTTTGAGTGTGTCCTCTGGTGGTTGACGAGGGTCGTCCTCTGCCTGAAGCACCGCCCACATTCCTTGCAGGCGTAGGGCTTCTCCCCCGAGTGCGTCCGCTGGTGGGAGATGAGGTTGGACCTGTCGCTGAAGCCGAGGCCGCAGTCGCCGCACACGATGGTCTTCTCCTCCAAGTGCGTCCTCTGGTGTCTGACCACGGCCGACTTCTGGCTGAAGCCCTTGCCGCACTCGCGGCACACGTACGGCTTCTCCCCGGAGTGCGTCCGCTGGTGGATGATGAGGTTGGACTTCTGGCTGAACCCGCGCCCGCACTCGCCGCACGCGTACGGCTTCTCGCCCGAGTGCGTCCTCTCGTGGATGATGAGCGTGGACTTCCGGTTGAAGCCGCGCCCGCACTCCGCGCACACGACGGGCTTCTCCCCCGAGTGCGCCTTCTGGTGTCTGGCAAGGCTCTTCTTCAGACTGAAGCCCTTCCCGCACACGCCGCACACGTAAGGCTTCTCCCCCGAGTGGATCCTCCGGTGACTAAGCAGGTTGGTCATCTTGCTGAAGCCCAGCCCGCACTCTGCGCAGTTGATGGTTCCGAACCCGAGGGCTTCGATCCTCTTCAGCAGTGTGTCTGTCTCCTCGGGGTTTCCTGTCCGAGCTGGACTGGCCTCCATTGCTACCCCTCTGATGCCATTCCGAGAGCTGACTGGCTGCCTTTGGGGTGGCTTGGAAAATGCTCCTGATGACCTTTTTTTTGTCCTGCCAAACAAAGGCTTGGTGCCTTCTTTCTCTTGGCCTTCTGCTTTGTCACTCCAGGAGCTTCCATCAGAGGCTTGCTGCTGCTGCTTCGGGCCCCCCAAGCATGGATCCCCAGGCTCCACCGGGTCTTCTGCACACAAGCAGGTGAAGATCCAGGGGGGATGATTACACAGCACATGTTGCACAGGGAATTTCTGACTGGAGAAATCCGGGGGACACAAAGGACCAGGGTGCAGTTCTGGCTTTGCTTCTGCTGCAGAGAGAAAAGCTGAATCAGAATGGAGTCCTCAGTGGGACAGCCCAACAATTCCGCCTAATCTGATGGTGAGTCTTGATCCCTTTCTTCAAAATGCTTACACTTATATGCTACCTGACCAAGACTTCCTTCACATGGTCTACTCTGCAGACCACACACCATGCATCCTCCATTATGATCCAGAAGACCCACTACAGAAGTGAGGCTATAAAAGCATCATAGGCAGTTTGGAGTGTAAATAGGGCCAATATGCAAGTCTCTGCATAATCACCTTCAAGCCCATAATCGTACACTGATAGGAACCCTGTCCACAAGTTTTTGTTGTTTTGTTGTTGTTGCTGCTTCTGACTGAGAGCTATAACTATAGGACTCAGTTTGAAATGTCTTTCCCCATTTCCCAGGGATGACAAATGGACAAAGAGAACAATCATTCAGACTGGTCAGAGGACCCCAGACAGAAAGCAACTGTAAGTGAGTGGTTGGAGAGAGAGTGTCTGAAACACTCTGAGGCTTCCCATCTAGTGACAGATATACCAGAAGATTACTTTGTGTCAGAATTTCTATAAGGCAGTAGACTCTCAGCACTGGACAACACAAGAGATGCTCCCTCCTGGGGCTCCTGACAATCTCTAAGAACTGTTAGCTTCCATAATTAATGTAAATTTCCCCCAGTGACCAGTGTAAAAGAGTAATTCCCAGGCTAGGGATAGAGCTATAGAGCACTTGCCCAGCATGCACAAGGCCCTGGGTTTAACCCCCAGCACAAAGGGAAAACAGAAAGAAAAAATTCCTACATAGTCCTTGTATAGGAAATGTTACCATTAAATACATTGTTTCATCACTGTTGGTTCTAGTCAGCTAAAAGCCAAGCAATCTGAGAAACCAGTATGGATCTTACTCTACCTAAACACTTATGTAACTATGAATAATGAAACTTACTAGAAATGTGTACCCATCTAGATTCCAGAATGATTCTCTCATACAGAATGCTGTCAGAGTTAACTCTAACAAATCATAATTAGCATAATAATTAAATGATTATAATTAGTGTAATTACCCTTTCCTAACACTTAAAATTCCTATGTCTTTCCATTCAGAAAACTACATAATGAATACCTTCCTTTTGTGTTTCAGTGCCTGACAAGTAAATAGCTCACCTTCTTTCCTTTCAGTAGCTCCAATGGCCTTCATTTCAGACTTGGATGACAGTATGAGAAACCACCGATCTAGCCTGATGCTCATCTCTCCCCAGTCCCACTGCTGGGAACTCATCATGCATGCTACCTACAATGGTTGCCCAGCGGTCCTTCAAGAATGTTCTCAGCAGTGACTGAACCCTAACTGCTTACACTGAGTTCTGTTTAATCGAGCTTATCTGAGGTTCCGCAGCTCATAACTGATTTCATATTTCTATTTCTGTCCAGCAAACTCCTTGAGATTATGGTAACTCTGGAGTGGGTGGAGTTTTTAGATTTGATTTGTTGGCTCTCTTTCTTCTTAAATATGACAGAAGGAAAGCCCATTGCTGATATCTCCTTGGTCAACCTGACATACACATTAGGTCACAGGGACATGAGCAGCTCTTTCGGCAGTAGAAGGAACTCCTGTGTCTGTTCTGAGTAAGTTCAGTGACTATGATTTAGATACAGGAAATACCCTAACCCATCCTTATGGGAACCAAAGTCTTTGATATGTATACTAACTTCTGTGGCTAGACATAAAATGGCAGGCTACTATTTCCTCTAAACATAATTTGGAATTACAGTGGCCCCTTAAGAGATATTTTAATTTTTAACATGGTTTTAACAACTATATGGAGTAATAGAAGCAAGAAAAATGAAATTTCAATCCTCTATTGGTCAACCTTTTCAGTTAGTTGTAAAATTGGGCATTATGTGTACACTTTAGGAATATTTAGTCTGAGAGAGATTGAACACAAATACCATCAAATTAATTCATTCATTTATAAAATACGGTAAATCTATAGGTGTTCCTGTACTGATACGTTTATAGAGACTGGTGAGTACTAACAATTATAAATTTTTAAAATCCAAGTGTTGGCATGGATGTGGGGAAAAAAGCACACTTACACATTGCTGGTGGTGTTGCAAATTGGTACAACCACTTTGGAAAGCAGTATGGAGATTCCTCAAAACACCTGGAATGGACCCACCATCTGACCCAGCTATCCCACTCCTCGGTTTATACCCAAAGGACTTAAAATCAGCAAACTACAGTGATGCAACCACACCAATGTTCATAGCTGGTCAATTCACAATAGCTAGATAGTGGAACCAACCTAGATGCCCTTCAATTGATGAATGGATGAAGAAACTGTGGTATACATGCACAATGGAATATTACTCAGCCATAAAGAATAAAATTATGGCAATTGCTGATAAATGGATGGAGTTAGAGAATATCATGATAAGTGAAATAAGCCAAGTCCAAAACACCAAAGGCCAAATGTTTTCTCTGATAAGTGAAGGATGATACATAATGGGTGGGGAGCAAGCGAAGAATGGAGAAACTCTGGATGGTGTAGAGGAAAATGGGGCAGGAAGGGGTGGGGGAAGGAAAGATAGTAGACTGAGACAGACAATATTACCCTATGTATATGTCAGATTGCATGAATGGTGTGAATCTACATTATGTACAACCATAAGAAATGAAAAGCTGTACCCCATTTGTGTACAAGGAATCAAAATGTAGTCTGAAAAATACGGTCTGTAAAAATAAAAATTAAAAAAAAGCTACGGTGAATTTAGTAATACTAATAAACTTGTATTTTATTAATAAAAAAACAATATCCATATTAAAATAAAAACAGAGGACTGGAAATGTAGCTCAGTGGTAGAGTGCATGCTTAAAATGCATAAGGCCCTGGGTTCAAGCCACAGTACCAAAATAAATAAATAATAAATAAACTCCCAATGACTTTGATGGTCTGGTTTCTGAAGAGAATCTTAATGCAGCTGGAGATCTAGCTCTAAAGAAAAAAGTTGCAGGGCTTAGTGGCACACATCTGTAATCCCAGCTGAGACTAAGGCAGGACCACAAGTTTGAGGCCAGCCTTGTCAATTTTAGTGAGAACGCTGCCTCAAAATAAAAAATAACAAAAAGGGTTGGGAATGTAGCTCAGTGGTAGAGTGTCTCTGGGTTCAATCGCCATACCTCAAAATAAAAAAGGAAAAAGAAAAACGCTTAAATTTAGTTAAGTTAGGAATCATGGTTATCAGGTTACACTAAAAGAACGAGAGGCACTCAGGGCTTATAAAGAACTTCAATAGTTGGCATATAACTGTAAAGAAAGGAATTAATTGTCAAAGTTCAGCAAAGCCTTGAAATTAGACAGATGCAGTATCTTTTTCCTTACTTCACTACAGTGTCAATACCACATTAACATAATATTTTAGTGATAAAAAATTTGCTTCACTTCTCAAAGAAAGTTTAATTACATTTCCAAGACTACTGATGGGAATAATCACAAGGTAATATTACACTCTGAAATGTTTAATGTTAGGAAAATGTAGATATACGTGTCCAAACAATATACTCTGCAGGCAGTGCCAGAATTTGGGGAAAATTATGGTTCCTTTACTCAAAGTAGACTTCTGAAATAAACTATTTTCCAGGCAATTTTAACATCAACACTGATTATGTTCCTTTTCAATTTCTAAGATCTCTTATTAGATAAAATGAGAATTAATATTTTTGTTTTAAAAACTAACATGTATATATTTATTATGTACATGTTTTGAAATATGAATACATTGTAAAATGAATAGCTCAAACTAATTAATATATATTACCTCTTGTAACTATCATTTTGTGGGAAGGCCATCTACTCTCTTAGTGATTTTCAAGAATACAACCCATTGTTATTAACTATGGTCACCACATATACAATATATTCCTTGAATTTATTTCTCCTATATTCCTTGAATTTATTTCTCCTATCTGAAATGTTATATCCTTTGACCAACATCTCCCCCACAATTTCTCCATCACCCTCAACCCATGGTAACCACCATTCTACTCTGCTTCTGTAAGTTTGACATTTTTTTTTCCTTTGTATTTCATTATTTTTTTTTAATTTTTACAGACTGCATTTTGATTCCTTGTACACAAATGGGGTTCAACTTTTCATTTCTAAGGCTGTACACAATGTACATTCACACCAATCATGTAATCACACATATATGTAGGGTACTACTGTCTGTCCCAGTCTACTATCTTTCCTTCCCCCGCCCCTGCAAATTTGACATTTTTAGATCCACATACAAGTGTGATTGTGTGCCATTTGTCTTTCTGTGTCTGGCTTATTTAACTTAACATAATATTCTCCAGTTCATCCATGTTTATGCAAATAAACTTGGTGCTTATTTACCACATTATTATATAAGTGTAATAAGGTTCTGATCAATGAAGTAGATGACTGCTTTTTGTGTACCTGTCTTGTTTTAAGAACTCTGATAATGTCTTTCCTCAAACCAAGTCCTAAATATGTAATAATGAAACTGTTACAATGTATTTTACACCTAAAATAAGATAGTCTTTTCCCCTAAATGCCTATATTTTGGGTTTCTAAACAAACTTCCTGGGTGATCACGAAGATTTGTTTCTTGGACCTGTATACCATTCTTTTAACTTTAATCTGTTCAACACTGTTGTGAGCTGCTATTTTTCTTTAAAAGATTTTTTTTAAAGATATATCAAAAAGATAAGTTTAACTTTAAGCCAATTATTATAATAAATAAGCTAATTATTAATATAATTATATGCTTTCAGGTTGAGAAGAAAACAGATTTTATAAATATACAAAGGCCAGGGTATATGGCATTCACTCATTCTGGAATGCACACTCAGAACAGATAAAGCTCCTACACCCTCTCGATTTCAGTCCCATATTCCTTCCATGTCCTTGGCTAGACCTAGTACTCTACTGTCCTGAAAGGAAGATCTGTTTCCCTCAAGCAGATTGACAATAACTTCAAGCATTAGAGTTCAGTCAATGCCCCTGTTTCAGTGTGGCTTCCACATCCTTGCCTACCATACATCTTTTAGGACCATCCATACGCCTCTGGATTTCACACTTTTCCCTGTAGACTTGGTAACCCGCTCACATCTTCTCCACTATAATACCTGTCAACAACCTCAGGGTGCTCTGCAGGGATGACCAGTGGCTAACACTAGCTTCTCAGCTTACCCAGCACTGCACAATTGTCAAAGTCACTACTATGCATATTTCCTTCTCTGATAGTCTTTTATTCCTCTGGCTCACGCTGAAGTGGCATGATCACACTATTCCCTGATCTTATTCAGGACTCTGATCCATGACCTTTCTTTTCATATACCAGTCCTTCATCTTCCTTATTCCTATAACTGAGATCCAATGGACTTACCTATCCAATGATATTTTATGAACCATACATTCAGCTGAGAGCCATAGAAATACATATCACCCTTGCAAATACTGAGTTGGATCCCCCCCCAAATTCTTAGGTTGAAATCCTAACCCCCAGAGTGACTGTATTTGGAAACTGGACCTTGAAAGAAGTGATTAATGTTAAATGGGTCATAAGGGTGGGCCTTAAACCCACAGGATTGGTGTGCTTATAGGAAAACAAAGAGACAATAAGAGTATATGAGCATAGAGAAAAGACCATGTGAAGACACAGCAAGAAAATGGCCTTCTGTAAGCATGGAGGTGAGGCCTCAAAACAACCAAACCAACCGACACCTTGATCTTAGACTTCCAGCCTCCAGAACTGAGAAAATAAATTTCTTTAAAGTCACCCAGTCTGTGGTATGCTATTAGAGCAGTTGAACTAACACAGATGTTTACTTCTTCTGCCCTGATTTCCTCCTTTCCTATGCATGTAGTAAAACACCTATTCATCTGCCTCACAGCCCCCTAAATAAGTCTCATGAAACTTACCAGTTATTATAAGAAGTATGAAAGTATTAAAGTACCTACTAAAAGACAAGACCACTTGGTTTGACATAAAATGCAATACCAGTAACATGCAGATGTTTAAAAACAAAATACCCACGTCACATTATTTTTATTTAAAAATAAAAGGATGAACAAAGAAACACCATACCAAAAATGTACACAAGAAAGTTGCTAAGCCAATAAGAAATAAAAAGGAAGTTATGAAACAAAGAGAACTTTAATGTCAATACTTCATTAAAGAATGAGATAAAATTGCAATGAGCCTTTATACACCTAATAATACAATGAAGTGAAATAAAAGGCAAAAATTGAGAAAAAGTGGAGAATTTGATATTCATAGCAATGACTTTATGATACTTATAAGCAGATGAAAACTTGAAAAATAGAAATAATTTCTATTACATACTTTATATTCCCTTGATTTTAAGATAGAATTAATTGTAAGGCTCTATATTCAATTTAAGAAAACTGAGAGGAAAAAATTTCTTACCCCCCCCCCAAAAATACACCTTTTTTTCCTTCCCAATTTCCTCCCTTCCTTACATGTACTTCTTTTATGAATAGGAAACATAAAATTATCAAAGGAATTTTAAAAATTAAAATACTCATACATACACATATTAAAGTTACCTATACTTTTATCACAATTCTATCTCCATAAGCAACTACTAGTAATGGTAAATAACAACAGATTCCCATGCTCACAGAAACATACTCTTTCACAAACTTTACTTTTACTAACAAAAGATTAAAATGAATAAAACACTATTATGCAAATTTCATTTAGTAATATATCCATTCAGTATCAACCATTTTTTAAAGAAGGTAAAGAAAAACTTGCTTGTAATGAATGAACAGATAGAAAAATCTCATCACAAAAATAGAAAATTATAAAACTAAACGACAATCGCAGAACTGAAAACATCTTAAAAAGTTTACTGGGGGCTGGGGTTGTGGCTCAGGGGTAGAGTGCTCGCCTGGCATGCGTAAGGCACTGGGTTCAATTCTCTGTACCACATGTAAATAAATAAATAAACTAAACAAAGGTCAATTGACAACTAAAAAATATATATTAAAAAAAAGTAACTGGCAAGGGCCAGTATATTGGAGATAAGAGATGAGACAGTAAACTTGGAGACAGATGAACCGAAATCATCCAATCTGAAGAACAAAGAGAAAAAAAGTTCTAAAAATACAGACAGACTCAATAGCCTATGGAACAACATAAAAAGAATGTATACACAGTAATTCTTGATCCAAAAAGGAAGAGTGAGAATAGGGCAGAAAAAAACATGTGAAGGAATAAGATCCTAAAGGTAGTCACACCATAGTGAAACTGCCAAATGCCAGAAATATAAAGAAAAATATAAGGAACACATTAAAAGTAGTCAGAGGAAACAAAGAAATTATATTCAGGGTAATCATAATGCAAATGACTGCAGACTTTTTATTAGTTATAATGGTGGGTACCTTTAAGTGCTAAAAAATATAATAACTGTTATGGTTTGGATGTGAGGTATCCCCCAAAAGCTCATGTGTGAGACAATGCAAAAAAGTTTAGAAGAGAAATGATTGGGTTATGAGAATCTTAACCCAATCAGCAAATTAATCCCCTGATAGGATTAACTGAGTGGAAACTGAGGCAGGCAGAGTGTGGCTGGAGAGGTGGGTCATTGGGGGTAGCCTTTAGGGTATATATTTTGTATCTGGCAAATGAAGTCTCTCTTTTTCTCTGCTTCCTGATCATCATGTAAGCTACTTCCCTCTGCCACACTCTTCTGCCATGATGTTCTGCCTCACCTCCAGCCCCAAGGAATGGAGCCAGCCTTCTATGGCCTGAAACCTCTGAAACCAAGAGCCCCTAAATAAACTTTTCTTCCCCTAAAATTGTTCTTGTCAGGCCTTTTAGTCACAGCAGTGGAAACAACCAATCTAGAATTCTGTATCCAGTAAAAATGTCTTTCAATAGTGAAGATGAAATAAAGACACAAAATACGAGAGAATATAATGCCACTTGCATCACAGGAAATGCTAATGAAGTGCTTAAGGCTGAAGGACAATATTTAGAGGAAACTCAAATCTTTTAAAAAAAGTAAAAATTTAAAAAAAAAAAAAAACCAGAAAATGTTCTCTGAACAATTTATCCTGAATAAATACACTGAATAAGTATAAAAGACATTTTTTCTTAAATAAAAAACATATAAATGCTTAAAATAAATACTTTAACATTATAATAGGGAGCATGTTATATAAATGGCAAGTTGGGAGGGGCTAACTGGATCTGTGAATTGCACTGCTCTTAAATTTTACATAAAGTGGTACTTGGATTAAGTAGAATAGAAAAAGTTCATATTGTATATTACACTCCCTTACAGTAGAAATCAGCCAAATTTTTCTTAAAGAAAGTAAAGAGTTAGGCGGGCGTGGTAGCACAAGCCTGTAATCCCAGCAGCTCGGGAGGTTGGGGCAGGAGGATCTAGGGTTCAAAGCCAGCCTCACCACGGGTAAGATGCTAAGCAACTCAGTGAGACCCTGTCTCTAAATAAAATACAAAATAGGGCTGGGGATGTGGCTCAGTGGCTGAGTGCCCCTGAGTTCAATTCCTGGTTCCCCCCACCACCCCCCAAAAAAGTAAATAGTAGGACTAGGGATGTGGCTTAGTGGTAGCACACTTGCCTAGCATGCATGAGACCCTGGGTTCAATCCCCAGCATCCTCACAAAAATGAAAAAGTAGTTTAACTAGATGCAGTGGCACATGCCTGCAATCCCAGCAACTCAGGAGCTAAGGCAGGAGAATTGGAAATTCAAAGCTAGCCTCAGCAATTTAGTAAGACCCTGTCTCAAAATAAAAAGGGCTGGTGATATAGTTCAGTGGTAAAGTGCCCCTGGGCTCAATCTCCAATATGAAAATTAAAAAAAAAAAATTTTTAAACCATTCTTAGCTCAGTTTATTTTGTTTGTTTGTTTGTTTTTTTACAAATTCCATTTCAATTTCTCAACTAGTCTTTTAGCTTTCCTTTCTTCTATTGGGCTTTGCCATCTTTCTCTAGCTCAGTATTTGCTATATCCTTGAGTTGGTCTAGGAAGAGAGAGAAAAACCCAATGAAAGGAAAAAAGGCTTCCCAGAGGAGGAAGGAGACAACAGGAAAGCCCCTAATTTGAATGAAAATGGAGGTCTGAAGGAAGGCTATGCCTGGCAATCTGAACAGCAGCCCAAGAAGTCAAGAGAACAAATTCTCTCCCCAGCGCCTTATCAATGTCTCCTCTCTCCCAACTCTCTGAGCTGCTGACAGTCCTGTGTACCATTTGCCCAGTGTTCTCCCACTTACCTGGACAGGTGGCCAGTAGACATTTTCTTTCTTCCCTCCATGTTTCTTTCCCTTGCTCGAGCTGGGTGATGAGTTTTGGTTTAGAAAATGGAATTCCTGTGCTCAGGAAAAGGAAAAAAAAGATGGCTGTAGGTTATGGAGTCAAGGGTCCGTTCAAGAACTCAGTCAAATGGCAGTCATCAAGACTACAAACAATAATAATGCTGGAGAAGATGCAGATAAAAAGGAACACTTTCACACTATTGGTAGGATTGTAAATTAATACAACCACTACGGAAAGCAGTATGGAGGTTCCTCAAAACACTAGGCATGGAATCGCGATGACCCAGCTATACCATTCCTCAGTATTAATCCTAAAGAATTAAAGTTGCCAGGCTTGGTCCACACACCTGTACTCCCAGCGGCTTACGACACTGAGGAAGGAGTTCAAAGCCAGCCTCAGCAAAAGTGAGGTGCTAAGCAACTCAGTGAGACCCTGTCTCTAAATGAAATACAAAACAAGGCTGGGGATGTGGCTCAGTGGTTGAGTGCCCCTGAGTTCAATCCCTGGAACCGCCCCCCCAAAAAAAGTCATCATACTATAGTGATATATGCAACTACGGAACCAGCCTGGGCATTCACCAATGGATGAATGGATAAGGAAAATGAGGTATATAGGCAACGGATGACAAAATCAGGTCCAGATGTAAATTCAACTATAAGAACAGTGTCTTGAAAAACTAGTGCCTGGGAAAGGGAAACCTAATTAACACCATAGACCCCTACCTTTTGGATTGTACATAACTATCTCTAGGACACTTAACTACTCCTGTTTGAAGTGTAAATACCCCTGCTGAGGCTTCAGGCCCAACTCTCTCCTTGTGGAGAGGAGTAAGTTTTTCTCCTTATAAGCACTCTGCTACTATAAACATGCTTCCTGCTAGAAAGACCCCACGGCCTTCTGTGTATAGACTAGAAAGTTTATGGCACCAGATCACCTCAAAATGTTGTACAAAACTGGAGATGGGAGTTCAGAATTTGGAGTCTGATCTCCTTTGGGCCTGCTGCATAAAATCAAGTTTGAAGCCGGGCATGGTGGCGCACGCCTGTAATCCAAGCGACTTGGGAGGCTGAGGCAGGAGGAT
>JAJEJO010004566.1:0-11741 GCA_020662805.1 Glaucomys volans | reverse complement strand
TTCAGCTATAAATAAAAATGAAATTATGTCATTTGCAGGAAAATGGAACTTGCAACCATTATGTTAAGCAAAATAAGCCAAACTCAGAAGGTCAAGGGGCAAATGTTTTCGTTCATTTGTGAAAGCTAGAGGAAAAGCAAACTGGGGTGGGGTGAGGGGATCTCATGAAAAAAGAAAAAAAAAGAAAGAAATCAGAAGAATCAGTATTAATAGAGGAAAGGGACCAGCAGATAGGAGAAGAGAAGTGCTGGGGAGTGATCTTGGCCGAACTACATTGTCATGTTGTATGTATGAAAATACAATAAGAAATCCCACCATTATATACAACTATGAACTAATATAAAATGTGGGGAAAAAAAAAGAATCCAGAATCACAGCACGCACGTGCGCGCGCGCGCACACACACACACACACACACACACTTCATTTTCAACTCTACAAAATCAGACCCTTCCCTGGGGAAACAAGGAACAAAAGGCCTTTGCTTCTAAGTCCAACCAAAAGGCCAAATCAGAAAACAAGATGGCTACTTCAAGCTTGGCCCAAAATTCCCCACAATAAGAATGTGAGTTCAAAGAGATATCACATTTACCCAAAGAGACCAAGTTGCTGTAGTTCTCCAGCATCACCTCCTTGTACAGGGTCCTCTGGGCAGGGCTCAGCAGGTTCCACTCTTCCTGGGAGAAATCCACGGCCACATCCCTGAATGCCATGTGTGCCTGTAACACAAAATAGAGCCTGCTCGCCTGCTTGCTCATGGCTCAGGGTGAGGGTAGAGAGAAAGCAACTCTGGGAAGGCACTGAAATAAATAGATCCTGCCTTTGACTGTGGCCACATGTTACAAGACCTTTAAACCCCATGTCTATTCAGCCAGCAGCATTTTTGAACTTATATATTGAAGGTCCTGATGGACTATTTGGGGTATACATGTGAAAAATAAGAGTCCATAAATTTGGGGAATGTTAGATCCAAACAGAAGAACAAACAACATATAAAAATTAAATAACAATTAAAGCACAACAGACTTTCTGAGTTTTAAGAATTTAAAAGATAGGGGGCTAGGGATGTAGCTCAGTGGTAGAGTGCTCAGGAGCATGAGCAAAGCCCTGGGTTTGATCTCCAGTACACACACAGACACATACACACACACACACACACACACACACAGGAATTTAAAAGATCAAATAGGTAACATATTGGCACTGAAACATCTGAGTGACTGAAGTTCATACAATTCCATACTGGCAAAAATGAAACTACAGTTCAGTTTTTCCCCAAATCCCACAGACCTCAGCTTTTCTAGCCTGAGGCACAAGTGAGGAGTGGAGTATCTGAACCACAGTGTTTGGATTTGAGGCCCATTTCTGCCACCAACTAATGCCTCAGTTTTCTCAACTGTGAAACAAGGATAACAATACATTAAACTTCTTGCTGAGGATGTAGGTCAGGGGTAGAGTGCTTACTGAGCATGCACGAAGTCCTGGGATTCAATCCCCAATACCACTGAATACTAACAGTGGAACTTCTTGGCCATTCAATCAAAAAACTCATCTGTTCTAATTCCCCTGCTAAGTTTTATTCTTTTTATCTCCTAAGCACTATTTCAAAATAGAGGATACACTGGGATGAGGTTTCCTAACACCAGGTCTGGAACTTGGTCTTTTTAAAAGGATTCACAATATTGTACAACCATCATCATTATCCATCTAGACAACATTTTCAGCACTTCCATATTCAAACTCTGTAACCAATAAACGGTAACTTCCCATTCTCTCCTCAGACCCGGGAAAGACCATTTTATATTCTTTTTTTAAATATTTTTAGTTATAGATGGACACAATACCTTTGTTTTACTTACTTATTTTTATGTGGTGCTGAGGATCGAACCCAGTGCCTTACATGTGCTAGGCAAGTGCTCTACCACTGAGCCACAACCCCAGCCCCAACCATTTTATTTTCTGTCTTTATACATTTGGTTATTCTCTATAGCAAAAATAAGGAGAATCACACAAAGTTATGTCTTTTGCAGTGGGGTGCATTTTACCATTGAATCCAAGTCCCCAGCCTTTTTCAACTTTTAATTTTGAGACAGGGTCTCACGGGCCCTCACAGGGTCTCACTAAGTTGCTGAGGCTGGTCTCAAACTTGATCCTCCCACCTCAGCTTCCCAAGCTGCTGGGCCTCTAGGACCATGCCACTGCACCCAACAATGTTATGTCTTCTTGTGTTTGGCTTATTCACATAGCATATCTTCAAGATTAATTCACACAGAAGCATACATTCAGAATTTCATTCCTTCTTAAGGCTAAGCAATACTTCGCTGCAAGTATATACTATATTTTGTCTATCTATTTTATCAGTGGACATGCTTCTGGCTATAATAATTCTGCCAAAGACAGTGACGTATAAACATGTGTTTGAGTTCTTCCTCTCAATTCTTTTGAGTATAAACCAAGAAGTGGAATTACTGGATCAAATGGTAATTTTATGTTAAACATCTAAACCATGGCAGCCAATAAGCACATGTAAGGATACCATCACTAATCATTACAGAAATGTAAATGAAGATCACAAGGATATACCACTTTATACCTATAAGAATGGCTATTGCAAAAAATAGAGAGAGAGAGTATAGAGAAATAAGAAAGAGCAGATGTACCACTTTCACACCAGGTATACCATTTTATATTTTTACTAGCAATGTAGGAGGCTTGTATTTTATTCCATTGGTCTCTAAATCCGTATTATGCCAGTATCCTCTCCACATGTAGTGGTTTTTAATTTTTGAAGAACTCCAAGTTTCATGAATTTTCTCTATTATTTTTCTATTCTCTATTTTAATTGACTGTTCCAATGTTTATTATTTTTCTTTGTACTAATTTTGTTTAGTTTGTTCTTCCTCTTCTAGTTCTGTATGTTGTAAAATAAGGTTACTGCCTGAAAATTTTACTTTTTAAGGCTAAGAAATATTTCACTACATTATATACATGTACCTATACTCATTTTATCTATTCTTCTTTGAGCACTTTGAAAATATCAACCCACTACTGCCTTCTGCTTTCTTAGATTTCTAAGAAATCTGCTGATAATCTCAGTAAGGATCCCTTGTATGTGAAGTAGCTTTTTTTCTAGGCAAGCACTCTACCACTGAGTCACAACCCCAGCCCTCACTGAGTTTCTTGACTATTCATATTCAAGTCTTTAATCAAATTTGGAAAGTTTCTGGTCAATAATTCTTCAAGTAATCTCTTTCCCCTTTTCTTTCTCTTTTCCTTTTGGTAATCCCACAATGTGTATGTTGGTTCACTTCCACTTGATCATGTTCCAAATGCTCCATAGACTCTGTTGACTCTTCTTAAATCTTTTTCTGAGTTCCTGGCTTAAATTTTTGTTTTTGACCAGGAATTGAACCCAAGGGTGCTTAATCACTGAGTCACATCCCCAGCTATTTTTATTTTTTGAGACAGGATCTTGCTAGGTTGCTGACAGCCCTGTTAAGTTGCTGAGGCTTGGCTTTGAACATGTGGTCCTCCTGCCTCAGACTCCTGAGTTGCTGGGATTACAGCTGTGTGCCGCCACGCCCGGCCTGACTTAATTTTAATTGTCCTATCTTCAGGTTTGCTAATTCTTTCTTTTGATTGCTTAAGTCTGCTTCAAAATCCCTTTAATAAATTTTTCATTTCAGTTGTTATACTTTTCAGCTCCAAAATTTCTTTTTTGTTGAAGTTGTCTATCTCTTTATTTATATTTACATTTTGTTCTTACATTATTTTTTAACTTTGTCCACATCCTTTAGGTCTTTAAGCATCTTTTCAAGCTATTTTAAAGTCATTGTCTAGTAAGACAGTATTTCCTATTGACCTGTTATTTCCCCTTTGAATGGGCCACATATTTTTTTAATGCCTTGTGATTTTTCTTGAAAATGGACCATTTGAATCCTAAAATATGACAACTATGAAAGTCAGATTCTCCCCCTTACTCAAGATTACTGGGTTTTGTTTTGTTTTTCAATTGATATAAGGTATTTCCATCCTAGGGATTAGCATGAGGTATAATGTCGTACCTTCCCATAGGTGTGCATGGTGACTTTCTAAATTCCCCTATATTTGCAATTGCTTTCTAGTCCTTAAATGCCTGACTTTTGAAAAAAGAAAAGTAAAGGGAGGGGACAGGTTGTGGAATCCTTAAATCCCCTGGAAGTCACTTTAGCTGATGAGGGTTGGAACAATGGCAGACCACCTCTGTGATCAGGAAAGGCAATCAGAACACAGATCCTTGATACCTGGAATATAAAATCCTTATTTTCCATCCTGGTGCAAGGTGCTCTGGTAACATGTGCCTGGGTTGCTGCCACAGGACCAAGAGAATGGGGGAAAGATGGCACTACTTCACTAAGAGCTGATATTAAATGTGATATACCATCCATGCCTTCCCCTGGAAGCTAAAAGTTTCATTAAACTCTTCCAAAATAGGTACATCTGAAAGATTCCATCACTACAACTGTTATGTAGGTGGGGAGACAGATTACTAGTTCTTCCTATTCTGTTATTCTGATGTCACTCTAAACCAGTGAAGTTGTAAAGCTGAATAAAGGAATGTATACGCTGTCTCATACTGCAGATTGTGTGCTGTTCAGTTAGTTGTGCTAACTACTAGGTTAATCACCAAGTATTGGATCAAGCAGAGAGAGATGCTGAAGAAGGGTTTCAGGTAAGATGATTCACAGCCAGAACTGGAGCTGAACTAAGCTAAGTATCAATAAGGCAGTCAGGGCAGGAGAAGGGAATGTGGCCATCCTTTAGCAGCCAGTATGGAGACAGGAAACACTCACCATTCCCCTGGCTCTCCGGGACCCTGTGGCCACTTTTCCTGGTCTCCCTAAAGAAGGATGATATTCAGAAGGTAGATCTGGGTAAGGAAAACAGAAATGAGAGGGTGTCAGGTAGAAACACTCTTCCCATTAGTGAGGTAGAGCCTGCTCTTGAACCCTACAAGTGATGGAGCAGTAGCCAAAGGGAAGTATAAAAAAATCAAGGAAAAGGTAGTCCTTGGATACAGCAAGTAAAGGAAAAAACAAGCAAGGAGGAAAATATGAAGTCTTGTAAAACAAAATGTTAAAAAAAAGAAAATGAAAGGACAAACTTTCCTTCCTTTGCAATCAAGCAAAAAGCAGTACTTTGTTATACTGATAAGAATTTTCTTGAACTAGAAAAAATATCTCAAAAACACTAGACTGCCAGTTCTGTTTACAGATATGCAGACATGAAATCATCATCTACAAAGAGAGAAAGAGAGAGAAAATGAGAATCCAAACAATTCAGTTAAAGAAAATTTCTTACACGTAAATTATGGTGAGACAGAAAAATCCACAATAAAACCATAATTCCAAGCTGAATTAAATATTCTCAAACATTTCAGGATATGAGATAGCATTTTGAATCAAAACTTCAAAAACAAAGAAACTAAGAAGTAGACAAGAAAGTGAAATCTAAATGAGATATGACTGAACCTGTAAAAGAAAATAAAAACAAACCCTACTTGTAGGATTACTGTATGCAAAATAAAGTCTAAATTACAAGATATCCAAGAAAGAATAGATTTAAATAAAAATATGATGGGCACTTAAGAATAACCAGAAAAGAAGAGAATAAAAAAAATGAAATAAAAAATAAAAAGGATGAGAGAGAAAGAGGTTGGAATGGAAAACAGACAAAGGAATAATATTAACATATTCCTAAAACCAAACAAAAAACAACAGAACAGAACAAATATTTAAAAGTATAATTGAAGAAACATTTCAAAAACAGATAACCTGAATCAATGGAAAAGTTGACTTGTAACTCTAAGACACCCACTTTCTAGTTTTCCTAAACTATTAGATTCTAAAGAATAACAACAAAAATCCAAAGGAATTCTACGCAAAAAAATACCAAACTACCACCATCACATTTTTCAAACCCATAATTCAACTACTGCACATTATAGATGGAAATGTACACCACAGGCTATAGGTGGGCACAGCCGCAAAACAGTATGATGGTTCCTCAAAGAATTTAAAATACAATTTTTGTGTGATCCCCAAGCCCTTATATGCCCCAAAGAACTGCAAGCAGTAACTTGAATGAATGTTTGTACACTCATGTTTATAGCAGCATTATTCACAATGCCAAAAGGTTAAAACAACACAAGTAACAATGAAAGATGAATAAACAAAAAGTGGTATATCCAGACAATGGAATATCATTCAGCCTGAAAAGAAAGGGAATTCTGAAACATGCTATATGGATGAACCATGAAGATATGCTAGGTGAAATAAACCAAAAATGTAAATATTCAAAGTAAGAAATGACAAGGGAAATAAATATTGAACCACTAAAAAACTTGGTTTTCTAATGGTGCTAGGGACCAAACCAGGGCCTGACACATGCTAGGCAAGTGTTCTATCACTAAGATACATCCTCAGTCCACAGGGGGAAAAGAATTTAAAGTCATATCAGATTATTTTACAGAGCTCTGCACACATAGATGCAGTGAATAACTTCCAAGAAATATAACTTATCAAAATTGACCCTAGAGGGTCAAACTAAGCCTTCAAACCATATGGTCTCAATGCTCCAAAAACTGTCCCAGAGCATTGAAAAATAAGGAAAATTTTCTCATTCTTTTTATAAAGCAAGGAAAACACTAAGGCCTAAACTTGATGATAGTTCAAAAAAAGAAAATTATGGACTAATTATCACTTACAAATATTGATAAAAAAAAGTCTAAATAAAATATTAGGAAAATATTTCACCATGACAAAGTGAGATTAACCCAGAAGTGGTTCAATATTAGGAAGTGTATTATTATAATACACCATATTTTCAGACCTGAGGAGGAGTCATGATTGCCTCTTTCTTGTATAGACAATCTAAAAAAATTCAATGCCCTAGGGAAAGAAGGGAATGGGGAGGGGTAAGAGAAGGGAGGGCAGACATGATCAAAGCTTGATATATGTATTATGGGATGCCACAGTGAAGCCCATTCATTTGTACAATTAATGTGTTAATAATTATATTTAAAAAAAACTTCATAGCAGCATCATTCGAAATAACCAAAAGGTGGAGACAACTTAGAATCTATCCAAAGACAAAGGAATAAAGAAAATGTGCTATATACATAAGATAGAACATTATTCAGCCTTCAAAAGAAGTAAATTTGGACATGCTACAACCCGGATGAGGCTTGAGGACATTATGGTGAAATAAACCAATCACAAAAGGACAATACCATATGATTCCACTTATTTGAGTTACCTAGAGTAGTCACATTCACAGAAACAAAAAGTGGAATGGTGGTGGCCAGGATCCAAGGAAACAGGAAAATGGGAAATTACTGTTAATGGACAGTTTCCATTCTGCATGATGAACAGTTCTAAAGATGACAGTTATGACAGTTACCCAACAATGAGAGACGCCTGATGCCACTGAATGGAACACTTAAACATGGTTAAAATGGAATATTCTATGTTTGTGTGTTTGGGGCATGTGGTTAGTCTCAGTGATAGAGCACCTGCCTCGCAAGTGTGAGACCCTGGGCTTGATCCCTACCACTGCAAAAAAAATGAAATGAAAAAAAAAAAACCTCAATAATCACTGGTCACTTAAAAAAATCCCTCAAGGATATATATAGGACTAATGAACTTTTAAAACTTTATTTAGAACTAATTTTAGACTTACAGAGAAGTTGAAAAATATCAGTTTCCATATGCTCTTACTCTTTACTAATGCTTTCTCTAATGTTAACATCTTAGAAAACCATAGTACAATGATCGAAAGGAGGCAATATTGACACAATACTACTGACTTAATTAAACTTTGCCACTTTTTCTAATAATGTTCTTTTCTGTAACAAAATTCAATAGATTCTCAAATTCTATTTAGTTGTCATGTATCTTTAATCTCCTTTCATCTGTGACAAGATCCTGTCTTTTCTTTTGTAAACTTGATGTTTTTGAAGAATGCCCTCCATTTTGTTTTGTCTGATGTTTTTTCATGATTAGAATGAGGTTATTTCCCTTGAGGTTAGGATACCTCGGAGGCTGTGATGCTGTGCCCTTTTCACTGCACCACATCAGTGAGTTCATCCTGGTATGTCTCACAACTGGTGATGTTACATGTGATCTTGACCACTTGGTTAGGGCAGGGTCTACTGGGCTTCTCCACTGTAAAGTCACTATATTTCCATTTATAACGACTATAAGGATTTTGAGATTATGCAAATATCCTGTTTCTCTTCAAACTTCCACACACTGACTTTGGCACACTTCTATGAAACTTGTCTGTAACATTTATTGCTATATTTACCAAATTACAATGTTTTATATTCTTCTTTCATACCAAACTTATTAATTAGAATTCCATAAGCAAGCGCTATCTAATCTCCCTATTTATTTGTATGCAATTATTTATTTATGTCAATGTAGGTTCATATTTTATCCTAGGATTTATAATATAATATTATCACTATTTTGTTGTTCAAATTATCCCAGTTCTAAACACTGGGGGGGGGGGCACTCCTTCAGGTTGGCCTTGTTTCTGCTCTAGCCAGTAAATATGACAGACGTGACAGTTTGCCACTTGCAGGTTTCAGTTCTAGGGATTAAACCCAGGAGCGCTTTGCCCCTAAGCTACATCCCCAGTCCTTTTTATTTCTCATTTTAAAACAGGGTCCTTCTAAATTGCTGAGGCTGGCCTCAAACTTAAAATCCGCTTTCCTCAGCCCCTACAAATGGATGGGATTACAGGTGTGTGCCACCACACCTGGCTTTACAGGTTTAAGACATAAGAGATCTAGAAAGCTTTCACTCATGAGAACCCTAAGAAGTTCAACTACGTTGCAGAAACATGCAGAGAGGCAGAGGCCCAAGGCCATGTGGAGGATAAGGCCCAGTACCAAGCTAAGCCCAGCCTTCCAGCCAACAAACTAAGACCCCAAATGTATGAGGGACCCAAATGAGTCCCCAAATGACTACAGTCTCAGTGAGATCTGAACTCAGAATGGAGGAACCACTTAACTGAGGGAGGTAACCCAAAGAATTGGGAGAGATTAACATGGTTGCTCTTCTAAATCACCAAGTTTTAAGATAGTTGTGCAGTAATCAATAATCAGAACCCTTTCAAACATGTTGTGCCTTCTCTTATTTTCTGGACTGGGGATTGAACTAAGGGCCACTCGACCACTGAACCACATCCCCAGTCTTTTTTTGTATTTTATTTAGAGACACTGAGTTGCTTACGGCCTCACTAAATTGCTGAGGCTGGCTTTGAACTCACAATTTTCCTGCTTCAGCCTCCCAAACTGCTGGGATTATCTCTTTGACATCCTTAATGACAAAAGCACCCTCCCATCATTCATGTGCTTATTCAGCCATCATGACTACTACTTCCCTACCTGCCACATCAAACTAGTTACCAAGGACGACTGATTCTACCTCTGCCACCTCTCCACTTGCCCTTACCAGTTTTTTGTTTGTTTTTTTTTTGTGGTGCTAGGGATTGAACCCAGGGCCTTGCGTTTGCAAAGCAAACACTCTACCAACTGAGCTATATCCCAAGCTCCCCTTACCAGTTTATATTGCCTTATAATGGCAAAAGCCTCCTGACAGAGTCTCTGAAGTCCACTGCCCAACATTCTAGTCTTCTTCATCAGTTACTTCAGGAATGAGCTGTATATACACAAGGTTGGGTTGTTCCTTTTTTCAATTATTATTTATTGAGCTGAGGTGTGACAGGTACTGTTGCAAATAGTGGACATATGGAAGTCAACAAGGCCAGAAATTCCTACCCTCATGGAAATGAAAGAAGAAGAAAGATGGGCACATGAAATAAATCAATAAAACACCATTTATTAGCAAGTGGTGAGTGACTTGAAAAGAAAGCAGAGAAGAAAAGCAGTAACAGAAGCGGGGCCACTTTCAAATTTTGGAATTTTAAATAGGGTGATTAGGGAAGGCATTTCTGAAATGACAATAAAAATCCAAAGAATATGAGGGAGTAAACATTTTAGGCAAGGGGGAGAAGAGACCAGTATGGAAACCTTGCACAAGGGGCCTAGGAAGTTTTCTCAATGTGCTCAGCCATCCAGGCTGCCTGAACCTGCTGCAGCCAGGGTACCCGGATGCTCGGTTACTGCTCAAGATGGTGGCAGACCTTGGCATCAACCATGTGGTGCTGGTTCTGCAGGAATGCAGGATGCTGGAGTGCTGCTTGCTGCTTCTGGACCCATCTGTTCCTGCAACGAAGGAACCTGAGAGCTGCTGAGACTATGGGGACTCTCGGGAATGGACTAAATGCATTTTGCATTGTTGGATGAGTGTGAGCTCTTGGGGGTCGGGCAGATGTTACAGTTTGAATGTGAGGTATCCCCCAAAAGCTCACTTCTGAGACAATGCAAGGAAGTTCAGAGAAGTAATGATTCGACGGTGAGAGCCTTAATCCAATCAGTGAATTTATCCGTCCATGGGATTAACTGAGTGCTAACAGGAGGAGGTGCGCATTGGGGTGTGGTTTGGGGGTATATATTTGTATCTGGTGAGTGGCTTCTCTCTCTCTCTCTCTCTCTGTACTTCCTAATGATCATGTGGCCACTTCCCTTGGGCATTTTCTTCTGCCATGAGTTCACTCTCACCTCAAACCTAGAGAAATGGAGTCAGCCTTCTCTGGACTAAGACCTCTGAAACTGTGAGCCCTCAAATAAACTTTGCCTCCTCTACAAAAAAAAAAAAAAAAAAAAAAAAATTTTAGGCAAGGGAAGTCAGTGCAAAGACCCTGATGCAAGAGCCAGGTTGGCATGGTGAAGAAACAGATAGATGGTTCACTGTACTTGATGTGGTATGACTGAGATGAAGTGGTGGAGATGAAGTCCAATGTCCAAACTTGTAGGATACAGTTGGCTGGAATGAAAAGCTACTACAGGGTTTTGAGCAAATGCTTGTCATAATCTGATTTATACTTGAAAAGATCCTTGTGGTTGCTGTATTAAAACTTTTGGGGGCCATGGGGGGAGTCAAGAGACCACATGAAGGAAATAATCCAAGTGGAATGGTGGCCTGGACCATGATGGAAGTAGTAGGGGTTGGAGATTGTTAGAGCTCAGATTTGCTTAGTATAAACAGTGTGTAAGAGCAAGAAAGGAATTGAGGATGACCGCAAGGTTTTGAACCTGAGCAATCTGCCAGATCTATGGTAGACTGATCTCAGACATTCTGTCCAGTTGCCATGCAATCTACCAGGAGTTTCCAGGTTCCTGTTCCCTTTTAAAGAATCATCTATACCTCACCAGAGGCATGTTTGGGGAAGTGATCAGAATTTGTTACTGGACACATTAAATTTGGGATGTCAGCTGGGCGTGGTGGCGCATTCCTGTAATCCAAGCGACTTGGGAGGCTGAGGCAGGAGGATCGCGAGTTCAAAGCCAGCCTCAGCAACTTAGCGAGGCCCTAAGCAACTCAGTGAGACCCTGTCTCTAAATAAAATACAAAATAGGGCTGGGGATGTGGCTCAGTGGCCGAGTGTCCCTGAGTTCAATCCCTGGTTCCAAAAATAAAAATAAATAAATAAATAAATAAATAAATTTGGGATGTCCATGAGATATCTAAGCAGAAATGTAAGGTAGACAGTAGGAGACTAAGATGTGGAGTTGAAGGTAGAGATGTAGGCTGAACCTCAGAGAGATGGCATCTAAAGCCTTGAGAGTGGAC
>JAJEJO010004565.1:209212-278993 GCA_020662805.1 Glaucomys volans | reverse complement strand
GGTCCCGGCGGCCCGCCCCCCGCGCGCCGCCTCGCTCGCGCGCCCGCGCTCGGCGCTCATGCGGGCGGAGCCCCGCCCCCCGGCCCGAGCCCGCCGAGCGCCCCCCGAGTCAGCGCGCGCCGCCCGACCGCACCATGCTCAAGTGCATCCCACTGTGGCGCTGCAACCGGCACGTGGAGTCGGTGGACAAGCGGCACTGCTCCCTGCAGGCTGTGCCGGAGGAGATCTACCGCTACAGTCGCAGCCTGGAGGAGCTGCTGCTCGACGCCAACCAGCTGCGCGAGCTGCCCAAGGTGAGCTGCCGCCGCACCTGCCGTCCCGACGCCCTCGGCCCCGCGCTCCGCAGGCTTGACGGGGTTTGGCCCGTTGCGGCCCCCGGCTAAAGCGAGACCCTGGCCGGCGCTCCCGGTCGGAACACCGGTCCTCCAGCCGGCCCTGCTTGTTCTTACTGGCCAGAGCCCCGCCCCTGTCGGCCACCCCCACCCCCACTGCCTGCCGTAGCACCAGGTGGCTGCGGTCATTGGGTCCCTGCCGGGGGATGGGGTCGACACTGAGCTTAGAAGAGCTGCTGAGTGAAACCTGTGGGGGCGTGGGAGGCAGATTGGGACCAGGGTAGAAGATGGACCTAGCGTGGCAATGGATACAACTTGCTGGGCTGCTCTGAAGGTGGGGGCCTGGAGTTTTCCCCGCCCTGCAGCCTTTCCCTCTCCGCGGCTGGGTGGGGCCTCCTAGAGTGCCCAGCCTGTCAGGTTTGTTCTCTGCAACCTCTCTGTAGGGGTCAACTCTCGTTGCCCACGTTTCTTCCGGTCAGTTTGTTTTTCTTCTAAGATCTCTCCAGAAAGAAGGCTAAGGAAGCAGATTATGAAAGATTTCCTTTTCAGAGGCAAGGGGCTAAATAACCTGATGTCTGGGGGCTGGGTGCCTTGGAAGGTGTGGCTTTGCTGGGGGTGGGGGGTCCCTCCGTGGCAGTTGTGTCTTGTGGCCACATGCCGGACCGGCAGTGTGTCCTGTGATTGGTGTATGGCATTGCATGTTTCTGCAATACTTGGCTGCCTTTATTTTCTTTTTCCCCCTTTTTCTTTCTGTGGGTTTTGTTGAGTTTTTATTGCTCATTGTAGGACAACAGTAGTAAAAATCATCCTGGGTCCTGGGGTGGCTGATCTGTAAGTGAAATAAGTTGTTAGGGTGGTGGTTGGCATTCTGAGGGTCATACCGGGGCAGCTTCTCAGCTGGGCCAGTTATGGGAAAGGTGTAACAGATTCAGCACTCGTGACCAAGGGGCAAGACATCCAGTGGGGTATGGAGTCTTGGCCAGGGCCAGGTGCCCCGTGTTTCCATTTTCCTCACAGCAAACTGGGGCATCATGGCTAGACCCCAGTACCTTGTGTGACCTGGGGCAGGCAGAGGTCCAGAGACCTGTGACTTTCTAAGTTTCCAGGAGCCCTTTCTGTCCTTGGGGTTTGCAGCTGTGCAGCTCACTCCCTGACTGTACCCCCTGCTCACAGCCCTTCTTCCGGCTGCTGAATCTGCGCAAGTTGGGCCTCAGTGACAACGAGATCCAACGGCTGCCCCCTGAAGTGGCCAACTTTATGCAGCTGGTGGAGCTGGATGTGTCCCGTAATGGTAGGTAGGCAGTGCACGGTGGGAACAAGGAGTCCCTGGAGACTGTGGGCATCTTTCCATGGTGACCTTCTCACAGATATTCCTGAGATACCTGAAAGCATCAAGTTTTGCAAAGCCCTGGAGATCGCAGACTTCAGTGGGAACCCTCTGTCCAGGTGAATAGCAACCTGCGGTGGGGGTCAGTGTGTCTATGGGAGTCCTGCAGCCCTGCTCTGGACATCTGAAGTCCTCTGCTCTCCCCCTTCCAGACTCCCTGATGGCTTCACACAGCTGCGCAGCCTGGCTCACCTGGCCCTGAATGACGTGTCCCTACAGGCACTGCCTGGGGATGTGGGCAAGTGAGTGCTGCTTGTGAACTGGTCTGGGGGAGGATCAGCTTGGCGCTGCCTCCTTCAGCCTCAGCCCTGCTCTGTTTTTCAGCCTGGCCAACCTAGTGACCTTGGAGCTCCGGGAGAACCTGCTCAAGTCTTTGCCTGCGTGAGTGTGCTGGGCCTCCACCCTGCATGGGCGGAGCTGTGCTGAGGCCTAGGCCTTGGGACCACAGCCGGACTGTCTCTTGTGCAGGTCCCTGTCTTTCCTGGTCAAGCTGGAACAGCTGGATCTGGGAGGCAATGACCTAGAAGTGCTGGTACAGTGGGAGCCATCCTGGCGGATCAGAGGGGTGGGGGACAGCTGCTCCTGTGGGCAGAGCGGGCATCTCTGCAGTCACACTGGCTTCTCCTGTCCCTGTCCCTTCTTTCAGCCGGATACTCTGGGAGCTCTGCCCAACCTACGGGAGCTGTGGCTAGACCGGAACCAACTGTCAGCACTGCCCCCGGTGAGTGAGGGTGGGACCGGCCTCCCACCTCCAGCTGCTGTCCTCTGACCTTTTGCCTGCCCTCAGGAGCTTGGGAACCTAAGGCGTTTGGTGTGCCTGGATGTGTCCGAGAACCGGCTAGAGGAGCTGCCAGTAGAGCTGGGTGGTCTGGCGCTGCTCACAGACCTGCTGCTGTCCCAGAACCTGCTGCAGCGGCTTCCCGACGGCATTGGTCAGTGCACCCAGAGGGGCCCAGGGGTTGCATGCCCTGGTCAGGTGGCCTTGCTTGGTGTCAGCAGAGGTGGCAGGCCTTAGGTGAGGGTTCTGTTGTCACCCAGGCTGGAAGCATCTCTAAGAAGGGAAGTGAGTCCAAGGCTCAGGTTGGGTACCGAGAGGTCCAGGTGTCAGCCCACAGGGGCAGGCTAGCTTGTGTGGCAGAGTGGGTTTGGATAGTGGACAGAGTGTTTTCCCAGAAGTCAGGAGGGCAGGCTGTCAGGTCTGTAGTGGAAAAGGCACGGAGCGTGAGCTCAGGTCTGCCGTGGCTCTCAGGGTCCTCTGAGGAGCGTGGGGCAGGCAGTAGCCACGCCAGGCTTGTCTGCACTGGAGGGTGGGTCAAGTGCCAGGTATGCCCTTGGCCCAACTCAGCCTGGTCACTGTGTCTCCCTGACGCCAGGTCAGCTGAAGCAGCTGTCTATCCTGAAGGTGGACCAGAACCGGCTGTGTGAGGTGACTGAGGCCATCGGCGACTGTGAGAACCTTTCGGAGCTGATCCTCACAGAGAACCTGCTGACGGTAGGCCACCTTGGCAGCCAGGCCCCAGCAGGGAGGTGCTCAGTTCCTGAGGAGTTGCCTCGGACATTAGCCTGAGCAGACAGGGAGCGGAGCACAGTGTGGAGCGTGGGGGGAGTGCAGCCCACAGCCAGCACTGCAGTGGCTGCTGGGGTTGTATGCATGGCGTGCTGGCAGAGGCTGGCGAGGCCTGACAGGTCTGTCCTGCTGGGGCTGCCTGCGGAGACCTACTCAGGCAGAGAGAAGCTCCCTGGTAGGAACCAGGCAGGGCCAGGTCTATGGGCCAGGTCTGGGCCCTTCCGGTGGTGTAGAGAGCTCAGGTCATGTTTTCCTGGTGTGCATAATGCTGGGCAAGGACCAGAGGGGAGGCCGAGTAAGAAGAGGTCCGTATCTGGAGTGGATGTGGGTCAGGAGTGGGGCTGCTGTTTGGATGCACCTGCGCCTTGCACAGCAGGAGAGAGGAGAGTTTGTGAAATAGGCTGGACTGGTCACAGTGCTGCTGCCCCTGGGCAAGGCGTCTGGAACGCCCCTCCACATGAGAGTCTGTATCTCAGTGAGGCCAGGGGCAGACAGCAGGAGCCAGCTGCGGCCTACGGGCGCATGGCCCTGCAGTGCATGCCCCCAGGGTGCCTGCAGGAGAGAGCACAGACAGTGTGGTTGCAAATCTTGGGTGGCCTGCCTTGGGCGCAGGAGGGTGCAGAGCAAGGGGTACAGCTTAGTCCTCCATTCCCGGTTTCCCAGAGGCTATGGGGGCCCTTGGCTAGAGCTGGCAGTAGTTTCTAGTATCCTTAATCTGCCCAGAGGATTCTCTTCTTCACTCCCACCCCAGGGGTCTTCTACTGAGCTCTGACCCTTTTTCTCCCGGCCAGGCGCTGCCCCGCTCTCTGGGCAAGCTGACCAAGCTCACCAACCTCAATGTGGACCGGAATCACCTCGAGGCACTACCACCTGAGATCGGAGGCTGTGTGGCACTGAGTGTCCTCTCTCTGAGGGACAACCGCCTGGCTGTCCTGCCTCCTGAGCTCGCCCACACAGCTGAGCTGCACGTTCTTGATGTAGCTGGGAACCGGTGAGTGACCACTGGCCCCTGGGGACTGGCCATGTCCCCAGCACACACTGACTGTGCCCACCTGGCCCCAGGCTGCGGAGTCTGCCGTTCGCGCTCACACACCTCAACCTCAAGGCACTGTGGCTGGCGGAGAACCAGGCGCAGCCCATGCTGCGGTTCCAGACTGAGGACGATGCCCAGACGGGCGAGAAGGTGCTCACCTGCTACCTGCTGCCCCAGCAGCCCCTGCCCGGCCTCGGTAGGTTGCTTGCAGCTGTGGCCTTGGCTGGATGGGCAAGGCTGGGGCCAGCCTGGGCCTCTGACATTAGTCTCCCACAGAGGACCCTGGGCAGCAGGGGAGCCCCTCAGAGAGCTGGAGTGAGGCCCCTCTGAGCCGTGTCAGTGTTATCCAGTTCCTGGAGGCCCCAGAAGGCGACGAAGATGCTGAGGAGGCTGCTGCCGAAAAGCGGGTATGGGGGGCATGGGGACCCTGGGTGCACCTCTTCCTCACCCCTGCCTGACCATTGCCCTGCCTCTGTCCTTCATCCCTGTCCCCAACACAGGGCCTCCAGCGTCGGGCCACTCCCCACCCCAGTGAGCTGAAGGTCATGAAGCGGGGAATCGAGGAGCGCCGGAGTGAGGCCTGCTCTTGCAAGCCAGACCCTGGCCCGTCCCCCGCCTCAGAGGAGGTGGGTGTGATGGGCAGCACCCCCACACCCCAAACCCTGGGCCTCAAGTGGGTTCTCAGTGGGGCTGAGCCATGCAAGGCTGAGCTACAGGGCAGGTTGGGTGCCGGAGCCCATGCCATGTGCACACGTGGAACCAGGGCCGTGTGCCAGCCACACGCTGGGGACATGGGATGGCTGTCTGGCCTGGGGCAGGCCTCTTCTCCAGTAGTGTGTGGCTTTCTGGGCACAGTTGGCACATGGGAGGGATTATACAGCAGAGCAGGCTTGGCTGCTCACGGACACCAGGGCCTGGGAATGCTTTCTGATCCTTATGGACAGTAGAACCAGTGAGCGGGTGGGTGAGCAGAGGGCTTGTGCTGGCTGCACAGGACCCCAAGCCCCTGGCTAGGGGGAGCTTCATGTCAGGCAGGAGTCTTCATGGGAGTTTGTATGGTCCTCATTCTTCTGCTTTTTGGGAGAGACTTTCCTAGGGGCTGTGTTTCTATACCTCTGGAGGTAGCTCAGTTCCCGGGGGCCTGGGATGGGCAGCTACTCTAGGGATTGAGCCTGCTGGGGATGCTGTGGTTGGGACAGCAGGAAGGCCAGCAAGGGCCTGCACTGTGGGGGGCAGCCCAGGCAGAGGGCTGTGGACAGCAAGCCTCCACACAGCCTGACACTACTGTCTGCAGCAGGAAAAGAGGCTGAGTGCAGAGTCGGGCTCAAGTGGAGGCTCTGGCCCATCCACCAGCGCAGCCTCTGAGGGCGAGCCTGAGGACCCACTGGCTGAGGCACAGCGGCTGGACCAACAGGAAGCCACACCACCTAGCCAGGAGGAGGACACAGAGGAAGACTATGTTGAGGTGAGAATGGACTAGAAGAAGGTAGACCAGGCCTTCGCAGCCACTGGCCAGACCTGCTGGCATGTAGAGTGCCTGCCTTGTACCCCAGCCAGCAGGTGTGTGGTCACGGTTGATTTCCACATGGACGGCCACCAGGCCTTGGCAGACGGTGGCTGGGCAAGAGCAGAGTGCAGGGCACGATTCCCTGGCAGAGCTTAGTGAAGGGTCAGGGCTGGGGTGATGGTCCTGGCTGCAGGACCATGTTTCAGGAGCTGCCTGGAGGAGGCAGGTGTGTACAGGTTCCCACTCTCAGTCAGTGCCACGTCCATCACCTAGCTACTGTCCACAGATGGGCCCACTTTCCCGATTCCAGTGGATACTCCACTGGCCTCTGCACATCCTTACATCTGGACTGGTGTGCCCTGTGTCCATAGAAAAACTGTCCTGACCCCTGATCTGGGGCTGGTGGTTGTGTGTCTCTTACCGGGAGTTGTGCTGAGTCTGTCCTTGAACAGCCGCAAGCCTCCCGGTCTCAGTCCGTGGTGTACCTAGCTACAGAGCCGCGCTCCCTAGAAGGAGAGTGGGGGTCAGGACTTGACTGCCACTCGTGTTTTCACCCACACAGCCCACAGTACACTTTGCAGAGGATACACTGCTGCCCAGTGAAGATGGCAGGAGTGAGGAGGGGCAGCTCGAGGCCCCGTGGCCCCTGCCAGGTGGGAGGCAGCGACTCATCCGCAAGGACACACCCCACTACAAGAAGCACTTCAAGATCTCCAAGCTCCCGCAGCCTGAGGCTGTCGTGGCACTTCTGCAGGGGAGGCAGCCAGATGGGGAGGGGCCCACCGGGCCTGGTACCTGGCACAATGGCCCCCACATGTCCTGGGCTCCTCGAGCCCAGGAGGAAGAGGAGGAGGAGGAGGAGGAGGAAGATAGGGCTGAGGAGGAAGGTGGAGCCACCACAGAGGAGGAGGACAAGGAGGAGCCTGTGGCGTCTGCACCCTCCGTCAAGGTGGGTCTTACCTGCATTCCTCACTGGCCCTTGCAGCACACCCTGGGGGTGGGCAGCATGGAGGCCAGCCCAGTCCTGCCCTGCTGCCTGGAGAAGAGTGGTGGGCACATGCTTGCTGTGACCAGCCCTATCACCATGTGCTCCTCAGCCCAAATCCCCACGTGGCCCTTAACGGAAGCTCCGGCATGGGTGTGTTTGCAGTGATCACAGTGTCATCCCCACGTGCTCCTCTCAGTCCCTGAGCCCCCCCACCCTGGCACTGACCTTAATTGTGCCTCGTGGCAACTCTTTGGGTCAGTGTCTGCTTGTCAGACTTGCAGGCCAGCAGGACCCAGAAGCTGAGGGTGGGTGTGTCCATACCCCTCAGCCATCTGGGCACACTGGGGCCCTGGACAGGTTCTCTCCTCTGCGCACTGCTGACTCCCAGGATCCTCCCTGCTTGGCCATGCCGTGGCCGCAGCCCCTGCTGCTGGCTGGTGATTTGTCCTTAAGTCTGGCAGTCACTCTCCTGCCTTGTTAGGTTTTCCATGGCTTTAGGCAGGTTCGTGGGGAATTGGCATATACCTTCCTGGTCTTCAAGTTTGTTCTCAATGGCTCACAACAGGTCCCACCTGCTCACTGGGGATCTTGATGCCAAAGAAAGCCCCAGGCTGCCCAAAGGACCCACCTTTCCCACCCCCATTATACCCCTGCCCTCAACATGGACTGATGACATATGGCAGCTGAGGAATCTGGGGTCATGTCAGGGACAGCTGAGCCTGGGCTCAGCCCACTCTGGAGCTTTCCCCCAACCAGCCAGACAAACCCTGCCCATCTGTCAGGTCTGCAGTCTCTGCCGTAGACAGAGGTAACCCTTGCCAGCGCCAGGAACAGGTTGGGAGGGGCTGGCTAGGCGCAGGAGCTTGGTGTGGTCTTCCTTCTGTCCTGTCTGCTCGTGGCTGGGCTGGTACAGTGGTGGAGGTCCCCAGCGTGGCTAACCTGCATGCCTCGCTGGTCCTGTCCTAACAGGGGGTGTCGTTTGACCAGGCCAATAACCTGCTGATAGAGCCTGCTCGCATTGAGGAGGAAGAGGTCTGTACTGCTCGCTGCTGCTCTGTGCTCTGGGCCCGGGTCTGCTGCTGACCTTGCTTCCTGGGCTGTGGGTTCTTGCCTCTCCTCACCCCCATTGCTTAAGCATAGACCCTTTCCCAGAAGAGCTCCTGGCAGCTGCCACAGAAAAGGGGTTCTGGGACTGTGCCCGTAGAGCCTGCTGGTCTTTTGGCAGAGGCAGCACCCCTCTGCCCAGAGGCAAGGGGACAGGCAGGGCCAGTGCGAGGCCCCCTGTTCGCTCTCTGCAGCTGTGCCTGCCCTGGCCTCGGTATCTCCCAGCTCCTCCTCTGCCTTTGCTACCCTGGCAGGCACAGTGATCCCAAAAAGAAACCGAAGGGCTGTCTGCAGCTGGCCCTTGTGCTGCAAGCACACAGGTGGCTCGAGCCCTCCCAGACACCGCGTCTGCTCTGTTTCCAGCTGACACTCACCATCGTGCGGCAGACTGGGGGCCTGGGCATCAGCATCGCAGGGGGCAAGGGCTCTACCCCCTACAAGGGAGACGACGAGGTGAGCAGCTGCCCAGGCTGTAGCCGCGTGCGCTCCCTCCTGCCCCAGACCTGCCCACACTCAGGGCGTGGAGGCTTCTCCTTGCTCTAACGGGTGTTGGATGCTCGCTACTGACCTCATAGCTCACTGTCTTCTGGGTGCTTCACCTACACTTGGCTCCCAGCCCCAGGAGTGCACAGACTGGGCCCAAGGCAGCAGGGAGACCGTGATGTGTTCACACGGGAGTTCAGCATCTTTGAGCAGCTGGTGGGGTGGGCCAGGCTCATCCTCCCTCTGCAGTCCGGCCTTCCCCCATTCCCTGGGGGCAATGCTGGGGTGAAAGCCTTGATCTATACTTTCTCCTTCCTGGACTCAGGACACCACAGTGGTCCACACTGAGGCCTTCTGTTCCCCTTCATGCTTTCGGGGGTCTTTGCAGCATCCCTAGAGAGTAAGCTGGGGCTGGGTCTGAAGGGACCAGGTCTCCCTCCAGCCAGTGGCTCCTGGGCCTCCCAGAAGGTACAAGACACAGGCTCTTGTGGATGTCCCCCACTCCTGTCCTCTAGGGTATCTTCATCTCTCGGGTGTCAGAGGAGGGTCCTGCGGCCCGTGCTGGGGTCCGAGTGGGCGACAAACTCCTCGAGGTGAGTAGTGACTGCTCGCCAGTGGCGCTGTGCTCTCTGGAGGCCATGTGGCTGTTGGGGTGTTGGCAGTGCCCATCGGGTGGGGGCACTGCCTATCTCTCCAGAAGCCCTGAGCCCTTGACCCCAGGAGCCTGTCTACCAGTTGCCCAGGACTTTCTCAAACCCTCTTCCACCAGGAGGCATGGTGCAGAATCAGGAGAGCTTGGAAAGGGGTTGGACCCCAGCGGGCTGAGAGCCTTGGAACCCCCATCAGGGCACCTGGCTGTGCCCTTCCTGTGGGGATAGGGTGAGGGGCCAGAGGAGTGCTGGTGCTCCTCCTGCTCACCTGCTCAGCTCCCATCCCAGCCTCCACTGGGGGTTCCTCTGCAAGGGCTGGAGGCTGTGACAGTGGGGCTAGTGACCTGGTAAACCTGGGCATTCATTCTCTGTTGGGCTGCTGAGAACAGGTGCAGGTGGCAGGTTTCCAGAAGGGAGGCCACTTGTGTGGACTGACTACAGGGCCTGTCCCTGGGTCCTGACCCTGAGGAGAGTGTGCTTAGGAACCTGCTCACTGGGGTCTTGCTGGAGTGGGGCCAGAGCCCACCAGGAGCCTGGGCCTCCCCTCGGCCTGCACGTTCCTCTTCCTGTGTGTGCAGAGGCTGCGGGACCGCGCATGGGGTCAGCACTCAGGGCCAGGTGGCTGTAGCCGGGTGCTGACATGTGCCGGGGCCTCCCCACACCCACAGGTGAACGGCGTGGCTTTGCAGGACGCTGAGCACCACGAGGCAGTGGAGGCTCTTCGAGGGGCAGGCACAGCTGTGCAGATGCGAGTCTGGCGGGAGCGCATGGTAGAACCTGAGAACGCAGTCACCATCACCCCTCTGCGGCCTGAGGATGACTATAGCCCCCGAGAGCGGCGGGGCAGCGGCCTCCGCCTGCCCCTGCTCCAGCCTGAGGTCCCTGGGCCTCTCCGCCAGTGCCATGCTGCCTGCCTTGTCCGCAGTGAGAAGGGGCTGGGCTTCAGCATCGCTGGCGGGAAAGGCTCCACACCCTACCGGGCCGGTGACGGGGTAAGGCCGTGTCCTGTGGCTTCGGGAGGCTGGGGGCCTCTTTGCCTGCGGCCTCACCAGTAGCGACTGCCTGCCTCTCTGCAGGGCATCTTCATCTCCCGCATTGCCGAGGGCGGCGCTGCCCATCGAGCAGGCACGCTGCAGGTTGGCGACCGTGTTCTCTCGGTGAGTGGGGCAGGCAGGGCCTGCCCGGTGCATTGTCCTGCCCATGCTTTCTGACCTGAGTGTGCCCTCGCAGATCAATGGGGTGGACATGACTGAGGCCAGGCATGACCATGCTGTGTCCCTGCTGACTGCTGCCTCCCCTACCATCGCCTTGCTGCTGGAACGGGAGACGGGGGGACCACTTACCCCCAGCCCCCCGCCACATTCTTCCCCAACCCCCACTGTTGCTGCTGCGACCACCATGACCACTGCTGCCCCTGGAGAGCCGGGGCTGCCCAGGCTGGCCCCTGGCCTGCTGGCCGCTGCCTTAGAAGGGCCGTACCCAGTGGAGGTGAGACTCTGGCCTGTCACCCACCCTGCTCAGGCATCCACTCCACTCCAGGGGTGGGTGCTAGCCCTCCCAGAGCCCCTGCTCACGGCCCTGCAGCCACTCCGGGTAGACAGGAGCCTGCACATCCTTCCCGTGTGCCTGAGCGATGGGCCACTGCCCATGAGCTGCCGCCTGGGTGTGATTCACCTGCCCAGCTCAGCCTCCCTGCCAGGGCCCTGGCCAGCCCCGTGGCTGCTGCCAGTGAGGACACAGGCTTTAGGCTGTGCAGGTGTTTGGGCAGCAGAGCTTTGCAGAGGCAGGGTGGGAATCCCACAGGTGCCTGGGGCCCCTGGCGTCTATTCCCTGCCCCAGGGACCTAGCTACCCTCATACCAGAGCCCACCAGCTATTGCCCTACCTCTTGGCACCCTTTTCCATGTCTGAGGCCTGTCCCGTGTCCCCAGGAGGTCCGCCTGCCGAGGGCTGGGGGCCCCCTGGGGCTTAGCATCGTCGGTGGCTCTGACCACTCCAGCCATCCATTTGGGATCCAGGAGCCTGGTGTGTTCATCTCCAAGGTAGATGGAGGGCCTGGTGGGTGACTCTGCACAAAGGAGAACTGTCCTGCCCACTCTAGGCCCACCGGCTGCTGCCTTCCTCTCCTACAGGTGCTCCCACGGGGCCTGGCTGCTCGCTGTGGCCTGCGGGTAGGGGACCGCATCCTGGCAGTGAACGGGCAGGATGTTCGAGAGGCCACACACCAAGAGGCAGTCAGCGCCCTGCTCCGGCCCTGCCTGGAGCTGTCCCTGCTGGTGCGGAGGGACCCTCCACCCCCCGGCATGCGGGAGCTCTGCATCCAGAAGGCCCCTGGGGAGAAGCTAGGAATCAGCATCCGCGGGGGCGCCAAGGGCCATGCAGGGAACCCCTGCGACCCCACAGATGAGGGCATCTTCATTTCCAAGGTGAGGGCCTGCCCTTCCCGTGTAGGCAGGTACCAGGTGCAGAGACTCAGGCCGCTCTCCCCACAGGTGAGCCCCACAGGAGCAGCTGGGCGTGACGGCCGGCTCCGAGTGGGGCTGCGGCTGCTGGAGGTGAACCAGCAGAGCCTGCTGGGCCTGACGCATGCAGAAGCCGTGCAGCTGCTGCGCAGCGTGGGCGACAGCCTCACCGTGCTCGTCTGTGAGGGTTTTGATACCAGCACCACTGCAGCCTTGGAGGTTAGTGCCGAACCAGGGGCTCTGCTGCAGGTGGGAGTGGTGGGCATAGCCCATGCCAGCCTGCCTTCTCTCCAGAGCCCTGGCCACTGCTCTGGAGGCTCCTGCCTGGCAGGATGAAGCACTGAGAGGACATGATGTGCCTGGTTTTCAGAGGTCTAGCCATAGGCCCTGGACAGGGAGCACCTGAGTGGGCGTGGTGGGTGGCCGCAGGGACAGCAGAGTGCGTGCACAGGGATCCCCACCCTGCCATGGGGATCCAGCCCTCCCTGGCCCTGCCTGACCCCAGGGTCTCTGATGGCCCCTCAGTGGGGTTCACTCCCCACTGTCGTGTCTGACTGCTCTGTGCCCCAGAGCAGGAGCCCAGACTGGAGCAGGTGCAGGACGGGGCGTCAGCTACCCGCCCATCCACCTGCCAAGAAGAAGGGCCAGTGCTGGGCTCAGGAGCCTTGCGTCCTGGACAGGCTCTCTTCATCCAGCAGCCTTGGCCACCTGCTGTCAGTGGGATCGTCAGCATCATTGCCTGAAGGCCCAACGGGTCTCCAGAGGACCTTCACCTGCAGCACCACCAGCTTTGCCCAAAGGGCACCCTTGCTGGTCACACTGGTCTCCAGGATGTGGTGCCATGTCACCACTCTGCCTGGCTTCCACTCTGTGCAGCAGTTTCTGGGACAGGCACCACCCTGGGTTGGCTCTTGTGGTGGATCTTTGGGATGCTGACTTCCTGCCAGATGCCAGCTGATGCCAGAGGCAGCCTCTTCTCCCGCCAGCCACGGGCTGCCCTGGGGAGGCCAGTGTGTCTCTGTCAGTCGCCCACTGCTGGACTCGGCTGCCGCCTGAGCAAGCCACAGTGCCACAGCCTGGGCTTGGGCCACCAAGGCTGGCCATGCTCCCCCTTTGCTATCCACGAGGGAGTTCTGGTGCTTTGGAGGATGAATTTCTCTATGCCCTGAATGGTCTAGTCCCCAGAAAAGGGTTTTGCCTTTTGTTCATTCATGTTTTTTAATATATTTTTTGGATGTTGATGGACCTTTATTTTATTCATCTATTTACATGTGATGCTGAGACTTGAACCCAGTGCCTCACGTGCTAGGCAGTGCTCTACCACTGAGCCACAACCCTTGTTCACTATGGCAAAGTATATATTTAAAGTGTGTTGTTCAAGACATTTACTTCCAGCTTAATCCAAAGAAAGGACACCTTGTGGAAGGGTGTGGAGGGCTGGCTGGTCTAGGTGACACCAGGCCTGATCCCCTCTCTGTGGCACCTGGCTCCACTAGAGGTCAGCTGAAGTCTGGGTGAGTGTCCTCCCCAGCCGAGGCGGCCGAGGCCTGAGCAGGGGCCGAGAGCCTCTGGACCTTGTGCCCACAGAAGGCGAGCGCTTTCCCTGGGAGTGCTGGGCTCACACTCCGCCCCAGGCTGGTGTCCCACTGTGCCCTCTTCCTTTGTTTCCTTTTTTAAATGGTGTGTTTTGGTCACAAAAAAGCCTGTTTTTGTTTGGCTTGTGGGTTCTGGTGTTTGCTGAGCGCCCTGACCCTTGTGGTCACAGGTGCGTCCCTCTCTGGCCCGCCAGCCGGGTGCTTGTGTGGCTTTGTTACACATGCAGCTCTGTCCACCTGCAGCTGTTTTTCAAGTGAAGGGCAGGAGTCGTCCCAGTAGTGTGCCCTGACTGGCCCTCCAGCTCCGGCCGACCTGGGGAACGTGTGACCCCGTTGTGTCCAGCCCCGGGTGTTCCAAGGCTTGACTCTGGACTGGGTCTCTGTGAGCCGGTGCCAGCTGCATGCTGCCACTTTACAGTGTGTCCCGTGTCCTCGTCAGCCATGTCGCCCCCTGCTTTGTTTCCTTGAGAAGTGTTGTTTGCTGGGCTTTTCTTCTGAGTGAACTTGTCCCCACCATGACAGGAAGTGGTCGGGACCCTGCATCTTGGGCAGGTTTTCTCAAGTACATTCTGAGGGTGCTCGTGTGTTCTTAGTTCCCATAAGCCCTGACCAGCTGGCTGTGCTTCCTTAGCAGAAGCCCAGGAGTCCACAGCAGCGACAGGCCTCCTCCCCGTGCTCGCCCCATTCCTCCACAGTGTGCACCCCATTCTGCAGTGCTGTGGCCTGCGTCGGGTGGCCAGTGGCCTTGCCTGGTGCCCCACAGGAGGGACTGTTGAATTCCCTGTGCAGGGTTTGCTGCTGTCTCTTTGAGGTTTTGGGGGTGCTGTTTGTGGCTGAGGATTGAAACGCTGAGTTCTCTAGAGTGCTCTCATGTCACATGCTCAGTCGGCTGCTGTCACCACAGAGGTGCTGACCCCATGCACAGCACTCGAGACAGAGGAGCGAGGGTTACACCCCAGGACTCGCGTGGAGTCCCAGAGGACCCATGCAGCTGCCCTGGTCCCCAGGACTCTGGCCCCGGGGCACAGGCCAGGTGTGTGTGGCCCTCACCCTCACTGGTTTCCTGGACTCGGTACCATCCTGGCCTCGCCTCCTATGGCATCGTTGGCTTGCCGAGTGCCTTCCCAGGCCCTGCACTCTTGGCGTTGCGCACAGCACGGGCTGGAGCTTGCTGGCTGTTTCGAGGGCTCTTGCACAGTTTGGATAAACACAGGCTCTTGCTGGCTGCCAGGTCTTGGGCAGGTGCTGGGCTTCTGCTCCTCTCTGTAGAGGGACAGGGGCAGGGCCACCTCGAGAGAGAGCCCAGCTGCTCAGCAAGCAGTCCCCTGGCCTCCATCGCGCCAGGTCCCTGTGCAGGTCTGGTCAGCATGGACTTGCAAAGACTTCTCCCTCTGCTTCCTGTGTGTCAGACATAGAGGGCTCTGCTGCTGACTTTCCCCTCTGCAGTTCCTACAGGCCTGCCATGTGCCTCATGTCCACCCGCTGACCTGAGTCTCCCGTTCAGATGGGCCCTGGCCATATAGTCTGCTGCAGCAATTTCTCAGCTTCACGGTGGCTCGAAGCAAAGGGCACTAGTTTGGATTTTGAATGTGGGCCTTCTGGGCTGGAGTGCTCCGAGTGTGGGCTCTCCCAGGCCTCCTCAGACTTCCCTGCCCGCTCGAGCCCCATTGGTGGTGCCTGGGTGAGGCCTGCAGTGCCTGCCAATCACACCTTGTCCCTTGGCTTCCCTCTGGGACACCATGTTTGTGTCACTTACTCAGCAGCGTGCAGACTGCGTTGTACGTTTCATTTCATGGGTGACCGTCATCGTCACAGTTTGTGTTGGTGCTCAACTGTCCCAGCCTTCTTGCCTTCTTCACTCTCTGCTGGTCTTGCTCTTCCCTGCCCAGCCCTGGGGTAGCCAGTTCTGGTTCCCTTTGGGAAGGTGACATTGAGAAGCCAAGGTCTGCCCCTGGGTGGTGCTTTGCTCTTGAGGCATGTGGTCTCAGGCTGTCCAGTGCCAGCAGCCACTGCCTGCGATTATTTCTGGGGCCACCTGTGTGTGTCGGTCGCTCCCTTCCCCAGGGCGTGCTGCCTCTCTTGGGCCAGCCCTGGAGAAGCTCGGTCCGCCAGCGCAGCCAGCTCTGTGCACGCAGCGAGTCTGCCGTCGAGCTGGCGCTCTCCCGGAGCTCACGTGCCCGGTGGTCTTTGCTTTGTGTTTAGCTGCTCATTTGTTTGGTGCTTGCAGATTCTGTCACTGCATCGTCTGTGTAAATGCGCCTTCTGCTGTGACAGGGTCCCCTCTGCCTGCTTGATGCTTTGTACCTCAGGCTCCGTCTTGTCAGTCTGAGCAGCGGCTCTCTGTCCTTTGTTTGCCTGTTCTTTTTCTTTTTTATGTCATTTCAGTGGTTTTAGAAACAACATAGCTGGGTTTGTGTCTGAGCCCACGGGGGCTGTTCCTCTGGGCTGAGGGTGACCACTGCTCCCTGCTCCTCCCTCCTGCTGGCAGTGGCAGAAGCTGAGTGGGTCCCCTTGGTGCCTCATGGGGTGGAAGTGAGCCATCCCTGCGTCACCATTGCCTGTGTTCACCCTTGGCCCAGGCTCCTTTGTGTGGGCTTCCCTGCCCTCAGCCTCCTCCTGGGCCCCCCACCCTGCTGCCCCCGCCCCTCTCCTCAGACTCCAGTCTCTGGATTTTGACTGATGAGCCCTCTCTGATCATCAGGGCTAGTTGGGTTTCCCTTGGCTCCATATTCAGCACTCCGTGCTTGTTTCGGACGCAGCCTGTCCTCTGGGAGCGTCGAGTGTCCCTCAGGGTGCCCTGCTTATAACTTGCTCCCTTCCCTCCATCTTGGTGACTGCTGACTCTGTTCCTGATGCCACCAGGCAGTGTGGCTGGGCATCTCTGCTTCAGGCACCCTGTTCTGCATGCCCTGCACCCAAGCCAAGTGCCACAGCCACTGTGTCTCCCTGGCAGGGTGCTTCCAGAGGCCACCTCAGTCATGTGGTCAGCTGAGCTGGTGGGATGTGAGCTTCTGTGTCCACTGCTTGTTCCAGGCTTCAGTCTGCCCTGGAGGCGGGACCTCACCAGCAGGGTTCCTCACCCTCAGCCTCTCCTCCCAGGTGTCCCCAGGTGTCATTGCCAACCCCTTTGCAGCAGGCATCAGCCACCGGAACAGCCTGGAAAGCATCTCGTCCATCGACCGGGAGCTGAGCCCTGAGGGTGCAGGCAAGGTCAGAACCGCCTGTAACTGGCAGCCCAGGGCCAGAAACCTGAGCTGCTGATGACTGACTGTCCACTCTCCTTGCAGGAGAAGGAGCTGTCCAGTCAGACCCCACACTGGGGACCTGAGGCTATAGAAGCCACGGTGAGTCCCACAGGGCCTGACTCTGTGCTCTAGGCTGCAGGTCCACATCCAGGCATAGCCTCCTAGCAGTGACCACTCTGCTCCTCAGGGCCAGAGTCTGGAGCCCCTGAAGCTGGACTACCGTGTCCTGGCTGCTCTGCCCAGCGCTGGCAGTGTGCAAAGGGTCAGTGTCCAGCGTGTGCTGAGTTGCACCGTCCTGTGTCCGTGCCCTTCTGCCCACCAGCCTGTCAGACTTGTCTCTGCCTCAGCTCCCTCTCTTCACCTGGTGGGCCACTGCCTAGTGCCAAGACCCCTGTGGAGGAACCTCTCTGTGGGGTAGGGGCACAGCTAGGATTGGAGGAGGCCAATCTGGCCTGCAGGTACCCCAGCCAGAGCTCGGCCTCCCAGCCTGGCAGCGTCTTATTCTGTGTTCTTCGACCTGAGTCACCATGGAGGGGTGTCCTCGAAAGCCCCCCAGCGGCTCCCCTGCCTCACCCTCACCCGACAGCTGGATGTGGGGAGCCTGAGCCCAGCCCGCGGCAGGCAGAGGCAACTGGAAGCCACTGGAGTCCTCGGGGTTCCTGGTGGGGTGGGCATTGCATGCACAGCCCCGGTGTAGGTGGGCTGGAGCAGCTGCAGAGTCATGGGAGGCCAGGGTGGGTGGAGAAGGGCTTAGCACTCACTGAGCTGGGTGTGGCCAGAGGACACTGGGTCTGGGGACAGACAGGAAGGACCTTCAGCCCTCATTCCTCCCAAAGAGGTATAAATAACACTCGTAGAGGGCCCGCCCAGTCAGCTGCTGCTGGGAGACCCCATGAGAGCTTGAGTGCTTGAGGGCTGGTTAGGCAGGACGCTGCTGGACAGTGGGGGAGGTGGTGAGTGGTCTGGTGGGCCTGGGACTGAAGAAGCCCACTTGGGCTTTTGGATGTGGACCCTCTGCAGAAAGCCTGGGAGGGAAGCGAGGGATGGGGGCTAGCACCCTCTCATGAGGAGGGGCACCGCAGTGGGAGCACTCCCTGGCTCCCACACTTCTGGGGCACCTGGGGTTGGGCATGGAGGCAGCACTGCAGGTGGATGGGATCCCTGGGCCCCAGCCCCCTCTCTCCTCTCTGTCCCCAGGGCTCCCTGCAGAGCTCTGACTGCACTCTGAGCAGGAGCCACTGCTGTGAGCACACCCAGCTGCTCAGCTGAGGCCCAAACTCCTGCCTTCCGCCTGGGGAGGGCCCTTTGTGGTGGCCAGGTGTCCGTCCTGGCCTGTCCTAGGACATCCCTGGGGGAAGGTGTTGGTCAGGAAATTGAGTAGCAGCTTCCGTGCTGCCAGTATGGGCACCTGGGACCCCCAAATCCCCTTCCTTGGGGACACAGCCCTGCCTGGCTCTCCCCCACCCACCAGCTGGCTCCTGCAGGTACCATCTGGGACAGCAGGAGGGAAGATGGCTGAGGCCCCCTGCTCCCCTGGAGGCCAGCAGGTGAGCATCCCTGGAGCCCCACCGGAGTGCTGCAAATGGGTGCTGTTGTGTGGAGTCTCCACCCCTAGAAGATGTGTGGAGTTGGCCTCCATGAGGGTTGGGGGCTTGTCCTTGTGCTCCTGGAGGGGATCTAGCCTTCCCTGGACATGGACCAGCACCAAGGACCCACCAGTACGCTCACCCCTTGCTTGGGTCCCTCTGGCACCCTTCAAGGTGCACTGCAGGGTGGGGGTGGGCACTGGGCCCGCTTGGAGCCCAGCTGCCAGCCCAGCCCCTGAAGGCAGAGGCATTTGGGTGAGTGGCCCCAGCCCCAGCTTGGCTCGCTCCCTTCCTCTTCCCCCATTCTGGGACCTCTGATCCTGCTCTTCTCGTCCCCCTCCTTGCCTTCTGCAGACAAAACCCGGGGTGATCCAGCCTTTGGCTCAGGCCTGGCCAAGGGGCTCATCGGCCCCCAGGGGCAGAGGTGATCCCCGATCCGTGAGTGTCCTGTCCCACTGGGGGTAGGGGCAGCAGTTTCCTTCCCTCTACAGGACGGGCGGGGAAGGGGGTCGTCAGTGGCAGCTGGTGGCCGGGTGGGCTATGGCTGCCCCAGCTGCTCACGGGAGCTCCACCCCCAGCCGCCCTCGCCGCCCTCCCCCGAGGAGCTGCCAGCCAACGTGAAGCAGGCCTACCGGGCCTTCGCCGCGGTGCCGGCCACGCACCCTCCCGAGGACGGCGCTGCCCAGGTAGGCCGGCGCCCTGCCCTGTGAGTGCTCGGTGCGGTGGTGCCTGGCTGGGTGCCCACGGGAGGGACCCAGCCAAGTCTCAGGCCCGCCTCCCCAGCCCCCCGCAGCCTCGCCGGAGCAGCTGTCCTTCCGCGAGCGGCAGAAGTACTTTGAACTGGAGGTGCGGGTGCCCCAGGCCGAGGGCCCCCCCAAGCGCGTGTCCCTGGTGGGAGCTGACGACCTGCGGAAGATGCAGGAGGAGGAAGGTGAGGAGCCCGCGGCGGTGGGAGGGGCCTGGTGGGGCGCGCACTCTGACCTGCCATCTCCCCGCAGCCCGCAAGCTGCAGCAGAAGAGGGCGCAGATGCTGCGGGAGGAGGCCGCGACCGCGGGGCCTGACGCGGGGCTCGCCCTGGACAGGGAGGCCGCGGAGGACGAGCCGCCGGAGGACGAGCCGCCCTGGGTCGGCCCGGGCCCTGCGGGCGGGTGAGTACCTGCCCCCTCTACCCCCTCTACCCCCTAGCCTGGCGCGTGCTCCCCTCACCACCGTCCCCTTTCCCAGGCCCAGCCCAGCGTCCCCGCTGCCCCCAGGAGGCGGCGCTCCTGTGCGAACGGCCAAAGCCGAGCGGCGGCATCAGGAGCGGCTGCGCATGCAGAGCCCTGAACTGCCCCCGCCAGAGCGGGCCCTGTCTCCGGCGGAGCGCCGGGCCCTGGAGGCAGAGAAGCGGGCGCTGTGGAGGGCGGCCAGGTAAGCGGGTTCACCACCCCGCCCCGCCACGCCCGCCCACCGGCGGGCCTCCACCCACCCGCTGGTCTCTGCAGGATGAAGTCTCTGGAGCAAGACGCTCTGCGAGCACAGATGGTGCTCAGCAAATCCCAGGAGGGCCGGAGCAAGCGAGGGCCCCTGGAGCGGCTGGCCGAGTCCCCTTCGCCCGCGCCCACCCCATCGCCCACCCCCTTAGAAGGTCGGTGCGTCGGGTGAGGAGGGAGGGTCCTGCCAGCCCTGCGTGCAGGCCTTGGCCTTTCCCAACGCCGCTTTCTGTACCCCAGATCTCAGCCTCCAGACTGGTGCCTCCGGATGCCTGGTGAGCCGCCTGCAGCTGCCTCCTGCCCTGCACCCCTGCAGCATGGGGGCGGGGTCCAGACTCCCCCACCCACCCTCACCTCTCGCTCGCACTTTCTGCCTCTTCCCCCTCACGCTGCCCTTTCAAGCCCTTGTCTGGAAAGAAGTTTGACTACAGGGCGTTTGCAGCCCTGCCTTCTTCCAGACCTGTGTATGACATCCAGGTACCAGCAGCCTCCTGGCCCTTGTGCACGCAGCGGGCCCAGCCGCCCCCCTGTGCCTGCCACCTGACCTCTGACCTCTGGCCATCTCTGGCTTCCCTGCTCTTTCTCTGGTGTGGGGCCTCCCTCTCCTGCCCTCCCCCCTTGCAGCCCAGCTGTGCTCTGACCCCACCCACGCTCTGTGGGCCTTGGAGGAGCAGGGAGCCCAGCCAAGTCCACCAGGGTGGTTTCGGGCAGGTCTGGACCAGCCCTGACCAGCCCTGACCAGCTCCTCTCCCCATCACAGTCGCCAGATTTTGTTGAGGATCTGAGGTCCTTGGAACCAACTCCTAGCCCTGGTGAGTTGGTGCTGGGTTGGGGGTGAGCTCCCAGGTGCCTGGTCACCCTGGGCTCACTCCTTCCACCGCCCCCAGGCCCACAGGAGGAGGATGGAGAGGTGGCCCTGGTGCTCCTAGGCAGGCCCTCCCCTAGTGCCGTGGGCCCCGAAGACATGACGCTGTGCAGCAGCCGACGCCCCCTGCGGCCTGGGCGCCGGGGCCTGGGTCCTGTGCCCTCCTAGGGGGGCGCCCTGCCAGCTCCAGCTCCAGCTCCAGCTCCAGCTCCACCCTTGCCCCAGCCTTTTAACCTGGGTGTTAGCATTTTAAAAGGTCCCTTGAGCCTGGCCTGTGACTGACTGCCCCACCGGAAGCCGGGCTCCCTTGGCGAGACTGTAACTAGTGATGTTTGTACAACCAAAGACTCTATTTTGTGGTTTAAGGAGAATAAAATTGATTACATTTTACCCCGCCAGTGTCCATCGGTCTGCCCGGCAAGGCTGGTGCCGAGGTGTGCCTGCCCATGCCGGTCCTCCCTGTGCGGCGCTTCACCTGCCTGTCCCACTTGGGGGCCTCCCCAGTGTTTCCCAGCGGGTTCCAGACAGCTTCCCACTCACAGCCATGGACGGTCACCCCAGCACTGTTTATTGGGTGCACATCAGAGGCCTGGGCGGGGCAGCTGCACCCGCACCGGGAGCAGCACCTGCAGCTGCTCGGCAGGTGGCCACTGGACCCGAGTGAGGAAGAAGAGGCGGAAGTGCCCCAGGCGCGCCTCCTGGAACTGTGTGGGGCTGTACTCGGGCCCGTCGGAGGGTCGCAGCAGCGACAGGTACCGGTCCTGGGCCAGCAGCTCTCGGCTCAGCAGCGCTTGGGCCAGACCAGGCTGCACGGCCTCCAGCTGCCGCTGCACCGCGGGGAAGAGGTCCACCTCCCGCAGGTCGAACACCAGTGGCTTCCCGTACCTGTGGGGTGGGCGGGGCTGGTGAGGTGGGAGGGCCTGGTGGGGGCCCAGCCCCGCCTCCTCCCCCTCACCTGAGTGCCCCCAGCAGGCCCAGCCGAAGTCTCTCTGGCCTCAGGTGCTCTGGGTTCACGGCATCCACGTAGTTGGTGTCCTGGTAGCGCAGGAAGGTGGCTGCCTGGCCAGAAGGGTCGATGACAAGAGGCCACCTGGGGGCAGCTGCCAGGTCATCATCAAGCAGGCACACCCCCGACTTACCCATGCCCAGACAGCACTGACCGGCCATCAGCACTGATGCGGCCGCCCACGTCCTTCATCAGCACATCGTGGAGCTCAGTGACCTGGCACTGCAGTCCAGGTGCCACCGCCTCCTCTGTGGGGGTCAGGGTGCAGCCCTGAGCCTGATGCCGGCCACCCCTCCCTGGGCTCCCCTCCCCACCCTCAGCAGAGCCCTGCCCACCCTCCTGTGTCTGCTCCCGAAGCGCCAGCCTGGCCATGGCCAGTGTCTCCTCCGCCTTCTGCGCCTCCTGCCGCAGCCTGTCCACCTGGGCCTCTGCGTCCTTGATGGCCTGGAGGAGGGGAAATGCTGAACGCCACCTGCCCTATTCCAGACCCAGCTCAGCTGCCGCCCAGGGGCTCCCGGGAAGGGCCTCCCCTCAACCCCTCTCCCGCCCCAGGAGGGAAGGACAAGGGAGGGAGCTGCAGGGGGGCCTGGAAAGTGGGGCGGCGCCTGGCAGCCCACCTGCAGCGTGAGCTCGCTCTTGCCCATGCACTTCCGCTCACACTTGTCGTGCTCGGTGATCCTGCGGTTGAGCTCGCAGTAGGCCTGCTGCAGCTGGGGGAGCAGCCCTGCAGAAGGTCCTTCCACTCTCCCCTCCCCCGGGCTCTCCTCAGGGAGGTCAGAGGCCACCACTCACCTCCTTGTGGCACTGCCGCTGCTCCTTGGCCAGCTGCTGCACCCTGAGGTTCAGGCTGGGTGGGGGACGGTGTGGATCAGAGGGCCTCCTGCCAGCACCCTGCAGGGACACCAGCAGGCCCCCTGCCCCTCTGCCACACCGTTTGGCCTCTGCCTCCTTGTGCCTCTCGTCCTCCTGGGTCCGGCGCTGCCGCTCGGCCTCCATGTTCTGGAGCATGGCCTCCGTGAGGTTCAGGTCCCACGTCCGCAGCACACTAGCCACTGCGTCCAATGAGGCCACCTAATGACAGGGCATGCATTTTTCCTGGAGCGTGCAGAGGCCCTGCACACTCTTGCTCCAGAGAAAAGGGTAGTGCAGTCCAAAAGCCTACCATGCCAATGGCCAGTCCCTCATGGGCCCCCAAATGTTGACCACCATGGTTTCAAGACTACCCAGGGTCCTCCTGGGCTCCCTGCCCAAGTCTCAGCAGGTCACGACCTAGGGCCTAGGGGCAGAACACCCTCTGCAGGCTGTCCCCAGCCCGCAGGCCTCCCGCCCCACACCTGCATCCTCTCCCTGCAGAGCAGCCCTGGAGCTCCACCACCCAGGGCCCCGCCCTTCCTCCTGCTGACCGGGCACCAGCAAGCCAGCCCTGTGCCCGCCCTCCTGGTCTGCATGCCCACAGGATGCAGCGAGGAGAGGGGAAGGCTCCAGAGCTGAGGGCGGGTCCCAGGCTCTCTCCAGCAGTGACCCCACCACACTGACTGGGCGGATGACGGCTGCTCCTGAGGGACACAAGTCCTGGCCTGATCCCTCCCACAGGGGCCTGCTGTGCAGAGGGAGGGTGTCGGTGGCTCCCTAATAGCTGATGGACACAGCAGGGACACAGGGGCAGTGGGGCCTAGCAAACAGGAGCCGGAGGAACCAAATTGCCTGGGGGGAGGCTGGAGGCAGGCCACAGGCAGGCAGTGGGCAGAAGGAGAGAGGGAGGTGCTGAGCCCAGGGCAGGTGGGGGACGCAGGGACCAGCCCAGGAATGCTCGCTTGGCCTAGTGGCTGGGGAGATGGAGGGCAATGTCAGGGTGGGCGGCAGAAGGTTCATGGCAGGGGAAGGGTAGAGAAGGGTTCCCCAGAGAGAGGTGGCCAGGAAGCCCAGGCAAGCCCCCGGGGGAGGGAAGGCCTGAGGGTGCCTGAAGTGGCCAGATGGGGATAGTGGACAGAGGTGTCCAGGGAAGGGGATGGCACACAGAGGGCCCTCACTGTGTGCAGAGGCTGGAGACAGAGATGGGGCTGTGTGGAGGGCTGTAGGCCTCCAGGAGGCCAAGGGTGTGGCTGACGGGAAGAAAGTGAGCCTCTCGGGCGGGTACTTGGACGGGTTCAGGAGCCCCTCTTGCTCACGCCACAGCAGTTATTAGCTCAGAGCCCTCCCAGGCCAAGTCCCTGCTTTAAACACAGCTCAGATGAACATTCCCAGAGAAAACTTGATTGCCTGCCCTGCAGAACTGCACCCAGCGTCTGCCAGCCACAGACAGGGCAGACCCGAGGGCTACCAAGGCCCCAGGCTGGCAGTGCCCCTCTGAGCTCTCGACTTGAGTGTCCTCAAGAGACACTAGGGCCAGGCGAGATGGGCACCACTCAGAAGTCGGGACAGCAGGATGGCAAGTTTGAGGCCAGCCTCAGCAACTTGGTGACACCCTCAGCAACTCAGTGAGACCCTGCCTCAAAATAAAAACTAAAAAGGGCTGGGGATGTGGCCCAGTGGTTAAGCACCCCTGGGTTCAATCCCTGGTACCAACAACAATGAAAGAAAGGAGAGAAAGAAAGGCACAGACAGATGGATGAATGAATGCAAGTGGATGCATGACTGAAGGAATCTGTAATTAGTAAATAAATACACTACTCTAATCCTTTCTTGTATTGGGGATTTTGGGGGGGGGTTGAATTATTATTTATTTATTGGTACTAGGGATTGAACCTAGAGGTGCTCTATCACCGAGCTGCATCCCCAGCTCTTTTGAGTTTTTGAGACAGGATCTCACTAAGTTGCCCGGGCTGGCCTTGAACTTGTAATCCTCCTGTCTCAGCCTCCAGATTTGCTGGGATTACAGAGCCACGACCACACCCAGCCTGGATTGGGGTTTTAAGAACTGCACCTCAGAATACAGGTGATTCAGAATTAGGCCCTGAACAGGACTTTAGTTCAGCCTTGAAATTGATAGGGTGACCCAGGCTGCCAGTGCTCCAGATACACACGGAAGCAGTATGAGGGCCTTGGTCAAGGAAGGCATCATCTTGCTGGGCTTCAAATTACTGCTACAGATAAAACATGACACAATAAAAAGATACAGAAAATAACAGGACAGAATGAGTGAAAAGCTGCTAGAGCTACAAGTGACACAAATAATCCACAGGGATCCAGATTGTGGCCTTATCAGTTACAGATGTTAAAATAATATATTATGTCCAAGGAGGCGGAAGCCTAGAGTGAGGCTTTTGGTAAAAGCAGAAAGATGTGTATGTGTGGGTGTGTGTCAGAGGAAAACATCCAGAATCAGCCAAGACAAAGTGATGGGAAACACAGAAAAGGGAATTAAAAAGCCGAGGTAGTTATCAGTGCTGTTGATTGTGTACGTCCATCCCTCCGCCTTTTAGACACAAGACAGAATCACACCTCCTGATCAACTGTGTTTAGGGGAGTCAAATGACTCGACAGGTCTGGCCAGTGAGCTGCGGGCAAAACGGACTCACACCAGACCTCTGGAGCTCTCCTCCTCGGGCACCCTGACCAGCAGCAGCCAAACTGTGTCAGCCTGGCTCCCACGAGACAACTGAGTGGAAGCCCTGTTCCCTCCATGGACGTGCAGCGTGAGGGAGGCGACACTCGCAGCATGGATGCACCACCTACATTTTTTAAGTGTGAGAATTAGGAAAGAAACAATAAAAAGGTGATAACTGAGAGCTCTCCCAAACTCTCCTGAAGAAAAACAAGGTGGGTAGACTTGCTTTGCCTGTTATAAAGCAACCATGACCAAGATGTTGACACTGATGCCAGGACGGACAGAACTGTGGGATGGAACTGAGACCCAGAGGAAGCTGCACTCGCGGGGTCTTTGGTGGAGAATGAGGTGGCAGAGGGGAGCAGGACCTTCTGCAGAAATGCCACAACCATGGTGCATTCTCGTGAAAGATCAACGTGGCGGAGGACTTGCCGCAACAGACAGACGCACAGACACAGCTCTAGTGAGCTCAGATCTGAATCCAGAGATCCGGGAGGTTGGGTAAGAAACATTTGTGTCCTTGGGTAATGAAGAGGTTTAAACCAACACTAGAAGCACCCACCAGAAAGGGAAAGAGCCACGAAGTTCACTGTAGAGCAACAGCGAGAGGGCGAAGCAGCAGCAGTGTGTGGCCGACATCACAGAGGGACAGGGGACAACTGTCAGACCACCCAGGAAGAGAGCAGCCACTGATGGAAACAGACACCTCCTCTTTTTTTCTTTCTGGGTTTTTTTTTTTTTTTTGTACCCAGGCATGCTTAACAGGGTCTTGCTATGTTGCTGAGGCTGACCTTGAACTTGGGATCTCCTGAGCCGCTGGGATCACAGGCTGAACTCACTGCACCCAGCTGAACAGGCCCTGCTTTAAGAGGAGGTCTGAGCAGCGGTCAAGTACACGGCAGGTTTCCCTCCTTCATTAATTCAAAAGCAGAAAATGCAAGTTGGAGCCACATGAGGTGCCACTGCGGACCTGCCCCAGTCTGCATGAAAAGGTGCTCACAGTCGCCATATTCACAGGCAGCGGGGCGATGGCGTCACCGCCCAGGACCCAGGACATGGTGGCACACAGTGGGTTCTGGTGATATTTTATTTTGCATTGACGTTGGGTCTCTGACCCATTTTGAGTTAATTTTGCACAAGGGGTAGGTTCCGTCAAGACCTGTTTCTCCCGGGAAATCCAGCGGCTCCAGCCAGTGGAGGTGACCGTTTCCTGGTACCTGCTGCCAGCGGCACCCCCACCGTCCTGTGCTGGCTTCCTGTGCCTGTCTGCCCCCACGCCCCCGCACGGGCTCTGTGGGACCTCTCCTCCACAGCCCCAGACCTGTGCCTCTCCACACCGCAGAGCCCACTCCTCCCTGCCAGCCCAGGGGCCCTGGCAGACAAGGGAAAGAAGGGCGGGAGTCGGTCAGGCCTAAAGCAGCAGCCACCAGAGGCACCAGGTCCTGGGCTGGCCAAGACCCTGAGTGTCCCTGCACTGCGCCTGGAAGCAAGGGCCTGCCCGGGGCCTGAGGCCCATCCCAGGACTTCCAGGCAGCCTCAGTGTAGGGGCGGGGCCTGAGGTGGGGACTAGGGGTCACCTTAAGTTGACTGGAAGGAAACCAAGGTAGCCAGCACTTCCTGACCTGCTTCTCAGCTGCTCTGTGAGGCCCAGGCCCTAAGGTCTAGTGAGCTTCCCCAGCCATCTCCTGACCCCACAGTCCAAGAGCGCTGGGCGGAGCTCCCTGGGCTCCTGGCAGGAGGAGCCGAGGGCCCTGCCGGCCCAGGGCTGCCTCCTCCAACCCGCCTCCAGCCAACCCCTGGAGCGCCAGCCTCGGCCTCCCCATCCAGGCTGTAACCCTGCCTGGGGAACGCTGGCATTGTAGGTCTTAAGGCAAACCTGCACAGAAGTCACCCCAACAACGCAGGTGGCTGTCACCTCGACTGCAGGCAACAAGGAATGACCTTTGCTTTTTGTTTGGTTCTGGGAATGGAACCCGAACGCGGGCGCCCTGCCACTAAGCCACATCCCCAGCCCTTCCTGTTTTTTATTTGGAGACAGTGCCTCGCTTATTTTTCTGACGTTGGCCTTGATCTGTGGTCCTCCTGCCTCAGCCTTTCGGGGCGCTGGGATTACAGGAGTGCGCCACCGCCGGTGACACGCAGGTTCGAGCGGGCTGGTGGGCTGGCGGCGCGGGTCGGGTAGCCCCCCCAGCGCCCACCCTGCTGTCCCCGCCGCACCTGCTCCGGGGTGCTCCCGTCGTCCGCGTACACCCGGGGGTCTGCTCCGAGCTTCAGAAGCACCTCCACGGCCTCCAGGTGGCCCCCGAAGGCTGCCCGGTACAGTGGCGTCCGGCCGAAGGCGCCCTGCGCGAGGGGCCGGTGAGCGAGGCCGCGCCGGCCGGACCCGCCCGCCCAGCCCGCGGGGTGCACCTTGCTGTTGGGGCTGGCGCCGAGCTCGGCCAGCAGCTGGATGGCCAGGGCCTGCCCGCCCGCGGCCGCCTCGGACAGCGGCGTGTTCCCGTGGCTGTCCTCACACTCCACCGCCGCCACGCGCCGCCGCAGCCGCAGCGCACGGCCCTCCTCGTCCAGGCCCACGCCCTCGCGGGTCAGCAGCTGCTCCACCTGCGCGGCCCGCAGCGCGTCACCTCGCGCCGCGGCAACGCGCCCGCCGCGCCCGCCGCCCCCACTGACCTCCTGCAGGACCGCCCGGATCTCGCCCAGGTCCCCCTCGAAGGCGGCGTCCAGCAGGCGGCCCCGGCGCCGCAGCTCCTCCTGCCGCTCGCGCTGCGCCGCCTCCTCCTGCTGCCGCTGCCGCCGCGCGGCCTCCTGCTCCCGGCGCACCACCGCCAGGTAGGCCTGCGAGGCACGCCGAGGTCACTGTCCCCGCAGCCCTGGGGCCTGGACCCCTGCCCTAAGCCCCGGCCTCGCATCTGCACCCGGACACTCCCGCCCGACCAGACCCCTGCTCAGCGCCCACCTCTCTCTGCAGCTTCTCCATCTGCTCCAGGTAGTCCTGCCGCTCCCGCCTGCGCCGGGCCAGCTCCTGCCTCGCCAAGTGCCGCCGGAAGGCGCACTGGATGAGGGTGGCCGCTCGGTCCTCCTCAGTTGGCCCTGGCAGTGAGGAGAGAATGCACGTGGACCCTAGCCCTTGGGTGCCCCAGCTGCCAGGTGTGCCCTGGCTCCAGATGGACCAGGGGATTGGAGTGGGCAGACTCCCCACCAAGGACCCAGACTGTTCTCAGCAACCCCAGCCGGGCGGGAGTGATCCACTAGCGCAGAGCAGCCGGGAGGGCCGAGAGGGCCGGGAGGGGGAGCCCAGGGGGCAGGACAGGCCTCAGCAGAGGTCCCCACTGCCCCCCTGAGTACCATCTAGAAGCCACAGACCAGGAAAGTTGACAGGAAGCCCTGAGGAAAGGGGAGGGAAACCGCCCAACCAGAGAAGGCCGGACCCCCAGAACCATGTCCTGAAGGCTGGAGGGCGGCCGCAGAGATGCCCAGGGCCTCAGGGCTCTCAGGAGGGTGGAGCCCAGGGACCCAGCTGAGGAGGTTCTGCCCCAGGCTCCGGTCACCTCAGAGGGGCTCAGTGCCACGCTGGAATTAGCAAGGGTCAGGAGGTGGACAGAACCCCAGACTGGCCCTCAGGCCTGACGCTAAGGAAGGAGCACCAGAGAGGGAGGGCGGGAGCACAGCTCCGGGTGGGAGGCAAGGAGGTGGGTGGCCGCAGGAAGACGGCGGGCGCGGGGAGGCGCAAAGTCCTGGGAGTGAGGAGTGCAGATGGCCACGGGGCAGAGAGGAGGAGGAAGAAGGTCCTGAGAGGAGCGGGCATGGGGGGGTGACCCAGGATCGCTGCACAGGAGGCTGATGCCAGACGGTGCTCAGAACCATCTGGGCGCCCAAAAACCCCACCCCCCGCCAAAAACAATCGATCTTAAAGGGGACACAAAAATGTGCCAGGTGGCAAGGCACAAACAGCTGGCACCAGGCACAGCCAGCCACTCAAGCACCCACGCAGGAGAGCAGGTGGCCTGCGGGGCTGCACCCTCCTGGGGCTTCTCACAGCAACTGAGAGGAGGGCCCGTCCATGTCCCCAAACCTGGGGGACACACAGGGCTCTGCTCCGGGGTAGAGTGGAGTCCGTGGCCCAGGCCAGCCCCCGGTGACAGCAGTAGAGAAGGCCGCACAGTCACCACTCCTACTCGGAGGTCTGAGGCAGGGAGCGCAGCAACTCACTCGCCCTGCGGGTTTCCTCTTGCACTGGTCCCATCTCTTCCTCCTCTGCCCCTGCTTTTCTGAGAGGAGATACTCACTCTGTGCCTTTCTATGCTGGACACGTGTCGCTTGCATTTGACTTTATAGGGCTCACACTGAGTCTGTCTTACGTTGCAGAGGAGACTTTGGACTTGGCCTTTTGGGGAATGCTAAAACTGTGGAGAATGTGAGGACCCTTGAAAATGAACTGGATCTGATTTGCATGGTAAGATGGAAATGAGCCTTTGGGGCCAGGGGCTGATGTCACGGCTTAGATAGGAAATATCTCCCAAGAGCTCGTGTGGGGGACAATGCGAGAAATCTTAAAGGTGGAGTACTTGGTTTATGGCAGTCTTGACGTGGTCAGTACATGAGTCCTCTGACAGGGATTAACTGGGTGGTGACTGTGGGCAAGTATGGTGTGGCCAGAGGTGGGTCCCTGGGGGAGTGCATTTGGGGTTCCTATTTTATCCCTGAAGAGTGGATCGATCGATTTCTCTCTCTCTCTCCCTGTCCCTCTCTCTCCCCCTCCCTGTTCCTCTTCCCCTCCCTCTCCCCCTCCCTCTCTCCTCCTCTCTCTCTCTCTCTCCCCTAAGCCACTTCCCAGCTCCTTTCCTCTGCCATGGCCTTCCACCACCACCATGATGTGCTCCCTCATCAGGCCCAGGGAACAGAGGTGGCTGTCTATGAACTGAGACCTCTGAAACCCAAGCCACAAAATAAACTTTTCCTCCTCCAATTGTTCTTATCAGGTCTTTTGGTCACCACAGTGAAAAAGCTGACCAAAACACTCTCCAATCAAAACAGAGAAATTGACAGAATGGACAAGAACACACAATCTCACTATCTACAAAAGAGGACATGGCATCTGTGAGAGGCTCCCGTGAAACAAAAGGATGCGAGAAGACATTCCATGAAAACAGTGACTAAAAGGGGGAAGGGTGGTCATATCATCATCAGACAAGTAACATTTATATCAAAAAAGCTCACGAGAGACAAAGCATACTGTATATAGCAATAACAGATTCAACATAGCACGAATATGTACCTGCAAACATGTATTTTTTTAAATATTTTTTCAGTTATTGATGGACCTTGATCTTTATGTGGCGCTGAGAATCAAATCAGTGCCTCACACATGCTAGACAAGTGCTCGGCCACTGAGCCCCAGCACCAGCCCCTGTAAACATTTTCTGACCTAATGATAGACCATCATGAGACGCCTGAAGCAGCTGGGCTGGTGGCACACACCTGTCATCCCAGCAGCTCAGGAAGCCAAGACAGGAGGATCACAAGTTCCAGACCAACCTCAGCAACTTAGCAAGGCCCTAAGCTACTTAATGAGACATTGTCTCAAAATAAAAAAAAAAAAAAAGAGGGCTGGGGATATGGCTTGGTGGTTAAGTGCCCTTGGCTTCAATCCCTGGTACAAACAACAAACAAACAAACCCAAAACACTTAGAGGTAGATTCAAACAAGATGCAACACACCCAGACTTGTGGGATGTAGCAAAAACAGCTGAGAGGGAGACGGTAACTGTAAATGCTCATATTACTAAACCAGGATATCAGATGGACCACCTGACTTCACACCGTACGGAACTAGGAATAGAGGACGAGTGCCAAGGTGCATGTGGTGATCCCAGGGGCCTGAGGCTGACACAAGAGGATTGCAAGGCTGAGGCCAGTCCCAACAACTTAGGAAGACCCTGTCTCGGCATAAAATTAAAACAGAGTTGGGGATGTAAGTCAGACCACTTGCATCGCATGCCTGAGGCCCTGGGTTCAATTCCCAGTCCTGAAGGAAAAAAAGAAAAGAAAGAAGAAAAGACTCAGCTAAAACCAAAGATAGCGAGGGAAAGGAAATAGATAAATGAAATATAGAAAAAAATAGAATCGATGAAACTAAAACTTGGTTCTTTGGAAAGATCAACAAATCTTTAACTAGATGAACAAAAAGAGAGAGAAGATGCAAATCCGTAAGATCAGAAAAGGAAGAGGGAGCAGCACTACTGATTTGACAGCATAAAAAGACCACAAGAGTTCAATGGAGACTGTGCAACAGGACACAGGACAACTCTGGGGAGAAGGAGGACTTCTAGAACACAGAAGCTGAAAGGACTAGTCATTAAGAAATAGAGTTCAGATATACCTGTAAGGGCAGAGAGATGGATTCAGCAATCCAAAGCCTTCCAACGAGAAAAGCCCTGGACAGGATGGCTTCATGGGTGAATTCTCTGATAAAGAAGTAACACCAACCCTTTTCAACTTTTCCAATACATTGAAGAGGATGGAATGCTTCTTAATTCATTCTATGATACCAGAATTACCTAATCTCAAAGCCAGACAGACACCACAAGGCAATAGATCAATACCTCTTAGAGCACTGATGCAGAAATTCAAAGCAAGACCCTAGCAAGCTGCCTTCACCAGCACACAGAAAGGCTTACACATCATGTCCAAGTGGGACTCATCTCTGGAGTGCAAGGATGGTTCAGTACATGAAAACTAATCATGACACACCAATATTAACAGAATGAAAGGGGAAAAAACACGTGATCATCCTAATTGACCATGCAGAGAAAGCATTTGCCAAAATTCAACCCTCTTTCAGGACAAAAACACCCATAAAACTGGAAATGGAAGGAAATTTTCTCAGTCTGACAAGTCATTTATGAAAAACCCACAGCAAATATCATACTCAGTGGTGAAAGAGTGAAAGATTTCCCTTTACCATTGGGGAAAAGAACACCTGCTTCCATGTGTTCTGTTTATCACAGACCTGGAAGTTCCTGCCAGAGCAATTAGGCAAGAAAAAGAAATAAAATGCACCCAAATTGGAAAGGAAGAGTAACATTACCTGCTTGCAGGTGATGTGATTTTATAAATAAAAAACCCTAGATATGCTGCCAAACAACCTGTTAGGACTGAAAAATAGATTGAGCAAAATTGTCAGCAGCAGCATCTTCTCATACAATACAGAGCAAGGCCAGGTGGTGCTGTGGCCAGGGCCGTCCCCACCCCTCTGACAGCACTGAGTCTGTCACATGTGTTGTGGGAAAGAGGTCCAGCTGCTAGTAAGATGCTCCTGTTGGTGCCGTGGCCAGGGGAGCCCCGTGGGTGCGGCTCCCTCCATCAGGAGAGTGAACCAGGTAGCTAGTACTTTGTTTCCTGGAGGAATTTCCTACACTAATACCAACATGAAAGGTAAGGGAAGCAGGAGTGGTCTCCATTACCCCTCCCTTAAATTCACTTGTCTGACCTTTGCATAAACAAATCAACAAAGAAAGAAGGTGATGGACGACAGCAAGCTGAATAGTTGGAGGAACCAAGGAGAGCTGCCTTCTTGGCTGTCGTCCCTTTTCTGAAACAGATCAACAGTCCTGTCACTTGGTAGGCAGCTGCCAAGGTAGCAAGTGCTTTTTTCTACTCCCCACCAAGGGGAGGAGCAAAAACAGCCCACAACACAACAGGGCACCTTCAACCCATGCCAGGGCTGCTCTCTGACCTCTGTCTTAATGTGGCACATAAAGACTAGGGTAGGCAGAGCAATGCCCTGCCAAGGATGCCCACACTCTGCCCCTGGGACCTGAACATTAGGTTACATCGAGAGAGGGGAGCTAGGGTTGTGATGAATGAAGGTTGCTAATTGGCTGACCTTAAAGTAGGGAAATGAAGGCTGGCATGGTGTGCCTCACCAGCCAACCCCACAGACTCAGGAGGATGAGGCAGGCAGAGCACAAGTTCAAGGACAGCCTGGCAATTAGTGAGACCCTGTCTCAAAATAAAAAATCCAAAGGACTGGGGATGTGGCTCTGTGGCAGAGTGCTCACCTGCATGCAAATCTGTGTTCAAACCTGAATACCACCAAAGAAAGAAAGAGAGAGAGGGTCCTGCATTGCCCACCTAGATCCAGTGTAACCACAGGTAGAAAAGGGTGGAGGGAGGCAGGAAAGGAGAGGCAGAGGGAGTTCAGACTGGTGCCGTCGCTGGCTCTGATGAGACTGGGGGGCGTACTGAGGAGCTGAAAAGGGGCATAAGACACACTCTGCGTCAGCCCCTCCAGGTAGAAGCACGGCCCTGCTGCTGCCTGGTTGACCTGGGTCAGCTGCACACCCACAGGACTGTTAGATGTTAAATGTAAGTTGTTTGGAGACACTTTAGTCTTTAGTGATCATCACAGCAAGGGGACAGCACAGGGACAGCGATCGTCTTAACACTTCGCTGTCACGGGGTGGAGCTTTTAGGGGTCCATGTGTCTGAGTCATGCCTGGACACCCTAAGGTGAGGCAGAAATTGCTGCACCTGGTGCCTCCACCCAGCAAGAAGGGCCCAGCGCTGGGCAGGCCTCCCAGGACCTTGGAGCGCACTGCCCCTTCTGAAGATGCTGCTCTGGTCCCCGTGCTGAGAGGCCCAGGAGGGTTTTCAGGGAAACAGAGGTCTGACTGAGGCACAAGTGCCAGGCTGCATGGCTCTTGTGCCCACAGGTGCAGCCTCGAGGGTGTGGGAGAGAAGGGTGCTGTGCAGGCCCCTGGCAGGCTGCTGAGCCGCCTCGCGAGCTGGCTCTCAGCTCCACAGTCCTGGCAGCAGGCCCACGGGGAGAGCATGTGACGGAGGATGGAAAGGGGCACAGGGAAGCCTGGCGGCGTGAGCAGAGCACACAGCCCATAGGCGCACACCACGGTCCTTCAGGGGAGAGGAGGACCAGCAAAGGGCCCCGCTGGGCACCAGTCACCCCTCGCACCAGCACCAACTCCAGCTGCACTGCCACCAAGGGCAGCTCGTGCCAGGAGGTCCCAAGGGACAGCAGTGAGGGGCACCCCCAGTGTACACTTGCTGTGGGGGGAGGAACAGTCAGAGTGGCACTGGCACAGCTGGCTCATCAGGACTCTAAAATGGATGAGTCCAGCCAGCAGTGATGCAGAAGTCTGAGGAAGGTGCAGGATGGTCCATGGGCAAGGGGCACGGGGAGAGTGGCATGCCAGAGAGTGTCCACCACAAAAGGTGACCTGCAGGGCTGGTGGTGTCTGGTTCACGCCCTGCAGAGCAGCTGGCCTGTGAAGGATGGGACTCCACCCTATAAGCCCACTTCCCAGGACAGAGAGCAGAATAGGGACATCCAGGCCTTCCTTCTCTGACCCCAAGAACAGGACCTGACTGGATTTCTCACTGGGACGTGGAAAAGACTAGTGGCTGCAGCGTTGAAACAGCTTGCCGTGCTGGCCCTGCTGAGCACGCTGCCCGGGGCCAGCCTGGCTGCGTCCCTCCCTGCTCCCTCACATTCCGCCTCCCTTCAAGCAGAATCTCCAGCCCAGGACATTCTCCCAACACATCTGTCCCCACCACGGATCACACACGCCGATCCGCCCACCCGGCACATGGAATCATAGCAGCACAGCCATCCTCTGCAGACCTGCTCCAGCCACCATTCCTCCACACAGGTCTACTTCCTTTGTCCACCACGGGGTGCGGTGGGGGAGCAGGTACACAGGGAACTGTGGTACCAGGACTTTATGGGATGGGAGAGCCCCTTGCCTCCGCTCTTCTGAAGATCCTACTAAAAGAAGTAAAGTGGGAGGCGACGACGGGCAGCCGGAAACTCAGGCCAAGTGGGGAAACCCAGGGAGGGAGAGCGGAGAATGCGGGGAGCCCCCTGGTGGTGGGGCTGGACTCAGGTCCCTGGGGAGCAATCTGGGGAGCGAGGACACGGGAAGACAAGGGGTGGAGAGTTTGTTTTCAGTGCGCTGGTGGGCTCCAGGACGCCCGGGAGGGGAGCGAGCGGCACAGCTGAACGCGGAGTTGGGAGCCGTGCACGGAGCCAGGAGAAGGAGCTGGAAGAAGACAGGTCGGGACAGAGGCCCTGGAAAACTGAGCATTGGGCACCTTGCTTACCTGCCACCAGAGGGCGACGCACGCAGACCAGGTAGGCAAGGTGGGCCTGGCAGCCAGAGCTGACCCGGGCCACCACCAGGGCAGGAGACGTGGAAGGACAGGACACCTGACGGGCCACTCAGGACTGGGCCTGGCTGGCTCGCATCGAAGGCGCAGGCAGGTGGGACGGGAGGGGCTTGCAGTGCGGGGCCCTGCGGACCTGCTCCCCGGCGGAGGGTGTGCACACGCCTGCACCCTCGCACTCGCCATGTGCCTGCCCTCCCGCAGATACGGGGACATGCGGGCTCTCACCTGTAGGAGCCTCGGGGGTCTCCGGGAGTGCGGGGCCCCTCGCCACTTGGCCCGTCTTCCTCTGCGGCTGGCGATCCTCTCCGGGTCTCCCTGGGGAAGGCAGCAGTCAGAGCAGTCTGTGTGAAACGCCCCAAGCCCGTCAACCTCAGAGACGTCTGTGACCCTGGCACGCAGGGTCAGGAGCAGGGCTGCTCCGTCCAGCTCCCCGGGAGCCACAGAGGAGGACACACAGGCACAACTTCAATGAGCAGCCGGACAGCGGCCTCCAGCTGCCAGTCCCACCTGCCCTGGGTTATCCTGAGGGTCAGTGGGCCCACTGCTGACCTTGGGATGGAAGCCCCAGGCTGTGAGCCCAGAGTGGGCGTGTTGTGGTCCTGGGGAGGCCCAGGACGTGCCTGCAGGCTGCTGTCAAGACAGTGCCCCGCGTGCCTTCCAAGCCCATCCCCTCTGTCCAGCTCATGGCTTCCAGGGCAGGGACCCTCATCTGCTCTGAGGCTTCTGGGCAAGGACTGAACAGGAGGGGTGTGCGCTGTGCAGGGATGGACCAGGCAAACCAGTCCAGCCAGTGGGGCAGAGCTGGCTGGGACGGGGCCTTGGGCAAGGGTGTGTCAGCGGCAAAGCCCTCCCCACCTGGCAGAGGGAACACTAAAGAGGCCATCTCGGGACCTCACCTTCCAATAAGAAGGCCAGTACTGGAGCTGGCCCTGGACCCTAACGCCACCCAGGAGAGACCCAAAGACAGGCCTCATGAGGGCTCCTGGGGCGTGTTTCAACAGGCAGGGGAGCTGGACCCCCAATTAGGATGGCAGCAAGGGCCCCACCCTGCCCAAGAGAGCAGACCAGGCTCTGCCTTTCTGCCCAGCTCAGTCCTCCAAATGCTGTCTGGGCCTCTGAAGAACCAGTGTCCTCACCAACTCACAGGTAGCTGGGGACCAGGACGCTTGGGCAATGGGCCCGCTCTCCACAGAACCCCAGGCAGGCTCAAGCCCCTCAGGGCTCCTGGAGTGTACTTCCTGGGGTGAAGTCCCAGAAGGGGCTCCGGGTGGGCTGGGATTACTTGGGATGGTCTATGGCCAGTGAGGGTTTGAGCCCTGCTGGTCAGTGTGACCAGGATGCAGTTCCAGGCCCTGAGGCTGAAGTTTGAGTTTCCCGCGACCAAGGGTGGGGCGGGGAGGGCGGGGGGCCTTGGTGCTGCCCGGGCAGGACCGGGCACGCCGCGGTACGCTGCGGTCTAGCTGCTGCGCCGCCTCCGGTTTCTCAGTCTCCCTCCCAGTCTGGCCAGCAAGGCCTGTGGCCCGTGAGTCCTGTACCCTGTGTCAGCATGTTAGTCAGCTTCTCGTCCCTCCTGGGTGAGCCACCGCGCCGCCGAATCCCTATAAACTCCTAGTGTGGCCCGGCCCTGCTGAGTGGGGCCTGTGAGGCCCAGGGCAGAGCCAGGAGCTGCGGCGCTACGGGGCGGCCAAGGGGCAGGGCAGGCACTGGGGACAGCAGGAGCCGAGGGCTGACCGTGGTGTGGGGAGCAAGCAGCCCCTGCGGCCTCCTGGATGCCCCGAGCTGCCTGCTGAGGTGGCCAGTCGATGAGCCGGCCTGCCCCAGGGAGCAGACAGCTGGTGAAAGAGGCACTGGGTCCAGGGCCATGTCTGGGAAGCGAGGTCGGGTTCGAAAACCCCGAGGCAGGCGGGCGGGCAGGGCCCTGCAGGCAGCCAGGCAGCAGGGCCCCCAGACTGAGCCCCCGCCCCCCGCCACAGGGGGCCCTTGGGACCTGGCGGGGGTGGCTTCTACAGGGCACGTGACCAGCAGCCAGCTGGCTCCCCAGGGACACCCCAGGGCAGCCAGGACAGAGCAGCCACAGGCAGCCTGGAGGCCAGTGCCGGCCACTGCTGTGGGGTCCGAGCTGGTGCTGGTCCTCCCTGAGCACATGGAGGGCCATGGAGCAGGGGGCCCCATGCCGGCCCTGGGCCCTGAACTGCTGAGGCTCCACGAGGTCCAGCTTTGCCTGGCCCAGGAGCAGCTGCTGCTGGAGGATCGGAGACGGCAGGTCCAGCTGCAGATGCAGCTGTGGCAGGAGGAGCAGCTGTGGCTGCAGCAGCTGCAGGAGGAGCATCTGTGGCTGCAGCAGCTGCAGGAGGAGCAGGCCTGGGTGCACATGGAGGGGCTGCAGCTGGCTGTGGCCCTGGAGCAGCTCCGGAGTGAGGGCCTGGAGGCACTGCAGACCCAAGGCCAGGTAAGGCCTGGAGAGGGCGGGGAGGGGCTCAGGGCGGCCTGTGGCAGGGTGGTCGCTCAGGCATCCACAGACGTGTGGAGGGCCTGAGGCCAGTGGCGGCAGGAGCTCTGTGGGCTGTGTTCACATTTGCCAAAGGAAAGTGGCAGGGCTGCACGGGCACTGCCAAGACCAGAGACAGCAAGCCCACTGCACTGCCTGGCGCTGAGTGGGCAGAAGCTGCCAAGGGAGGGTGCTTGTTCAGGGACAGAGTTGTCCCTGCAGAAGACCCAGGCATCCTGGGCCAGGGAGCCCGGGCAGTGGGCAGGCTGAGGTGTGGGCCAAGGGCCCAGGCACAGAGCCAAGGAACATGCCCCCGACCCCAGCCCTGCTTCCTGGACAGCTTCAGGTCAGCCTGCCCCGCCCCCTGTTTACTGTAGTGCAGTGCCCAGGGCTTGAGATCACAGAGGCCGCACGCGGTGCCCCTGCCCATTATCCTCATTCCAGGGGGAGTGTCCGCCTCAGACGCGGCTGGGGCTATTTTAGGTAACTAGGATCTAAACCTGGCTTGGGTTGAAGGAGTCACCACCACCCCACCAGCTCTCGGGAATTGGGAGTTCTCTGGGGTCCAGGGGCTTGGGCCAGGCCCAAATCAAGCTGTGAGGCTGCATGTGGGGTGGGTGGGGTGCTCTCTCAACAAGCACAGACCCCGGGCAGGCCTGGGTGCAAAGTCCCCAAGAGATGCCACCTGGGAGGTGATGCCACCTGGGAGGTATTAGCCACCAAGACAGAGTGGGACTTAGAGCAGGGGGTGCTAACTGCTGAAGTGGGGTGCGCACAGGGAGGTCCCTTTCCTGACCCTCGGCAGGACCTAGCCCGGTCAAACTGTCCCTTTCCAGACTGGAAGGGCTATGGAGGTGGCCTAAGTGTGAAGCCACAGCAGGGAAGTGAGCGATTATTGAGCTTCACTGAAGAATTCACAACCTGGAACCAGGCCATGATCTTTTTCAAAGTGGGCTGTTTTGTTTCAGTGGTACTGAGGATTGAACCCAGGAGTACGCTACCTTTGAGCACACCTCCAACCTTTTGTTTGAGACAAGGTCTCCCTAAGTTGCTGAGTCTGGCCTTGAAGTTGCAATCCTCCTGCCTCAGCCTACCAGTAGCTGGAGTTTCGGGTGCAGAGCCACCATGCCCAGCTCAAAACTGTTTTCAACAGCGGGGGCCTCTTACCCATTCCTGCCCCTTCCCACCTGCATGGACTCTAGAGCTGGGCTCCTCTCAGCGCTGTGCCCAGCCCTCACCCCAGCCCAAAGGCACACGACTGGGGGCAGGGGCTGAGCTCTGACCGCTTGGCATACCACACCCAGGCCCAATTCAGAGATCCCTGGATAGCACCCTCAGAGGGAGGTGCCTTCTTAGAGGGGTCCCAGTGGCCGCAAAGGGTCACAGTCAGTGTTTGAGTGGCAGTGCCCTGGAGGTCAAAGGGTGCACTCACCAGCAGCGGCTCTTGGCTTGGGCCCAGGGGATGACGTCTTCTGCTTCCCTGATGCAGTTCTGGCTCCCCCTTTCCTACTGTTCATTCTCCTGAGGGACGGGAAGCAAAGGCCTAGGGAGGGTGTGCTCAGAGTGGCAGAAAGCAGGGGTAGAGAGGAACAGCACCAGCCTGCATGGGCCTGGGGGACAGTCAGGGGAACACGGACACTCCCGGCACTTCCCTGCCCACTGTGCACTGAAGTGTATTCCCACAGCTTGAACAGGGAGGCGTGGAGGGGCACATCCCGTCCACCCTCTCCTGCCTGGCCTCCAGCAGGACCCCAGGGTCTAGTGTCCAGCACCCATCTCCCTGGACCAAACCGCTGGGCTGCCTCATGAACTCGTCTGAGGACCTGTCTGCACAGACCTGGGGCCTTTCACCACCTGAGGCCAGGCCTGCTCCAAGCTGGGCCCTGCCGACCCCGAGACCCTTTCCTAGCCTGGCCTCCACAGGTGCTGCTGTTAGGTCCTCAGTCCACAAGGCTCACCCTAAAGCTCACCCCGGGAGGCTCCTCGCCTTGGGGTTCACCACGCTCCCCATGCCCGCACACACGGGCACCCAGGCAGTGCCACTGCCCAGAGCTGGTCTGACCACCACAGGAGTTCCCATCACTGGCACCAGTGGAGTGGTGCTGAGTAGGAAAGGAACTGATGAAACCGGGGTGACCCTGAAAACAGGACGGTGACTAGAGGGACAAAAAGCAGAAGGCCACTAAGGCTGGCAGGCAGAAAGGGCTCAGGGAGCTTGTCAGGGAGTGAGCCCTTGGGGTGGGGTGTAGGACAGATGGCTGAGCACAGGGCAGGGCCCAAGTTGGGGAGGGCCCTACAGGAGGGTCTGAGGGAGACTGGGAGTCCCAAGTGCAAGCTAGGGGTGGTGTGTGTTCATTCCCTCCCTGTGCACAAAGGTCCCCATTCTGTGTGAGAAGTTGGAACTTTAGAGGGTTCCCAGTGCCCGGGACTCTCGGTGTGCACGTGTAGGGTCAAGTACAAGCGAGGGCAAGCTGACTGTGCTTTCAGAATCAGTGTGCGCCTGCGCTCGGACCGTCCCCATGAGGTTTGTGTGCGGGAAGGGTGTGGTACATAGTCCTGGCGGTGGTCAGCATGTGCGGGGTTTGGTGTACTTGAAGGGTTCTGTGCACACGGGGTCCCCTGTGCTTGAGGGGTCAGAGTGCACGCAGTACGCGTGCAGGGTCGGATGTGTGCAGGGTCTGCTACACATTTCCGTCCACTGTGTCTGGGGAGTACGAGGCAGGAACTCCCCGACTGCGTGGCCTTGCGTGGCCGTGGGGTCCCGCGGCCGTGAGGAGTGAGTATGGGGTTTTCTGGGGGGAAGGTCGGGTGCGAGGGGTGCCCGAGTGGTGGGGACGCGCGGTGTGCGCGGGGTCCCCGTGTCGGGCGCCGCCCCACGGCCTCACCTGCCTCACCTGCCTCACCTGCCTCTCCCAAAGCCGGGGGCCAGGAGCCCCGCCCCCCGCGTCGGGCCCGCCAGTTTCCTAGCGACCGAGCCGGAACTTCCGAGTCACCCGGGCTTCCGGGGCGAGGGTCAGGGGTCAGAAGTAGGGGCTTCGAGCCTGGGGCTCATGGATGGGCGCCGGGGGGGCTGAGGGTCCTTGGAGTAGGCGCCCTGCGGTCTCGGCGGCGCTCTCCGGGGCCCCGGGCGCGGCTCGGGGCCGGGAGGGCTGGGGCGGGGGGCGCCGAGGGCCGGGCGGGGGTCGGGCGGGGGTCCGGCCGCGGCGGGCGCAGGAATGCGGGCGCGCCGCGGGCGGAGCCGCCCCGCCCAGGTGCTGCCCGGGCAGGCAGGAGGCAGGAGCGCGGGCGGGGCGGGGGCGGGCGCGTGAATCAGGCCGGGCGGGCGCGCCGGGGAGTGGCTGCCGGACCGACCGGACCGCGAGGCCGCTGGGCGGCGGTCGGCTCCTGCTGCCCCTGTGCCGAGACCCCGCGCACCTGGCCAGGTAGGATAGGACCCCCTCGCGGGCCGGAGCGGGCGGGCGCGGCGCGCCGAAGAGGAGTTCAGGGCTCTGCGCGCCCTCACCTGGGCTGGAAGCAGTGTGCGCGGCCGCGTGCGCGGGCCGGGCCTGCGGGCCCGGCGGGGGACGGTAGGCCGGGGCGCCCTCTAGGCTCCTAGGTGAGGGGTGCCCCCGTACGACGCCGGCCCAGGAGGAGTCCAGAGCGGTAGGGTCCGGGCCCGCTCCCGCCTTCGGGGCCTAGAGCCTGGGGAGGTGCAAGGCACGGCCTGTACTCTTCCCTGGGTGCGCTCCCCCAAGGCTGCCATGGACTGGGGTCTTCTTCTGGGCAAGTAGAACAGGAGGCCTGTGCCCCTTGAGCCCACAATCCTGGACTGGAGTGGGCAGATGGGGCACCCGGTCTGGGCAGCCGCTAACTTCCTGGGGTACATTAACACCTTTAGGCCTTGCTGGGCCCACTCCCACTCCGCAAGCTATAACTCATCGACTTCCGGTTTGTGAGCCCATCCAGCCAAGGTCCACCTCCCGGCTTCCTGATCCTGCCCCTTCCCTTGCCTCAGTCCTTGGCCACTGGTTATCCTGCTGTGTGTAGAAGCCCCAGATCCTTCCCATGGGATCTGCCTTCCTGCCCAGGTAGGAAGGATCTGGCCTTTGAAGTGAAGGTGAGGGCCTTTGAGGCTCTTTCTAGCTTCAGATCAGAGGTCAGCCACAGAGGATTCCTGCTGAGTCATTGGTCTGGGTGGGCTAAGCCCCCTTCCTCCCTCAAGGCCCAGTTGGGTAGGCAAATGTGGAGAGGCAGGCTGTTGAGGCCCTCATTGTGGAATGGGGAGTGGCCATTTCCGTTCATAGTACCGTGGGATTGTGTCCTTGAAAGAGCTAGGCAGGGGTTAAGGTTGTGAACCTTGCTGTGAAGCCAGCCCGCAAGGGTGGTGGCCTCTCAGGATTGGGACTCCTAACCAGTAGTGCCTGTGGGAAGGCTCCTCACCACAGCAGTCACAGATTGGACAGTTGTCTTCCCCACTCCCCACAACCGGGATGATGAATCTATTCCTTTCCCCAGTAAAATCTGAAGGGACAGCAGTGTCCCTTCCAGCGTGTCTTCCCCATGCCCCCCTCAAATAGCAGGCCAGTGCCTCTAAACCTGTGTGGTCAGACACTGCCCACATACAGCCAGACCATGTGATGGTGAACTGTTGACCTGCCACAGTGGTCAGATGCAGTAAGGGCTGCCTGATCATCTGCTGTACCATGAGGACTGTATGCCCACCTGCAAATCAGGCGTGAAGGGAAACCACCTGTGGTCAGGGCAGTGCCTCGAAAAGGAAGAGCAGTTTTTCCTGGGACAAGTGGACCAAGTGGCCTTCCCTGGCAGTTACATGGGAGTGTCCCCACCTCCAGCTCTGTGTCATGTTCTGCCTTCAGTTGGCATGTCACTCCCCCAGGACAGCCAGGTGGCACAGACCCCTGGGGTACACAGCAGAGCCCGGCCCCAACATTCTCAGGCTGGTATGCCTTCCAACCCAGTGTAGCCAAGGCTGGTGCCCTATCCTGTCAGCACTCCCAGCCACACCTTGGGGCACACTTCCCTCTGGGCAGAGCCACTTCCCCACCTGGGACCTGCATCCAGCAACCCATGTGCTAAGCAGAGTAGAGGTCTACCCTATCCCAAAACTGAGGAGCAGTGGGGGTGGGGAGAACAGTTTCTGGGTGCTCCCTCAGACTAAGAGGCCACAGTCTCTGAGTACCCTCAGTGGTCACGGCCACCAGCATCCTGGAGAGGCCAGCCACCGTGGGGGGCAGGGGTGGGAAGGGCAGGAGGCTGAGGCATGGAAAAGGCTCTGATGTCATTCTTTGTGCAGCAGGAGGAAGGCAGTGGCTCAAGGACCGGGAGGGGTCCCTGCTGTTGTGGGGCTGGGCTAGGCAAGGACGGGACTGAGCAGCTGGGGAGCCAGATCCAGGAGGGTATGAAGTACAGGCCCAACAGCAGAGGGCTGTGGCCCAGGGGGGTTCTGTCCAAGATGGGAGAGTGGCAACAGGTTGGGGTGCTGGCAGACAGGCAGTCTCGGGGTCAGAGGGCTGGGAGGTCAGTGGAGGGCTTGTAGGAGTTCCCATGTAAAAGTCAAGGATGGGGAGAGGTGGGGCTGGGACTGTGGGTCAGTAGTAGAGTGTTGGCCTAGCATGCGTGAGGCCCTGGGTTCGATCCTCAGCACCACACAAAAATAAAATAAAGATTGTATCCACCTACAACTAAAACAAAATATTTAAAAAAAAAAAAAAAGGATGGGGAGAGGTGTGGCCATGGGCAGTGGGTGTGGCCTAGGGTGAAGTCCTAGGGTATCTCCTGCTGACCCTCCTGGCTGTGCTGTGTGGTGGAGGTGAGGGGCTGGAGAGGCACAGCAGCTGGTCCCTGAGCTCCTAGCTGGTGCAGCACTGACCAGTGGGCATGATGCTGGGGACCACGTGTAAGAAGTGAATATGCAGATGATGAGCCCCACGAGGCCTGTTTATCTTCTAATTAACCATCAGATTCTTTTAAATCTATTTTTACAGGAAAAGGGGGTCATAAGAGCAGGACCCCTACCAATGAGGCCAGAAGAAGGGGAGCAGGGCTGGGATCCCTGTGACCTGCCTGGCACTGCTGATGGCCCTCCAACTATGGGGCATCCTGGGCCCGGGGAGCCTCCTCTGATCCTCGCCAGACCACAGAAGGCCTGCGAGTGTGGGCTGAACTCCAGTCCACCGAGGCTTCTGGCAGCCCTGTGTGAGGGTAAAGGAGTGGGCTCCAGGGTCTCTGCCCCTAGTTAAGGTGTCTTTCCTGCCTCTCTAGGTTCCTGGCCCAAACATGGCTCGTCGCTCCCAGAGTTCCTCACAGGGGGACAACCCACTGGCACCTGGGTACCTGCCACCTCACTACAAAGAGTACTACCGCCTGGCAGTGGATGCGCTGGCCGAGGGTGGGCCAGAAGCCTACAGCCACTTCCTGGCTACAGAGGGGGCACCTGACTTCCTGTGTCCTGAGGAGCTAGAGCATGTGAACCGCCACCTACAGCCCCCACAGCATGCTGCCCGAGAGCCCCCTGAAGGCAGCCCTCCTGACGTGGATATGGATGGCTCCTCAGGCACATACTGGCCAGTAAACTCAGACCAGGCAGTGCCTGAGCTTGACCTGGGCTGGCCCCTGACCTTTGGCTTCCAGGGCACTGAGGTCACCACGCTGGTGCAACCGCCACCTCCTGACAGCCCAAGCATTAAGGATGAGGCTCGCAGGATGATCCGCTCTGCCCAGCAGGTGCGCTGTTTCAGACTCTGGGCAGTGGGGAAGGGTGGCCTGTGCTGGACCTGGAAGCATGAGCAGGAGAGAAGGGGTGACGGACAAATACAAGCAGGACCAGCACAAGTGAGGCCAGGGCTGGCCAGCCAGGGCTCCCTGGCAGAGTTCTTCTAGGGTCACGGAGGGCTGGGCCAATACAGGCTCTGCACAGGGTGGCTTGCCTGTGGTTGTGGTCAGTGCCCAAAGCCCAGGGGCTCTGGGATGTTGGTTCTCTGCTAGCATGGATTTGTTCCAAGAATTCTCTAGACCTGCGTGGTGGGCCTTGACTGGCTAAGAGCTTCCTCCCACTCCCAAGCAGCTGGCAAACAGCAGAGGGGACCTGTTAAGCCAGGGTCAGCTGCCAAAGACCCCTGTTCTGCCCCCTTCCCAGGGCACTGTTACTTCCTGAGAACAGACATGAAGCCTGGGCCTCTGCTCTGACACCCAGCCTAGGGTCAGGGCAGAGGAGATTGCAGGGGCTCCCCTTGACTCCAGCAGAATGCAGTCTATGCCTGCCTCTGCTGCCACATGGGCCACCCACTCGGCCAGCAGCAGCCTGATCCCTGTGTCAGGTCCCCTCCCATGACCCCCCTTCCCAGACATGGCTGCTGGAGGAAGGGGCCTCTCTTCCCCTTGGGTAGTTTGGAGAAAGCGGTGGGTACAACCAGTTCCACCCTCCCTCCTGACTTGGTGCTTGCAGGTGGTGGCCGTCGTGATGGACATGTTCACTGATGTGGACTTGCTCAGCGAAGTGCTGGAAGCTGCTGCTCGGCGGGTCCCTGTCTATATCCTGCTGGATGAGATGAATGCACAGCACTTCCTAGACATGGCGGAAAAGTGCCGAGTCAACCTGCACCACGTGGATGTGAGTAAGTGGGCAGGTGGGGTGGACCAGAAAAGACCCTAGCGAAGGCCTGACTCCCCTCCCTCCCCAGTTCCTGCGTGTGCGCACTGTGGCGGGCCCCACCTATTATTGCCGCACTGGGAAGTCTTTCAAGGGCCACGTGAAAGAGAAGTTCCTGCTGGTAGACTGTGCCGTGGTGATGAGCGGGAGCTACAGGTGTGCCCAGCTGATGTCTCCTCCCTACCCCGCCCCTCTGGTGCCTCCCTGGGTGCCCCAGCCCCTCCTCTCCAGGAGCGCTCCTTCTGTAGACCCTGTCCCACCCGGTGCTAAGGCCACTGCAGCCCCAGCCCCTCCCCTTGACTCTGACCCAACCCACCCACAGCTTCATGTGGTCCTTCGAGAAGATCCACCGCAGCCTGGCACACGTGTTCCAAGGAGAGCTGGTCTCCAGCTTCGACGAGGAGTTCCGCATCCTCTTCGCACAGTCCGAGCCCCTGGTGCCCTCAGCCGGGGCGCTGGCCCGCATGGACACCTATGCCCTGGCTCCATACTCCGGGGCCGGCCCTCTCATGGGCATCCCTGGGGCGCCTACTCCTTTCTCCTTCCCTAAACGGCCACACCTGCTGTTCCCTCCGCCCCGGGAAGAAGGCCTGGGTTTCCCCTCCTTCGTGGACCCAGATCGCCACTTCCTTTCGGCTTTCCGCAGAGAGGAGCTGCCCCGGATGCCAGGGGGCGCCCTGGAGCCGCATGCAGGGATGCGGCCGCTGTCGCGGCGTCTGGACACAGAGGTAGGGCCCAGTGGGGAGTTCGGGGGCCCGCGGGGCTTCTTCCAGGCGCGACATCTGGAGATGGACGCCTTCAAGCGGCACAGCTACGCAGCTGCTGACGGCGCAGGCGCTGTGGAGAATTTCGCGGCTGCGCGGCAGGTGTCCCGACAGACGTTCCTCAGTCATGGGGACGACTTCCGCTTCCAGACCAGCCACTTCCACCGCGACCAACTCTACCAGCAGCATTACCAGTGGGACCCGCAGTTCGCACCCACACGTCCGCAGGGCCTGTTCGAGAAGCTTCGCGGTGGCCGCCCTGGCTTTGCGGACCCAGACGACTTGGCGCTGGGCGGCGGGCCGCGCTTCCCCGAGCTTGGCTCCGACGTGCAGCAGCGGCTGGAATACGTGCCTTCCAGCGCCTCGCGCGAGGTGCGCCACGGCTCGGACCCCGCCTTCGGGCCTGGCCCTGGTGGCCTGGAACCCGGCGGGGCCCCGCGCCCCAACCTGGGCCAGCGTTTCCCGTGCCAAGCGGTGGTGAGGCACGGCCTGGACGCTGCTGCAGAGGCAGAGCCCGAGCGCAGGGCCGGGCCCGAGGGGCGAGCCGGGCTGCGACTCTGGCGCCTTGCTTCTTACCTGGGCGGAGGCCACGAGGATGCGGGCGAGGAGGGCCTGCCCACGCCCATGGAAGCCGACGTCTATGAAGATGACGTGCTGGCCCCTGGGAGCCGGGCGGCCTTCCGTGTCCCTGCAGCCTTGCCAGTCAAGGGCTTGTGGCCCGGCTCCGGAAGTGGTGGCGGCGACAGCTCGGAGCGCGAGGGCACAGAGGAAGCAGGCCTGGTCAAGCAGGACTCCTTCCGCTCACGCCTGAACCCGCTCATCCAGCGCAGCTCCAGGCTGCGCTCCTCGCTTATCTTCGCGCAGGCCGAAGGCTCTGGAGGTGCCACAGCTGCCACCACTGAGAAGGTGCAGTTGCTGCACAAGGAGCAGACGGTCAGCGAGACGCTGGGGCCCGGTGGAGAGGCCCTGCGCTCCACAGCCTCCGCTAAAGTGGCCGAGCTACTGGAGAAATACAAGGGTCCAGCCCGGGACCCAAACGGTGGGGGAGGCGCGGTCACTGTCTCCAGCCACAGCAAGGCTGCCATGTCCCAAGCTTGGCGGGAAGAGATGACCGCACCACCAGGCGCAGCAGGGAGCGAACATCGCAGCCTGGAGAGCTGCCTGCTTGACTTGCGTGATTCCTTTGCCCAAAGGCTGCACCAGGAGGCGGAGCGGCAGCCTGGAGCCGCTTCGCTCACTGCTGCGCAGCTTCTTGACACACTGGGCCGGAGTGGCGCTGACCGCCTGCCCTCCCGTTTCCTCTCTGCCCAGGGCCACTCCACTTCCCCGCAGGGGCGGGACAGCCCCCCTCCAGAAGGGTCTGCTGCACACCAGGTGCCCCTTTCTGAGCCAAAAGTGAGCCCCACCTCAGCCTACCCAGAGCGAAAGGGGAGCCCCACGCCAGGGTTGTCCAATCGGAGAGGCAGCCCGACTACAGGATTTATTGAACAGAAGGGGAGCCCCACCTCGACCTATCCAGAACGCAGGGGTAGCCCAGTACCCCCAGTGCCTGAGCGAAGGAGCAGCCCAGTGCCCCCTGTGCCTGAACGCAGGGGCAGTCTCACCCTTGCCTTGCCTGGTGAGTCTCCTAAGGTTGGGACCACCGAGGAGGTGGCTGCAGGCCCTATGGAAGTCCTGCGCAAAGGTTCCCTGCGCCTCAGGCAGCTGCTGAGCCCCAAGAGTGAGCGTCGTGGGGAGGAGGAGGGCAGCTTCCCTGCGCCACAGGAGAATGGGCAGCCCGAGAGTCCCCGGCGGCCATCTCTGGGCCGAGGTGATAGCACAGAGGCTGCCGCAGGGGAGGAGCGGGGTCCACGGGCTCGGCTGTCCTCTGCCACTGCCAATGCCTTGTACAGCAGCAACCTCCGAGACGACACAAAGGCCATTCTGGAGCAGATCAGCGCCCATGGTCAGAAGCACCGTGGGGTTCCAGGCCCAGGCCCGGGCCCAGCCCACAGCAGCCCTGAACTGGGCCGCTCGCCAGCTGCTGGAGGCCTGGCCCCAGACATGTCCGACAAGGACAAATGTTCAGCCATCTTCCGATCGGACAGTCTGGGTACGCAAGGCCGGCTGAGCCGCACGCTGCCTGCCAGTGCGGAGGAACGCGACCGCCTGCTGCGCCGCATGGAGAGCATGCGCAAGGAGAAGCGCGTCTACAGCCGCTTCGAGGTCTTCTGCAAAAAGGAAGAGGCGGGCGGCTCTGGGGCAGGTGATGGCCTGGCGGAGGAGGACGCCAGAGACAGCAAGGTGGGCAAGTTCATGCCCAAGATCCTGGGTACGCTCAAAGGCAAAAAGTGAGTGCTCTGGTCCAGCAGCCCAGGCCAGGGCGCGCACTGCTGCCACCCTGCACCGCTGGGCAGGCAGCTCCACAGCGCTGTGTTGAGGGGCTGGGCCCGATGGACCCGCCGAGCTCAGCTCTCTGTGGGGTCCCCAGTAGCTGACTGCCTCTCACTCCAGCCTCTCCTCCCTAGGGTTTCAGTCCCCAGCCTGGTGCCCTAATCCACCAGTTCTCTTCTGCCTCCACTATCTTCTGGGACCTTCATTCACCTCAGGGATCTCTGTGCCTCTGTCCCGCTTTCAGGGACCTGACACCTTGTGCCTCGGTTTCCCCATCTCTTGGGGCCTTTTGTCTCCTCAGGGATTCTGTTTTCAGGGTACCCTTCTCAGATTTGTGGATCTGCTGCCAACCCATTTCACTCCTGCCTCCCTCTCCCCATCCTTCACCCGGCTCACTTTCTTCCCTGCTTGGGCCCCATCTCCTGGCTGCCTCCAGGCACCTTCTTGTCCATCCAGGCACCTTGCTGTCCGGGAGGTGGGACTGGTTGCAGACCGTGTGTAAGGGAGAGTGTTGTTGGACCCACAGGAAGCTCCTCTCGGAGTGACCGGGCAGGCCTCTGGGAAGGAGGGATGCAGGGGACCCCAGAGGGGGCCGTCCTGCCACCCAAACTGCAGCTGCCTCAGCCAAGTCTGCCCCTCCTACAGTAAAGCCTGGGTGGCCTCTGGGGCAATGCCAGGAGGGACCCCTGGGCTTACCAACATAATAAAATGGAGTCTGGACTGTCACCCGGAAGCCCCAGTCTCATTAAGTGTCCCCCAAACAGGCACCCCCACGCCAGAGGGGTGGGATGTGGAACACTTGTCCTTATAGGTGAGGGCAGAGGATAGCATATAGTGGACCTGAGCCCTGGCCACTTTCCTCATGGGCACAGGTCCTGGGCATCCCTGCAAGTGGGGTGACCCTTGCTGCAGGTGTCCAGCAGACCCCAGTTCCACCCTGGCCTTGGTCCTTTGCTGTTTCATCACCTCCATGCAGAATCTGTCCAAGACACTCCTGGTTCACCACTCATATCTTTCTTCATCTCCATTAATTTTTTTGGAGGTGGGGAGTACCAAGGATTGAACCCAAGGGGCACTTTACCACTGAGCCACATCCTCAGTCCTTTTAAATTATTTAGAGACAGGGTCTTGCTAAGTTGCTGAGGCTGGCTTTGAACTCACAATCTTCCCACCTCAGCCTCCTGAGACACTGGGATCACAGGTGTGTGCTACTGTTTCCAGCTCCATTAAGTCATTTTAATCGATTGGGAATGAGATGTTTTAGCACCAATGCTTAGAAAGGCCCCCAATGTTAGGGTTGTGAAATGTGTTTGTGTTCTGATGTTTCTTTTCTGATACTTATATGTATTTTATTTTTTTAATTTTTTTGGCACTGGGGGTTGAACTCGGCCACTCCGCCACTGAGCCACATCCCCAGCCCTATTTTGTATTTTATTTAGAGACAGGGTCTCAGTTGCGGAGGCTGGCTTTGAACCTACAATCCTCCTGACAGCCTCCCAAGTCGCTTGGATTACAGGCGTGCGCCACCGCGCCCGGCACTTATATGTATTTTAATATAAGAATTGCCAATAGGAAAAGGATATGAGGTGGCGGTTCTGACTTCAGCAGCTAGGAGGGAGACCTGGGTGGCTTGGAAGACCCCTCACTTTGACTCTGACAGCTCACTGCTTGGTCCCCAGAGCCACTGCTCAGGAAGGATGACAGTGAGGACTTCCAGTCTGGAGGGAAAGATGGCCTTGAGCCCACCTCCCACCAAGACCTAGAGACGCACCAGGAGCCACTGTGTTGGTGGGGCAGGGCTGCAGTCACCAGGGAGGCTGGGGGATGGGGAAGGGACGCAGTCACAGGTTTGCACCTAGACAGACAATGGTCCACAAACCCCGTCCACAGGACATGCTAGGGTGGCCTGGGCCCTGCAGCGGGGACTATGGATCAGAAGCTGGCCCCAAGTCACCCTCACAGGGTGGCACTGGCCTAGAGGGAAGCCCTGGAGGGATGCTGGGTGGCAGGAGCCACGGGGTGACAGAACCAGGAGAAGCAGCCCTATCCTAGAGGTGAGTGGAGATTCCACATGGGGTGGCTGGTCCTCAGGAGAAGGTGGGCTCAGGAAAGGGCTGGCGAGTGGTAGGGTGGGCCCGGGAGGGAGCCCACCCCAGAATGGGCTGGCACAGCACGACTTTATTCCAGGAAGGCACTGGGCTGGGGAGCCACCTCTGCGCCCCCAGAGAGGCCCAGGGAGCTCCAGCGGAGGGAGGAGGTGGAGCACTGTGCGCGCTGGGGGGGGGCTCACACACGTGGTCCCGGGAGCAAGGGCAGGCGGCCCAGCGCAGAGCGGCACACTGTCCCGTAGGCCTGGGAGTAGCCCCCAAGCGCAGCCCTGGCAGCGCCTTGGGCCCCCTGCAAGGCCGAGGTGCCAAACATCCTGCGGCCTGGCCGGGGCTCTGGAACCTCCCGGGCCAGCCGCGGTGATACCTGCACACAGGGAGGGTCGTGGTCAGAGGAAAGCAGGCAGCGGGAAGGCCCGAGGGCGCCAATGGGCACACAAGCATCTGGGAAGGACTGCCAGGCTCACCTGTCGCCCGCCAACTGCCCTCGGTCCGCTACTCCGGACCCAGTCACTGCGGATCAGGGCCTGGTTGGTGGCCTGGGCTTCGGCCTGCAAGCTCAGGGAGGGTGCCATGCCTCTCAAGCTAGGGTTGACCTGGGAAGGGGGCATCGCAGGGTCATGAAAAGGCACTGTGGGAGGCCCCTCCCATGCCCACCCACCATGACTTACCCCTGGAGGTGCACAGGGGGGCTCTGCCTTGGTCCCAAGGGACCCTTCCCCTCTTCCTGGGGGCAGAGGTTGGAGCTGGGGTGCCAAGCTCTGACTAGGAGTATTCCTGGCTGCACCAGAGGCTTCTGTGGGGTTGGGAGACCAACCCCAGGGTTAGACCCTGTGGGCATGTTGGTGGCCCCAGATAGCAGGGGCCAGGGCCATGCTCCGTGGTGGAAGGGACAAAGTTCACATACCATGCTCGGGGTTACGGTCAGGGCTGCTCCGAGGCCTGGGGCCAGGGTTCCTCATGGGCACCCGGGAGCCGAGCTGGGGGATGGCTCTGGGATTGGACAGGTATCCCCTAGCCCGGGAGGCCCTGGGCTCTGGCCCAGAGGCAGTGCTCCCCAAGCCCCCATCTCTTGGCCGATGACTGTTGCCCCTTCTCTCCAGGATCATCTGTGGGAGGGGAGGGGTGTTCAGAGATGTGTGGCATGGGGAGCACTGGGTGTCCCTCAGCAGGGGAACTCTGGGGTGCACAGGCAAGGGGGCCGAGGGGGTGGAGCCAAGCACCTGGTAGAGGAGGCTGCGATACTCGGGTGCAGACAGCTGGTCTCCTTCCAGCACCGGGAGCCGCACCTCCACATCACGAGTCCACTCGCGGCTGGAGCAGTGGAACCTTCCAGGTCAAAGAGGCGGGTGCAGGAGACATGAGACCCAGACTGCAGAGGGGAGAGCTGGAGCTCCGCGGCTCCCACGCCCACCCTGCACCTTGGGGCTGGGCCTCCTGGGCCCACCCTCCCTAACCCACCTCTGCACATAGGGGTGCTGCAGGGCCTGGGCCGCACTGAGCCGCTTGTTGGGGGCAAACACCAGGAGTCTCCTGAGGAGGTCCAGGGCATCTGGTGGGGTGTCTGGTGGCAGGAGGGCGTCTAGTGTCTGCTGTGGCCTGTGGGCAGTTGCCTGTCGTTTCTTCTCCAGGGCCCCCACCCAGGACCCCCTCCCCAGATCTGTCTGCTGTCGGGGTCCTTTCTTAGGTTGGTGGATACCCCTAAACCAGACCTGCAGGCAGTGGGGAGAGATCCCTGCCTCACCTTTCCGTCTCCAGTCTGGGTCCTGGGAAGCTCCCACAGACATCCTGCAGGGAACCCTTGGGTCTCTCCCCACAGAACCCTCAGCTGGCAGAGCTGTGCCCACGCTGGGGTCTCCCCAATCTTGCCACAACTACAACAGGCACAGACTGGCCTCTTGTGCCAAGCACAGGACGCCGACTTGCTCCTGAGCCAGCCTCCCCTCCCCACGCCTGAGCGCCCCACTCACCTGGATGCCAGCTGGCGCAGGAGCGTGGTGATGGAGCCTGAGCCCAGAGACTGCAGGTCTGTGGGGAGGGGCGTGGCAGGAGGTGTGGGACAGCCCAGGGGGCACTGGGGTCAGCCATCTCTTCTGGTGCCATGGACTGCAGCCTCTTTCAGGGCTTCTTCTGTCTAGCAGGGCTCAAATCCCCCAAAAGCTAGCCCTGAGCCCCCGGTGCCCACAGGTGCCCCTGCCCTGCACCCTCAGGCCTCAGCACACAGCCCGCTCACACCCAGCACGGTCCTGGCGGTCTTCCCCTGCCGAGCAGGGGCCTGGGTGGGAGCAGGTCTCCCCTGGGTTCGGAGGGGCTCCTCCTGCCACAGCTCCCCACCCCTCCACTCTTCTCAGCACCTGGCACCCTGCTCAGCTCTCCGTGCTCACGCCGCACCACAGGAGTGCTCAGCCCTGCTCCCCACATCCCTGAGCAGGGAAGGTGCCTTGTCCCGACCGGGCTGGCCCCTTCTTGTCACCACTTGGCCCTCGTGGTCCCTGGTGGACAGTCCTGCCTCCTCTGCAGTTTCTGTAGCCTCCTCAGCCTGTTCTTGAGCAGCTGCTCTCTGGCCTCCATCCACAGGGCCTGCCCTTTCCAGTTTTCCTAGGGCTCCTGCTCCTGCCCGACCTTCCTCCCTGCAGTCCCAGCTGGTCAAGCCACATCCTCTGACCCTCAGCATCTGAGTGCCAAGGCTGAAACTCCACCCATGCTCACCCTCCTCAGACGGCAGTGGGATGGTGTCCAGGATCAGCTCCAGCTGATGGAGCGTGGATGTGCCCGGGAACAGGGGCCGCCCCCTCAGCATCTCTCCCAGGATGCAGCCCAGGCTCCACATGTCCACCCCAGGGGTGTACCTGGGGCAGGAAGGGGCGGCAAGGGGAGCTCAGAGGCAGAGGTGGAGGTGCAGTCAGGACATCCAGGTGGGCCCAGGGTAGGTGGAGGCCTGGGGGACCCCAGCAGGACAGGAGGGCCTGCCCAGGGGTTCTGCAGGGAGGAGGGGTGGATGAGAGGCATCTCACTGTACCGGGGAGAGGACAACAGCACCTCTGGAGCGCGATACCAGCGGGTGGCCACGTACTCCGTCAGGGCCTGGCCCTCTGGCTCCGCGGGGAGGCTGCCCAGAGTGCGGGCCAGGCCGAAGTCGCAGAGCTTCACCAAGCAGTTGGCATCCAGCAGCACGTTGGACGGCTGGAGAGGGGAGGAGGTCTGAGGGCCAGGAGGGCCAGGGACGCACCGGGTCGAGAGCTGGGCCACGCGGGGGCAGCAGGGGCTCGACCTTCTGATCGCGGTGGATAACGTGGCCTGAGTGAATGAACCTGGTGGCCTGAAGGAGCTGGTAGAAGATGAAGCGCTGGTGGGCATCCCCCAGCAGGCCACCCTTCCGGATGACCGCATTCAGGTCTGCGTCTGGGAGGGCGGGCGCCGGGAAGGATGCAGGTCAGTTGGGGTCAGGGGAAGTGCAGGTCTGTCCCACTTGAACCCGCCCAGCCCTCGGGTGCTCCTGTGTCCGCTTGCTGTAGACTGCAGCCCTGAAGGCTTGAGGAATCATCTCAGCACTCATTTCACATTGCCCTTGTTTTATAAAATGAGTGGAAAGATTTCAAAGTAGCTCCAAACAGAGCAGGAGCCTTGTGCGGGCAGGATCAGGGTGCTCCGAGCCTCTGTGAGCGAGCGGGTGTCTGCTGTGCAGGACACAGAATGAGAGCGCTGGCCATGGAGAGATGTGGGCAGCAGAGGGACAGAGGCGCAGTCGTGGGCTCAGGGCAGAGCGGGGCGGGGAGCTGACACAGCCTCGCTCACCCATAAACTCAAACACCAAGTAGATGTCCCTGTCGTTCTCCGCCCGGATCACATCGAGGAGGCGGATGATGTTGGGATGGTCCCCAAACTCCTGTGGAAAGTCATTTCAGGCCAGGGATTGTGCTTGTGGGGTGGAGGGGCCAGATCCCCTCTTTTCTGGAGAGAACTGCACCAGGGAAGGGAAGTGGGCTGCACAGCCTGGGCCACTCACCCAGAGGAGCATGACTTCCCGGAATGTTCTCTGGAAGAGACAGAGATACCCAATGGGGCTAATGTTGGCCACCCAAACACCCACTGGGCCAGAAACCCAGGAAGCCTGTTGTGACAGGGCCTCCTGGTCACAGCTGAGGTTCCGGTGACCACCTGCTCACCTGGGCATCTGTCTTGTCCCCAAAGGCATCGAAGATCTTCTTGATCGCCACTGGCTCACCAGTCCTCCTGTCCACTGCCTTCCACACAATGCCATAGGCCTGGGGAAAGGGCATACAACTTGCTGGGCTCAGGGTGAGCCCATCACCAGCCGCCCCTGCCCACCCAGGCCACTCGCTCAGCGCCCTGGATCCTGGGTGGAGAGTAGGGCCGCCATAGGGAGGCCTGGAGTCCGGATCCTGCAGCTACAGGAGGAGCTATGGAGGCGGAAATCCTGTTGACCCCATCTTCAGAATCCACCCCCAACCTCACCACTTCTTATTCCTGCTGCCCCCGCCCTGGTCTGTGCTTCTAGCATTTCTCCCTGGGTCACTACCCTACCCTCTTAACTAGTCCCCCTGACACTCCTGCGCACCCCCACGGCGGATCCTCCGCAGAGTGGGCAGGGCGGACCTGTGAGGAGTTAGTTATAGACACTACCCTAACTCCCACCGCTGATCACGGAAGTCAAAGTCCCGGCGTTGCCTAGACGCCCCCATGCAACAAGATCCCTCAGCGCCCCACTATCCCGGTCCCCTCCCCCTGCTTCCCTTCCGCCGGGTCTCACACGACTGAGTGGCTTCTCCAACAGCCTTTGAACCTCCTGTTTGCGCTGTCCAGGCGCGTCCCCTTCACAGAGGAGCCGCACAGCCCACACCCACTTGCAACACCAACACCCGTACACAGATGCGCTTCTGGGTCCGCCAGGACCCGCCCTTGCCCCTCAGCGGCCGCAGTGCACCGCCTCCGGGAGAGGCCGGCGGGACCGCGCGGGCGGAGCCACCACCTGCCTCCGGGAAAACACCTAGGCATCACGGTTTCCGTGAGGAAACCAGGCGCACGGGTTCGGGACCTGCGCAGGGACACCCTCCAGTCCTCGGGGGAGGCAGGGCGCGAGCCCGGGGTCAGCCGCCAGCGTCGGAGGCCGGGACTCACCCCCTTCCCGAGCCGCCGCCGGAGCAGGTATCTCTGGGCGACGTGGGCGTCCACCTCCGCGGCGCACATGGCGGGCCGGCCCGCAGCCTCCGCCGACTCGGGGAGCGACCTGTTGACCGGTTGCCGTGGGAACCCGCGGCGGCGCCTCCCCGCGCCCGCGCCGGTGGGCGGGGTCCGCGGCCCGCTCTGTCCGCCCCGCGCGCCCTCCGCGCTCGCCGCGCCGCGCACCCGCCTGGCTCCCGCGGCCCCGCCAGGGTGGCAGTGCAGCGCCCTCCCGGAGCCGGGCCCCACGGCACCGCGGTGCGTTCGCGCCCGGGGCCGGCAGGTCCTGGGGAGCGTTAGGAGCCTGCGTGCGGGGGCTCCGCGGCCCGACCTTCCCGGGCGAGGGGCAGGAGGTGGCAGTCGGAGAGGACAGCGCGGGCAGAGGAGGAAGTGGGAGCATGTCCCGGACACTGGAGGGATAGCACGGGACGGGGCGGCGGTGCAAGGGCGCAGAGACGAGTGACACGGGCAGGGGCATCTAGACACCGGGGGCCCGAGCACGGAAGGCTGTTGCTGCGAGAGAGGAACCCACCGTAGGGGGCGCGACGCAGCACGGGAACGGTGGGCGCACGAGGAGGTTCCGGCTGAGGAGCCCTGGATAGGCTGCAGGCCGTCGCGGACTCGTTGGCTCGTGGTGGGTTCCGGAAGGACAGGGCTGGCTGGAACAGGCGCAGAGCAGAGCAGGCTTCGCCGCTGGGCATTCGGGCAGTCAGGCTTAAGGAGCGACCGTGCGGCTCAGTGCAGGAGCTCGTGCCTAACCTGCGCAGGCCTTGGGTTTGATCCCCAGCACCACAGAATAAACGAAAAGTTTAAGATGCTAGCTAGACATCCCGGTGGAAATCTTTGAAAGACATGACTTGGGAGGGGCCCAAGTTGAGACCGTGGTACTCAGGGCCAGATTCCCAAATTGCCTAGAGACTAGCTTTTTTTTTTTTTTTGAACCAGGGATTGAACTCAGGGACACTTGGCCACTGAGCCACATCTCCAGCCCTATTTTGTATTTTATTTAGAGACAGGGTCTCACCGAGTTGCTTAGGGCCTCGCTAAGTTGCTGAGGCTGGCTTTGAACTCTCGATCCTCCTGACTCAGCCTCCCAAATCACTTGGATTACAGGCGTGCACCACCACACCCGGTGAGACTAGCTTTTTAGAAAGCTTGAAATTGGGGCGCGGTGGTGCTCACCTGTATTCCAGTGGTTCAGGAGACTGAGGCAGGAGGATCCCAAGCTCAAAACCAGGTTCAGCAACTAAAAGGGCTGGGGATGTGGTTCAGTAGTTAAGTGTTTCTGGGTTCAATCCCCAGTACCAAAACAAAACAAAACAAAACAAAACAAGCTTGAAGTCTGTTGCAGATAAATAATTGTATAAAATGTAGCAAAAATTGAATTGCAGCCCTGAGGCTAGTCCGTTAATAATCAGATTCGGGTTGGAGGGGATGACTCTATCTATATCTGATTAGTAATGCACATACTTTTTTGGTTCCTGGGGCTCCTATTATTGGAGGGAGAAGGGTTGAATCAAGAGGAAAACAAGTATGGTTTGTAGACATATTTTAATGTAAAATTTGCATTTGAAAGGAGAAAAAAATGAATTGCTAGGAAAAATTTTAAAACACAGACATGCAAAATTAAGTTCTAATTTTTACTAGATTGAGCAGTGGTAAAATCACCCTGTGCTCCACCTGTAAGGGTTTTTTAGCTCTTCCTCTGCATTTCTGCCTTGCTTCCCGGAAACTAGTAAGAAGAGGTCATTGTGGCAAGAGGCAAGTCAGGGCATGCTGGCCACTGGTGGCTAGGTGAAGCCATGTCCTTGGAACTGTGAGATTGCACATGTGCCTGCTGGAGTGGTAACTGCAGGACTGACCTCCTGAAGCATTGGGGAGGGCGGGCAAGGACAGGGTGTTCCCACCCTGCTCACAGGAGTACAGAAGGCTGGGGCCCCTTTGGGAAGCAATTAGGCCGTTTCTGAAAATATTGAGCATAAGTCAGACAAGGTGGTGCACACCTGTAATCTTAGACTCTGAGCCTGAGGCAGGAAGATCAGAAGTTCAAGCCCTGCCTGAGCAACTGAGCAAGCCAAAGCAAACAAGTCCAGCACGGTGGCACATGCCTGTAATCCCAGCACTTGGGAGGCTGAGGCAGGAGGATTGCAAGTTCAAAGCCAGCCAGACTTAGCAAGGCCCTAAGCAACTCAGTGAGACCCTGTCTCTAACTACAGTACAAAATAGGGCTGGGGATGTGGCTCAGTGGTGGAGTGCCCCTGGGTTCAATCCCTGGTTCAAAACACAAAACAAAACAAAACAAAAGAAAATCAAAGGACTGGGTGTAGCTCAGTGGTGGAGTAGAAATAATAACAGGTTCTGGGTCGTGGCTCAGTGGTGGAGCACCTGCCCAGTGAGGGAGGCACTGGCTTCCACCCCTGGCACTGCGTAAGAAGAAGCAAATAAATACAATAGGGCTGAGGATGTAGCTCAGTTGGTAGAGTGCGTGCCTCGCAAGCACAAGGCCCTGGGTTCAATCCCCAGCACTGCAAAAATAACTAACTAACTAAATAAATAAATACATAAATAAATAAATAAAAATAAAAGTATTGTGTCCATCTACAACTAAAACTTTTTTTTTTTTTTTTTTTTTTTTTTGTGAAGCAGGGATTGAACTCAGGGACACTTGGCCACTGAGCCACATCCCCAGCCCTATTTTGTATTTTATTTAGAGACAGGGTCTCACCGAGTTGCTAAGGGCCTCGCTAAGTTGCTGAGGCTGGCTTTGAACTCGCGATCCTCCTGACTCAGCCTCCCAAGTCGCTGGATTACAGGCGTGCGCCACCACGCCCAGCTTAAAACTATTTTTAAAAAGAAATAATAACAAGATGTTGTGAGAGCCCATAACTTGTACAATCAAAATGTATGATTCCAGTAGCACAAACGCTAAGGGAGAAATGGAGCCATGCATCGTTCACATTAGAGAATGATACACTTCATATACAGCAAGGATCATAGATTACACGTGAAGTATTATATTATTTGAAGATAGATTAGTTAAAATGAAATCTTGGGGGTGGGGTTGTGGCTCAGCCAAGCATGTGTGAGGCACTGGGTTTGATTCTCAGCACATATAAATAAATAAAGATATTGTGTCCATTTACAGCTAAAAATATTTTTTAAAAAAGATGAAAACTTCATCTAAAAATATGCATAAAGAGATATGGCTAATAAACCCATAGTCTAAAATATTAAAAACTACTCACTTGATCAAAATGAAGGCAGAAAAATAAGGAAAAGGGACAAGGAATAGATGAAACAACAGAAAACATAGCAAAATGGTAGACTTAAACCTAACGGTATCAATAATTACATATAAATGGTCTAAATACTCCAGTTAAAAGGCAGAGATCATATGACTTTACTTTTAAAAATTAAAATCCAAGAATATACTTTAATTATATAAATTATATATGCACAAATTATGCACACAGATACATATTTCGATTTTATGCTATACATATACAATTATACAAGAAATACATTTAAATCATAAAGACAAAGTTAAAAGGATGGGGAAAGATACATCACGCACACACTAGTGATAAGAAAACCTTAGCAGTTATTTTAATAGCAAAGTAAACCCTAAGGCATGGAGGATTCCAGAGATAAGAGGAGGTCATCATAACAAGAGCTGACTCGCATTGGAGCCTATTGTCCTGAGAGTGTATGCACCTACCACAGCTACACTTGGGAGACTTAACCTCCCTCTTTCAATAATGTGAAACAGGGAAGCAGCAAGTGAGGATGTAATAGACCCGAGTGGCATTATCATGCAACTTGACCTGACATTCACGGGCTCTCAGAAACAGCAGGTAAGTGGCACAAGCCTGTGATCCCAGCAGTTCAGGAGGCTGAGGCAGGAGTATCACAAGTTCAAAGCCAGCCTTAGCAATTTAGTGAGGCCCTAAGCAACTCAGTGAGATCCTGTGTCTAAATAAAACACAAAAAAGAACTGGGGGTCTGGCTCAGTGGGTAAGTGCCCCTGAGTTCAATCCCTGGGAAGGAAAGAAAGAAGGAAGGGAGGGAGGGAGGAAAAAGAGCGAGCAGATACACATTCTTTTCACCTGTGGATGAAACATTTGCCAGAGAAGCCATATTCTATTTACATTTGTGATGTAAAACAAAACAAATATAAAAGATAAATCATGTTCTCTGACCCCATGGAATTGGATTAGAAATTAATAACAGGAGAGGATGTAGCTCAATGGTAGTGTGCTTGCCTCGCATGTGTGAGGCCCTGGGTGCCATCCCCAACACTGCAGAAACACATACTTAAATAGCAGAAAGATATCTAGAAAATTGCAGAAGATTTAGAGGTTAAGCAACACACTTCTAAATAAAAATGGGTCAAAAGAAATCACAAAACTAGAGGCTGAGGCAGGAGGATTGAGTGAGGCCTTAAACAACTTAGCCAGACCCTGTCTCAAAATAAAAATTAAAAGGGCTGAGATGTAGCTCCATGGTAAAGCACCACTGGGTTCTATCTCCAGTATCCCCCACCAAAATAAAAAGAAAGAAAATTAGAAACTATTTTGAACTGGAAGTTCATCAAAACCTATGAACGAGAATTTGTGGAATGCTCCCTAAGGTGCAGAGGGAAACGGAAACGTGTGGTGTAAGCGCTTTTAGAAGCACAGGTAAGAGGGTCATGTTTCTACCCTAGGAAGCTAGAAAAAAGAAAAAAATTAAACCCCAAGTAGGTAAAATGAAGGAAATAGATCAAAGCAGAAATCTGAAACAGAGTCGACAAGGAAAAAGATAAACCAATGACACCAACAGCTGGTTCTTTGAGTGAGTGAAACCTAGCTGGGCTGATGACAGCGGAAAGAGCCAGGGCACTGGCCTTGGCCAAGCCCTTCCAACAGGACAAGGACCGCTTCTTGCCAAACACCCTGACCAACAGATGACAAGTGGAAGGGTCCCCCAGACATGCTCAGCAGGCTGTCAGTATGAATGTGGAGTCACAAAGAGAAGACCCAGGCGCAGAGGGAGGACTGCGGACAGAGCCGAGCTGGGAAGGTTGGTCACCCCAGCGGCAGGGGGCTCAGAAGCCTCAGAGAATGTGACCAAGAGCAGTTTGAAGCTGCTCTTGTGGCACAAGCCTATAGTCCCAGGAGGCCAGCCTGCGAACACAGTCAGACCCGGGTTTGTTTGTTTGTTTGTTTTAAAAAGTGCTTCTGGGGCAGGAGCTCACAGTGGCTGGGATTCCACTGCTGAGGGCAGTGAGGATCCCACCCAGCCAGTCTGTCCACTCCTCACCTTCCACCTTCCTTCCACACAGAGGAAGTCCTGACCCTGCCAGGTAGCTCCTGGGAGAAAGCGTCACTTCGCAGAACTATACCGACCTCAGTGAATTCTCAGCAAAAAGCAGCTCTGCCACTTCAGTGTACTTGATCACCATGAGTTTTTACGTGGCAGAAGTAAATCATCTCCAACTTTTTCTTTTTTTCACTTTACTGTAATTTTATTTATTTTGGTACTGGGTATTGAACATGGGGGTGCTTTACCTCTCAGCTACATCTCCAGCCTGCTTAATTAACTAATTAATTTGTGGTACTAGAAATTGAACCCAGGGGTGTTTTAACCACTGAGCCACAGCCTGACCCTTTTTCATTTATTTACTTTGAGTCAGGGTCTCACTAAGTTGCTCAGGGCCTCTAAACTGCTGAGACTGGCTTTGAACTTGCAATCCTCCCTGTCTCAGCCTCTCCAGTTGCTGGGATTACAGGTTTGTGCCAACCCGCCTGGCTTATTTATTTATTTTTAATATTGAGACAGGGTCTCACTGAGTTGCTGAGGGTCTTGCCAAGTTGCACGGAGGGAAGGGAGAAGGACCTCAAAGGACCTCAGGGATAAAGGAAAGGCCACAGTTAACTCTGGCTCTGAATCTGCCTCCCTCGCACCAGAGGGGCAGGGCACCCCAGACACACCATCCTCCCACACTGGCAGAGGCCTCTGGGGTCCTGGAGAGGCACCGCAGCCCACATCCAGGTCAGATACCCTCCCTTTCTCTGGGAGAAGCCACACAGGCCTGGGAGGAACCGGGCAGGCTGTGTAGGCACAGCGGGTCAGAAGAATCCGGGGGCAGCGAAGCTAAGGCGCGGAGCTGGGGAGCTGGGCAGAGGCCGAGAGGGACTGCGTGGGCTGGGAGCGCTGGGGCCAGCGCTGGGCCTGGCTGGGAGGTGGGCGGACAGAGCTGGGGGTCCGGAGGGGCGCGACCTGGAGGGGATGACCCGAAGGTGATCCCGTTAGCTTCCAGGCGGTGGGGCGGGCCGGGCCGGGCGGGCCGGAGAAGCTTCCCGCGTTTCGTTGGTGCTGCAGAATTGGAAGGAGAAAAACCAGCGAGCTGGAGAGAACAGGCTGGCCAGACCTCCCCGAGGGGGGGCGCTCAGTTCGACTAGGTCGAACTTGAACCCATCCCTGTCCTGCAACCGTGATTAGCAGCGCGGGCGCGGGCGGACCTCGAGCCCGAAGCGGGGAATGGAGAGCGCAGAGCGGCCCTGTGTCGGTGAGCAGCTGGAGGGAAGCGAGCAAGCCCACCCCGGCGCGTGCCCGCCCATCCTGTGACAGCTTAGGCTCTGCTTCTGTACTGAGCCCAAGCCTGCGGCAGCGCCTCAGGAGCCTGAGGCAGGACGATGGCAGGTTGGGAGCCAGCCTCGGCGATTCAGCTAGACCCTGTCTCAAAATAAAAAATGAAAGGGCTGGGGATGCAGCTCAGTGGTAGAGCACCCCTGGGTTCAATCCCAGTACTGCAAAATTAAAAAAAAAATGCAAATAAGAACTCACATTTTAAGGTCAATTTTAGGCGCTGCTTTAGGAGTTTATGAGTCAATGTTGCTTTAAAATCTTAATGTCGAAACAGATTCTGAGCCTGCGTGGTGTCACAAACCTCTAGTCCCAGTCGTTGGGGGAGACTGAGGCAGGAGGATCCCAACTTTGAGGCCAGCCTCAACAACTTAGCAAGGCCCTCAAACAGACAAAACATCTGGGAATGTATCTCAGTGTAAAGTGCCTTTGGGTTTAATCCCCAGTACAAAACCCCAAAACAGCAAAAAGCAGATTCTGATATGGAGCTGTAGCGCAGTAGTAGAGCACTTGCCGAGTGTGTGCTGGACTCTGGGTTCAATCCTCAGCACTGAAGGCAAAACAAAACCTGGAATTTTTTTTTTTTTTTTTTTGCAGTTTGTGTCACTTTATTTTTACTTATAAAATACATTTTTTACCAAGGAGAAAAATGCCTCAATTGTTTTTATAATTTTAAGAGGCCCTGCCACATCTCTCCAGCTGATGGAGCTAATTAGAGCAAGCTCAGTGAGATGAATTGTCAAGATTTTAAAACCAACTTAAGAGCTATCAGTACAAATCTTCACTCAAGTGTGATTTTACTAAACCCCATTGCTCAGAAAGTTGCATTGTAAGGGTCCTCGAATCAGCCCGTCCCCAGGAAACGTGGACAACCTGAGCAGACATCCACTGCATGACGGCAGGACACAAGGTGGACACACCAGCACGCTCTTGCCAGGCTCTGAAAGGATGGGAAGCTGGGTGCCCGAGATTTCCCAGGGCTCCTCCAGGCACAGAAGCGCCCCTCACATTTTCTAGTTAAGATCAAATCAAGTAACAATGGTGTTTCCAGAGTCAATGGCAAAAAGTGGAGCGGCCTAACCATCCCCGGTGTATCCTTTGTTCCCTCCAGGAAGGGATGTTGAGGGATGCAGATCCACTCGAGATGAGTTGGGTAGGTGCCCTGCGGTGGGTTTAGGAATCCCAGAGAGAAGCAGGTTGGCAAACTGGCTACAGGGGACAGCATCTGGAAGGACGCAGCACCTCCCCGTAGCCCCACTCCTGTGTGGGCCTCAGAGGCAAGGGTTCCCCGAGAGATGACAGCTGTGTGGCAGAGAGGCCTAGTGGGCAGAGCTTGCTCAAGGCTGGAGGGCGGGAACCTGGAGTAGGAGCCCAGTGGTACACAGAAGTTGAAGTTCCCGGCACATGGAGCGTGGGGGCAGTCAAACCACACTCAGGTCAGTTTGATCTGGAAAAAAGCAGTCCTGGGTCCTGAAGCTGAACCCCTGCCTGTCTCTACCTCCGCTGGGCAGCGACTTAGAAGAGGGAGCTGCGGGGAATGAGAGTCCAGCTGTTGCCTAAGCAACAAGGCTAAATTCTGTCTCCATAGAGATTGCCGGCTGAATATCAACATTACTAATGTTGGACCCACCCCCATGGACAACCGAGGACCGCAGGGAGCGCACGAGTACAGGTTGGCAACGCTGCTCTGATCCTGATTCTGCCTCTGCAAACTTCGTCACCCTAGGAGGCATTCCATCCATGGACCCGGGGCCTAGAATTTTCCGGGTTGGGGAAAGAAAGGGACTGAGCTGCGGGAGCGAGCACTGCCCTCATGAGTCCCTTTGCTCCAGGCCCTAACCCATGGCGCCCAAGAAGAAGCGCGGGCCGAGCTTTGGGCGCCGGCAGGGTGCCGCCAGTGAGAGTGCAGAGCCGCTGCTGTCGGAACACGCGCAGTACCTGCTGCGCGAACACACGTTGCTCTCAGAGCAGCTGGATGCCTGCGAGGTGCGGGTCGACCAGGTGCTACAGGAAAACACTTTCCTGGACCGCGAGGCAGGGCGCTTGCGCGAAGAGAACCGACTTTACGCCAGTTATGTGAACGCACGCGCGCAGCGCTGGGCCAACGCCGTCCTGCGGCTCGACGAACAGAACCGCGTGGATCTGGCGCAGATCCACTCGCAGCGGGCAGAGCTGGCGTCGCTCTACCGAGGGCGCGAGGACGGGGTGCGCGCGCAGCTGCTGGAGATGCAGGCGCGTGCCGCGCAAATGGCGCGGCAGGTGCAGGAGCTTCAGCCTTACAAGGCCAGTACGTGTGCGCCAGCGGGCGGGACGCGGGGCCGGGGTACTGCTGGTCTGGGTGGGCGCGCCATGCTCCCTGCTCTGACCTGCACCCCTGCCACAGGAACTGCAGCTGGAGCAGCTGGCGCGGATCCGGATGCTGGAACGCGAGCTGCTGCACATGCGAGTGGAGCACACGCAGCTGCTCCACCGCGTGAAACGGCGCTTTCTGGAGGACAAAGCGGCCTTTGAGCGTGAGGCTCGCCAACGTGTGCAGTCTCTGACGCGGCGCGCGGAGAGGGAGGCGGCGCGCGCGCTCATCACGCACACGCAGGCCATCAAAGCAGATAACGGGCGCCTGAGGCAGGAGCTGTTACGGCTTCTCGGCAGGGCCCAGGTGCTGCACGACATGCGGCGCCAGCTGCTGCAGCAGCGTGAGCAGCTGCGCCGTGAGCACGAGGATACGCGGAACCTGGCGCGCGTGCACGGCTGGCTGCGCAGGGGCTCCGACGGCCCGCCGCTCTGGCAGCCACCCATCTCCTCCCAAACCACCTCGCGCCTGGAGTCAAACGCCGTCAACCCCGTGGGCCCGTCGCGCGGGGCCTCCCGGACCTCTGTGGTCCTATCGCGCGCTGCCTCCCAGGCCCCATCGGTGGCCTCGTCACGCGTAGCCTCCCGGCCCCCGTCTGTAAAGTCTCGTGCTCCTTCCCGGGTACCGTTGGTGGTCCCTCCGCTGGCTACCTCGAAGGCGGGGTTAGGGGCCCTTTCCCTGACCGTGACGCGCCCGGGCTCCCGGGCCCCGTCCCTGACCCCGTCCCGCCCGGGCTCCCGGGCCCCGTCCCTGACCCCGTCGCGCCCGGGCTCCCGGGCCCCGTCCCTGACCCCGTCGCGCCCGGGCTCCCGGGTCTCCTCTCTGATCCCGTCGCGACCCAGTTCCCGGGTCGCATCTCTGACCCTGTCGTCAGCGAGCTCCAGGACCTTGTCGCTGGCGAGGTCACGTGAGGGGTCTCGGCTCTCTAGGCACTCCTTGTCCGCGGCCTTACAGGACACTCCGCCCTCTGCAAAGTCCAACCCCAAGCTTCCCTCGAGTCATTTTCGGGATCCCGCTCCTCTCACCCCACAGTCGGAGAACCGGAACGCTGACGCTGCAGTAGAAGGCGCTGGGTGAGCCTGACCCCACCGGGGGAAAGGACAGTGAGGCCACGGGGACGGGGGGCACACGCAGGACGCGCCCTTGCTGCGGGCAGGTGTTAATAAACGTGTGGCCCCCACGCACGCTCTGGCATCTGCCTGCTCCACTGCTCTCGCACTTGCAGCGGGCACAGGGGCTACTCCTGCGAGCCTCTGACGTTCAGGCTAAAAGGGTGTGTGAATTCCAGTGTCCGGGGTCTCGGCCAAGCGCCCGCAAGGGTAGAGGACGTCAATGACCTGTAGCTCTGGCGTGGACGGGTGCTCAGGGGAAGCCGAGTTAGTGGTGACCCGACTGGCCAGGTCTGTGGTGTGACAGCCTGGGAAAGAGAAAGGGCTTTCTTCCCGTCCCCCGGGGAGGTTTTCGGGTTTGTTTGGTGTTTTTCCTGATATAATTTCCAAATTAGAGAAATTTGCAAGAATAGCACCAGGAACTCCCACATGCCTCGCATTCAGACAGCTGCGTGCATTTCGCGGGGTTCTGTGTCTGCGCGCGTTTTTTTCTGAGCCATCTGGGATTAGGTTGGGGATATCGTGCTTCTTGTCCCCTAAATACGTTAGTGTGTGTTTTCTGGACGTAAGGACACTCGCCTACCTTACTGCAGAACTATGTTCAAAAGCAGGAAATTCGCTTGGGGGGTGGCGCTTGCCTGTGAGCACAGCGACCTGAGAGGCCGAGGCGCAGGGCCTCGAGTTCCTGGCCAGCCGAAGCGAGGGAGCTCCTGCCTCAAAATTAAGAATGAAAAGGAGCCGGGCGCGGTGGCACGCGTCTGTAATCCCAGAGACTCGGGAGGCTGAGGCAGGAGGATCGCGAGTTCAAAGCCAGCCTCAGCAACTTAGTGAGGCCCTAAGCAACTCAGTGAGACCCTGTCTCTAAATAAAATGCAAAATAGGGCTGGGATGTGGCTCAGTGGCCGAGTGTCCCTGAGTTCAATCCCCAGTTAAAAAAAAAAAAAAGAAAGAAAGAAAAGAAAAGGGCTGGGGAAGTAGTTCAGCGGTTGAGCACCTGTCCGTTGGGTTCCCAGTCCCACACCCTCACCCCCCAAAAATTGGAAAAGCAGAAAATTCACTAGGGAGAAAACAATTGTCTAAGTCGTAGCTCGCAATCAGATTTCGCCATCTGCCCCAGCGGTGTCCTTCCCTGGCCGTGCCTTTCTCCCTGCCCTCTGTTGTCATGTTCCAGCGTGCAAGGCCGGTTCCTGCGTCGGGGCGGCTGGAGGACCGGTCAGCGAGAGCGAGCAGGTCGCTAGAGCGGCCGCTGCGCTTCCGGTCGGGGCGGCGCGTGTGCGACCCGCGGCACCTGGGCGGCTGGGCGTGCTGCTGCCGCCCCAGCTGATGGGCCGAAGCCGAGGCGCCGCGCCCCAGGCCGCCGAGCGAGGCTGTGCGACGGCGCCGCTGCAGGCGGAGAGGGAGCGTCCATTACACGGGGGAATCCCGGAGGCGCGGCCCGCCTGAGCTCACCGCTGTGGCCCGCTGCTGGGGAGGCCGAGGCGGGAGGATCTCGAGTTCGAGGCCAGCCTGGGCAGCTTAGTGAGCCCCCGTCTCAAAATAAAAAAAGAAAAGAGCTGGGGATGTGGCTTGGCGGTGGAGCATTTGCCTGGCATGTGTGAGACCCTGGTTCCATCTCCAGTGCCCCCCACAAGGCCGGGCGAATGCCAGCCACCTTGGAAGACAGTTTGAGGGTGACTCACGAAACCAGCACACATCCTTGATTGCAGTACTGCAGACTGAGCCCAGGGCGTCGTGCTCTAGGCAGATGTCCTACGGCTGAGCTGCATCCCCAGCCCACAGCTCACCCGACTCTGACCTGAAGATCTGGCACCCTGGTTTGTTTGTTTGTTTGTTTGGCGGTGCTGGGGATTGAACCCAGGGCCTTGTGCTTGCAAGGCAAGCACTCTGCCAACTGAGCTACATCCCCAGGTATTTTTACCCACAGAGATGTCTAGCAGCTTCACTCTTAAATTGTCAGTGAGCCATGGAAGGATGTGGGGAAAACACGAATGCATGTTAAGTCAGAAAAGCTCAAACTGGGCTGGGGACATAGCTCAGTTGGTAGAGTGCTCCTCTGCCAAGCAGAAGGCCCTGGGTTCAATCCCCAGCACCGGGAAAAAAAAAAGCTGAAACTGGTTCCAACTCTGACATTCTAGAAAAGGCAGACTACAGGGAGGACGGAAAGGCCCATGGTGGCCAGTGGCAGGTCGGGGGTGGGTGAGGAGGCCAGCTCAGACAGCTCCGTGAAACGCTGCCAGAGAGCCTGCCTGGAGCCCAGGTAGTGATGCTGCTGGCTGCCCACCACGGTAAGGAGCGGACCTGATGCCCCAGGAAGCATGGACTCCTGACTAGTGTCCAGGAAGCCGGCACTGCTGTGCAAGCTTGGAAGTATTCAAAGTAAGACGCTGAAGTGTCAGAGCAGAGAAGTCCTCTGTGACCCGGAGTGGAAAACATGCTCCAACAGGAAAACCCTGAGGCAGAGGAGATTTTTTTTTCAGTGAAGACAGAAGACAATGTGAAAAAATTTACACCATAAATTAGAAAACATGTGACAATCTTGGAGGAAAAAAGTATAAATGTATACACATATATATTTGGTACCAGGGATTTAACCCAGAGCGCTTAACCACTAACCCACATCCACAGCCCTTTTTATTTTTTATTTTGACACAGGTTCTTGCTAAGTTGCTTAGGGCCTCACTAAGTTGCTGAGGCTGGCTTTGAACTTGTAATCCTCCTGCCTCAGCCTCCTGAGCCACTGGGATTACAGGCGTGCCCCTATGCCTGGTAGCAAAAATATTCACAACAAATAAAACAGACAAAGGGTAACTTTCCTATGCTGGGCTGTGCTCAGTAGTAGAGCACTTGCCTAGCATGTGTGAGGTGCTGGGTTCAATCCTCAGCACCACACATAGATCAAGGTCCATCAACAACTAAAAAAAAAATTTTAAAGCTTAAAAAAGGATAACATTATAATGGGCTAAAAAGAAAAAAAGACCCAACAACTTGCCAGAAAAGTCAGGTAAACCCATGAATGCAGAAGAAATATGAATGTCACTGCACCCCTGGAAAGACCAGGGTGCCTCAGGAGCAAGGAGAGGCAGGGCCAGAGCCAGGAGGGCCTTGCCCCAGCCTGGCTGGGCCTGGCCTAAGGCAGTGCCCGCATTTGCAGGCCGGCAGCTTCTGAACCTGGTGCAGCAGTTCCACCCCAGAATCTGCGAGCTCTGTGTCCTGGGTGGAGTTGCCGTGTTCAAGCCTGTACCCCTTTGCCTCTGAATGTGCTTGTACTGGGGGGCACAGATGTGGATGTTTTTAAAATGTGCGCGTTGTTAGAGTAGGCCCGATCCAGCGCGGTTGGTGTCCTTGTTACGGAACTCTGGTTCTTGGATCCAGAGCTGTAGAAACCAGCACGGCACCCAGAAAGAATCTAAAGAGGTGGGACTGATGGGGGTGGACGCCCCCGCCCAGGCCAGAGGGAGAAGCACTGGGGGGACCAGTATCCCACGCTGGCTCAAGCAAAGCACAAAGGGCAGTGCTCGTGGGCCCCTCAGGGTAGGCAAGAACGCTGTCTCTCTTTTTTTGTTTTTGGTCCTGGGGATTGAACCCAGGGACACTCCACCACTGAGTCGCATCCCCAGCCTATTTTGTATTTTATTAGAGACAGGGTCTCACTGAGTTGCTTGGGGCCTTGCTTTTGTTGAGGCTGTACTCCTTGAACTCAAAACCCTCCTGCCTCAGCCTCCCGAGCCTCTGGGATCACAGTCGTGCAAGAATGCTGTCTCAATGCCACCACACATGGAAGTGGGACTGTCCAGCCGTGCTGTCCAACAGCTTCATGCCTGGCAGGCCTCTGCCCTCCTGGGAGTGTGCGTGCTACTGAGGTAGCAGGGTAGAGGTTGCTGGGTCGCCGCAGCCTGGGGTTTCAGGGCATCTCACGGGGTGCTCCCCGGCAGGCTCCAGGGGGTCATCCTAGGTCCAGAGCTGGAGCTGCATACGGAGACCGCCTCCTCCACGGACAGCCCCATGGTGAAGACTGGGTGCTGCGGCTGCGGGGAGGCAGGGAGTGCGAGGCAGGCGCCAGGCCCTGGGAATCCCTGGCCCTGGCCCAAGCCCCGCCTCTGAGACTGAGGGTAGGAGGAGGGCG
>JAJEJO010004565.1:141114-208812 GCA_020662805.1 Glaucomys volans | reverse complement strand
TCGCTGGGATCACAGACGCGCGCCACCACCATGCCTGGCACATCATCGTTTTTCTTAAGGGGAAAGGGACAAAGATCTCTTTTCTTCTGTAGCTGCTCTAGAGACACTGGTCCTACCTGTCCTTGGAGAAGTGAAAACCCCTGGGTACCTTAGCCGATGGGAACAGAGTGCGCAGTGCAGCTCCTGCCTGGGGCAGCCTGTCACCCCAGCCAAGAGGTTCCTTATGAGCCCTAGAAGTGACACTAAGGAGCCTGGGCTGGCCTTAACAGCGGGAAGGAAGAAGTCTGACCTGGGGTGCCTGCTCAGTTTGAGCCCCCAGGAGGACAGTGCCACCAGAGACCAAAGGCGTCAGGGCAGCTGCTGTTGAAACAAAGACGCATGCCTCCTCGACCTTCCCGTGGCACCTCACAGGTAACTCAGCACAGTGACGTGAACGAGTGACACCAGCCTCAGCAGCAGACACACCGATAGTCAGAACGCAGGACGTCGGATGGGCTACAGCAAGCCCAGAGCATCAGGGAGCTAGGCCTGCACGGGGGCCATTCTAGAAAGCCAGCATTGAAACCCGGACTCTGCTCAGACTGTTTCCTGAGTAATCAGAAGCCTAACAAAGACTTGAACACAGAGCTGACCTTGATAGAAGGCAGAGTCTGGGTCCGTCAGGCCAGGTTTCTGTCAGGGTCACTGAGAGCAGAAACCCTTGCTGCCTTCAGCAGAGAGCAGTGGACTCTGGACGGGGTCAGCGCGCTCAGCTGACCTCAGGAAGCCCTTGGCTTCCCTGTGCCAGCCGACAGCCACGCTGCCTGACCCTGGTCCTTCCTGCACCTTGTGCACCTGTTGGGGACTTTGTAACTTGTTCACGTGTAGTTTTTGTCCTTTCCATCGTGGACTTTAACATAAAGATCTTTGTCATACAGATCCTGTCCTCACACTCTACCTTCCGGCTTTTTCCTACTTGCCAATTCTTTATGCCTTATTTTTTTTAAGTTTACATTTTGAAATGATCCTTGTAGCTTTTAATTTAGACAGAACTACTCTTTTCTCAATACAATACTTCTTGCCTTGTTATGATTAAGAATAAAAACTCAGGTCAGGGGTCATGGTGAAGCCAGAATTGACAGGCAGTTAGTATAGAAATCAGGGAATCTGGTCAAATTGAGGAATGGAGTCTGGGAAGTTGGAGTCGCCCCTGGGAGACTAGAAGGTCAGTGCCTCCAGAGCCCTCTGATCACCAAGGTTACCTGCTCAACTGCCCCTCCCCAAGGGCTGCAGGCAGGGAGTTGCTAATTAGTGTCTCTGGACCCCCACCTGGATCTCCAGGTGGCCCTTCCCCCTGCCATTCGCATCTTGCCTATTTGCCCTGTCACCACCGCCATATGGGCAGGAAGGAGAGATAAGGGTCAAAGGAAGGGGCAGAACAAAGATGACCCTAACCTATAAAAGATGTAGGGTGTGCTCACTTCTTGGGGATTCTAGAACACCAGCCATGGCCCCCTTCTCCCACTTGGGAGAAGTTTGCATTACCACTTTTAAATAAAACCAGCTTAACATGCTTGCCTTGGCTGCTTCTTTGGCGTTACACTTCAACACCGGAGGAAGCAGAACTCGTCACCAGTATGTGAGAGTATCAATGGCGCAGTAGAGCACTTGCCTAGCATGTGTGAGGCACTGGGTTTGATTCTCAGCACTGCATATAAATAAATAAAAATGAAGGTCCATTGACAACTAGAAAAATATATATATTTCTAAATATTTTTATTAATTTTTTTTTTTTTTTGGTACTGGGGATTGAACCCAGGGGCACTCGGCCACTGAGCCACATCCCCAGCCCTATTTTGTATTTTATTTAGAGACAGGGTCTCACTGAGTTGCTTAGGGCCTCGCTAAGTTGCTGAGGCTGGCTTTGAACTCACGATCCTCCTGACTCAGCCTCCCAAGTGCTGGGATTACAGGCGTGCGCCACTGCGCCCGGCTTATTAATTTTCTTTTTTTTTTTTCTTTTTTTGTGGTGCTGGGGATTGAACCCAGGGCCTTGTGCTTGCAAGGCAAGCACTCTACCAACTGAGCTATATCCCCAGCCCTTTTATTAATTATTGATGAACCTTTATTTTTATGTGGTGCTGAGAATTGAACCCAGTGCCTCATACATACTAGGCAAGTGCTCTACCACTGAGCCACAGTCCCAGCCCTAGAAAAATATTTTTAAAAAGTACATGGCCAATTATTTTTTAAAAAGAATAAAAACACAGCTTAATTTCTTTGTATGTATAATTACACGTTAACTAGCCCTCCGACTCTCAGTAACCTCGTTAGGAAACGGGAGTTCTCAGGCGAAGCCAGATCCCGCTCTGGCTGGCAGATGGGGTCTGTGCTGACTGCGGGCCTCACCAGTTTCCTTCTGGGTTCTTGTCTTGTCAATTAGAAGAGTAAAATCCGCAGGCATGAGGAAAGGGAAGCGTGAACAAAGTAGGACTTGCTTGAGAAGGGACAACTCCTGATGTGGGAGGGACCTGCTAGTGTCCAGGGAGGAACCTTCTGGGGTGGACCCTGAGGAGCATGAACCACCCTGTGGAACCTCGATTCCTACAGTCAAGTCCGAGGGCTCTCAGACCTGTCCCTCAGAGCAGCAGGCCTGAGCTTGCTGAAGGGATGGGAAAGGGGGCTCTCAAGGGAGAGTGGGTCCCCCAGAGGAGCGGGTTGGGTGCCTCTCCTGCAGCCCAGCTTACTGGGGTCCCAGGGAAGTTTCCAGAGTCCTGCTCAGCCCATGCCTTGGCTGCTCACTGAGAGTGGGGCGACAGACGTTCAGTCTCCCCTGCTGTGGCAGCTCTGGGTCCCTTTGCCCCATGCTGACAGTTCTAATTGGATTCTTTTAACCACAAATTCTTGGAGATTTTGTGGTCAGGAGGAATCATCCCCATTGCCCTGAGTTTCCTGTGCTCTGGTCTGTGAGGGCCACAGAGCTCTGCCCCGCAGGGCGACTTGGGCTCCTCTTCACATTCTTTTGGGCCTCATCTCTCCAGCAGGTCACCTGCAAACCCAGCAGCGTGACACGTCCTGTCCACTTGGGCACCAGGCAAGGCTGCACTTAAATCGCTTCCCGCCATGCGCAGCCATCTGTCCCTATCAGCTTCACATGTTGACTGACCTCAGTGACCTAGTTACAGGCGCTAACTAGCACCTCCGACTCTCAGTAACACTGGTTTTTTAGTGAAGACCCAGGAAGAAAACGATCTTGAGCTGTTTTTTATATATCAACAATTTATGCAAACACATTTATTAGACCAGAATGTTATTTTTTGTAAATTTTAAGAAGCCAAGAGTACATGGATATATATCTAGCAACCGATGTTTGGTATTTAGCCTACTTACAAGTGACTCGGATGTTTTATTCCATCTTGTAGCTTTTAGACTTAATATAAAGAGCATTCTTATAAGCATTTATCTTATTTACACTTACCTAATTTATTTTGTTATTTTTAGAATACCCATGAAACTCAAGATATCAGACAAACCTAGTCCTCATTTTAAGTTGCTTCTGTCAAAACCCCACTCTGACCCAGCCAGGGCCACTGCACGTGACACCTGACAGAGGCAGGCATGCTCCTGGCCGGCCACTCTGAGGACATCCTCAGCACCAAGGAGCAGCAAACTGGAATTCACTTACTTGTACCAGATTTACTCAGATTGTGTGAACTTAAAGCTATCTAAGTCAACTTGACGCCTTTGATGTGTGTGAGTCACCTGTGTGCCAGCCTTGAGGATTTTGTCACATAAACGCATCAGGTGTGCCCAAGTAGCACATGGAAACAGACTCGAAAGCCAGATCAGACGACCTCTGTGTCTAAATCTAACTCCTGAGACAGAGCGACATGGTAGTATAGACCTATCAGGTTTGTAAACTGCTGAATTAGAGATTTTTACTTGTATGTCTTTAACCAAATTCTTCGGGTGAATGGCTTTTAAAATCCAGTCCCTGTTACCTTTTTCCTTTTTTTTGAATTCAGTCCCAAGTGAGTTGGAGAGCTGATCTTGGAACACCTGCTTCTCAGGGGACTGGCTGGGCTGCCCTTGAGTAACTGCTTTCTGAGTAAAGACGATGAGGAAGAAACCTCCTCAGGAGACAGTGGCCTCCCATTAGACAAAACAAAACAGACAAAAATGTATTGATTTAAGCATGTGAACCAAAAGAGAACTCACCAAATAGCATGAGCTCAAAAGGCAGAGGTTCTTGACAAATATGCAACGGACATTACTCTAGAAGGGACACACAGAGCAGGGCACACGTCCAGCCGGACCAGGCAGACAGGTCCCAGAGTGAGGCCCTGAGTCCTGTCAGCGGGAGGCCAGAGCCTCCAGCTGGAGTCTTCAGCCCACTCACCTCCCGTGGGCTTGGGCCCCACAGAGACCACCAGACCACACTCCCACTGCCCGGCCTTCAGAGAGAGGCTAAGACAAAAGCCCTAGAATCTGCAGCTCACTGCCCAGAGTGCAGCGAACAAAAAGGACAATCTTAGACTTTCGCCCAGGTGAGAGGGAGAGTGCCCAGGCCAGATCCAAGATGGCAGCTACAGGTGTGCAGCCGGATGTGTACCCGGACAGTGGGCCAAGCCCAGAGCCCAACCCAGCAGTTCAGGATGGTCCTCAGAACCGGTGAGGGAGTAGTCAGGCTTGTCCAGGGGTGGACAGCTGGAGGGGAGCCTGACCTCCAGAGGCAGTAGAGGAAAGAATGGAGGAGAGAGAGTTCGTCCATTCAAGGGCTGAGGCTGCTGCTTCTCCAGGGCTCAGCCCTGGGTGGGGCCTCCTGAAAGTCAGTCACCCTGGAAGGGACAGAGAGGGGAGGGAGAGCAGGACAGCAGGGAGTGGCCGAAAGCTTCCGCGTGTGCCACCATGTCACCGTGCTCACCAGGAACACTGAACATGCTTCGCCCACTGCTGGAACCAGGCCCCAGGTCCCGGGAGACAAGAGTAAGAGAAGAGGGTGACCCTGAACCCAGAGGGGCTGCCAGGCGCACCCGCGTTTGTGTAGACTGCAAGAACAGGAATCGATCTGTGGACCGCCGGCGACACGGGTCAGGAGGAGGACATCCGGACACGGGGGAGCATGACTGGAGGAGCATGGCCTCCTGTGGGCTAGCGGACAGCAGCTGTGAGGTCCTTGGGACCCCGTGGCCAGCAGCAGGAGGGGAGCACCGCCCAGCAGAGGAGCGCTTCCCGGCGCAGGACCACAGCCAGACGCCCCTGCGGGCCTGCGGAGACCACGACTCCGGCAGAGGCTCAGGCTGCTTTCCCGTCCCATCGCCTGGCGGGTCCACGACTCTGTTAGGTAGGAGCTGAGGGACACAAGATGGGGCACAGGATATAATGAAGATGTGGCTGGTGGGCAAGACAGGAAGACAGGTCATGTCCGAGTTGAGGATAAGTCCCATCACCGTGGCAACCCTGCCACTGAGGACTTATCGCCATGGCAACTTCCACCACAGGCTCAACGTTTTCACGTGACCAATGGGTGTACAGTGGACAGTATCTAATTAGGTGCCTGATGGGGGGAGATGGGACAATATTCTAATCAGGTCTCATAACTAATATGAGAAATAGAAAGAATGGCGGTCCATTTCCAGAATAGAGCCTCCACTAGATCCAGTCATGGGCATTTTATTCATGGCCCTTCCCATTTGCCCTCCCCAATTTTAAAATTAGCTAATTGCAGAGATTATATCCCCTGCTCCTCCAATCAGGGTGAAGGACCGGCTGCGCCAGGGGTCGAGGCAGGTGATGTCCCCCAGGTGCTTGCTAGCCAGGGTCTTGCGGCACCTTGGTATTTCTAACAGCTAACCAGTGCGAGTCAGGGAGGTGAGGTGTTGGGTTCCGTTCATACAGGAGACAAAGCCTGATTTCCAGATGTCGGGGCCTTGAGCCTCTCTTCACTCAACCCATTTTGCTCCACTTTATGGGGTGCTACATCACCCCCACTTTCAATAAGTCTTCACTTTGCCTGTTCCTTGGTGTGTCTTGCTCAATTCTTTGGAACACGAAGGACCTGGACCCTAAGTGGCACCCCAAAATGACACCATGAAAGCCGGCCAGGAGGGCAGCCCCTTTTCAGGGACTCCCCCACTGCACCCACCTAAGTCTACTTTTCTTTTCTTTCAGGCTCCTTGATAGTACCAGGGGCAGACTGAGGAGCAACAGGGCAGACCAATGTCCCCCAGAGCACCCCCGGGCAGGCAGAGGCACCGCTCTCAGAACACTGGGACCTCTCCAACCCAGGAGGGTGGAGGCCCTGAGGATTCCCTGGACTCTGGTGCTGCTCAGCCTCCCGGCCGTGCGCTTGACCCAGCTTGCTGGGAGTTTGGGCTTCACTGTTGGTTTTTCATCTCCCCGTGAGCCTGTGTGCTCTCCCTCCACTTCTCAACCACCTTGCCTGCTCGTAATGTCCCGTCAGAGCTCCTGGTTCTTGGCCACGCTCTCACCGGCATATTCGGGCAGTATAAAGCCACGAGGGTGCCCGCTGCTTGAAGACTCCCTTGACGGGGTGACCAGTAGTGAGCCACAGTTAGACCAGTCTGTGCCGGACACAGGACAGTCACCAACCCAGGCACATTCACATTATCCGATTCCTCTGACCCTGTGGCTTCTCCAAAAGGAGAGGAGCTGAACCATAGCTTGACCTGGTGCTGACTCTGCCTCCACTCCCTTTGCAGCCCAGCACTTCCGCTCCTCCTCTGTCAATCACTTCTCCCTGCTCGTGGCCTTCACCTCCTCCAAAGCACCTCTTCTCTTTAAACTTTACCCTCAGTTCCCCATGAGGGACAGGGCCCTTAGTTGTGGGTGTTACAGATCAGTCAGTTGTGGTCAATTGTTATCAAAAGAAAACAGGCCAAGGTGAAACTGCCCCTCTTTGTCTGGGCTTAATAAGACTATAAAAGGTAGGATAGGGACACTGGGGAGCTATTTAGTGACCCCGCACAAAGAGGACAGTGTGGGTTCTTTTGATCCTCTGAGTAGGGAGACTAAACACCACTGTTAAAAGAATAATAATTTTAAAAAGGGAAAGAAAAATTACCAAGATGCTAAGAGCAAAAGAAAACAGGGAGTTACATGGCCAAACCAAAAGATAGTCTATATTCAAAAAGGAAAGAGGAAAGTTGTGTCCCAGATTGGTGGACAGGAAACTCGTGGTCCTGGCTATAGGAACTCAAAGGCAGTGGTGTGCACCTAACATGGGGGCCAGAGACATCTGGTCACAAAGGTTATTGTGGGATTTCCATGAGGATGACTGGAAATACCCAGCCTCAAGTTCCCTGCTTCCCCAGAGGGATGCCTTGGGTAGAATTCAGGGCCTTAGTTACAGGACCTGAAAACTAGGGACCAGCTCCATTCCACAGTACCCCTCCCTGGATGTGCCCTCCATCACTGGAAACACTGCAACCCCGACGATTTGGGGAAAAAAAAAAAAAAAAAACTTATTTTTTATTGTAATAATGCTTGGTCCCAATATGAGCTAGGGGATTCAGAGAAATGGCCTCTGAATGGAAGCCAAAATCACAACACCATCCTGCAAATCGACTTCCTCCGCAGGAGATAAAGTAAGTAGTCAGAAGTCCCCTATGTCCAAACCTTCATGGCCCTTGACCAAATCCCACTCCTATGTGATGACAAGATCCCATGAGAGACGCCTAAGAAAACTGCCCCAAATCCCAATATCCTGGATGACCCATTGTTACCCTGCCCTCCTCCCAGGGGAACAGCTATGGCAGCCCCTCCATAAGATCCTTCCAGAGAGGAATCCACAGGCTGCCTCCTTTCCCAAAGTTTCTGAGCCCTCGACTTACCAGAAGGGCAACTCATTATGGTCCCCGTGACCCTGCTGCCCTCATGTCACCATCAGGGAGGTGGCTGGAGTAGAGGGCACTGAGAGGGAGCACATGCCCTTGAATGGGATGGACATCCAGCAGTGCAGGGAGAGACCAGGTAGGTGCCCAGAAGACCCAGGCAGACTTGCTGGTGGGCTTCAGACCCCAACCTTGGCTTCTGGTTTGTGGTGGAGACACTGCCAGTTTATCCTGCCCGCATGCTGTGCCCCACTGGAGAGGGAGTGAATCCCTGTGGCACCACAGGGAAGCTGATGAGCTCTTGGCCTGAACTCCAGAGGGAAACCACCGCAGGCAGACACAGTCCCAGCAGGAATGAGGAGGAGGACCCAGAAGGTGGGAGCCCTCTTGGCAGGGATGGAAAAGGGCGTATGAAACCAATACGCCATGATAAATCAAGAGGTGTTACGCAAGGAAAGACGGAGACCCTGCCTCATTCTATGACAGGCTAGAAGAGGCCTTTCCAACGTGCACCAGTACCGACCCCTCCCTCGGAGGGGCATTGCCTGCGGGAACATTTCCGGAGCCACTCAGCCCCAGACTTCAGGAGAAAATCACAGAAACTCCAGACGGGGCCTCTGACCAGCAAGACGGATTACTAGACTCTGCCTTCAGGGTCGTCCACAACAGGGATGTGGAGAAAGTAGGAGGGAGGGAGGGAGGGAGTGCAGACAGACCCAGCCAGAGGACATGGCAGAGCACCGGGGAAAGACTTCCTGCTCCCAGTGCTGAAGCACAGGGCACCGGGCAAGGCCCTGCCAAAGGCCACCACCGCATGCCTTCAAATGGGGAGGGACATTTGCCAGAGGACCCGTGGCACTGGGACTTGACTGCCCTGTTCCTGAAGAGGGCTACGGTGGTTAAGGCCCTCGTGGTGCAAGCGCTCCTGGATGGAGAGATGCTGAGGGTGCCCAGGGCGGCGCCATCTCTGGAGGAGCCTTGGTGACCTGGGTGCGGTGGGTAAGCAGACGCAGTCCTGGGTGGAACAGGAGCCATTTGCTCTTTTCTGACTGCTTACGTGGGAAGGCTTCTTCCAGGTCCACTTTTGTGCTGAGTCTTGAAGGGAGAAACAAAAAAAGAGACTCTGCCCCTCCCCTACCTTGCCAGTGTGAGCATTTGTTTTTTACTCATGAATTTCTAATAATCCCCTGCTCTCTTCTTCCACTGCTAGGACAAGACATAATGGCAAAACTGGGGGCATTCCGTCACTGGGATACAAATCCCAAACACTCCTGTGGTCATTTGTGGCCCATTTTGAGGAGATTAATTCTCAAGTATATCCTTTGGCTTGTTTTGCTGCAAGGCCAGGGAAAACTGTTTACACTCACCCAGTGCACATGGCCCTGAAGGGTCCTGAGCATTACCCAAATAGAAAACAATATCCTTTAAGAGAAGAGGCAAAAGGGATTATAACCTATTATAGATGAGCATTGCAATAATCTTAAGTGTCGCCAATTCTCCCGTAATACCCAGCGTTCCTGCCCTAAAACCTGGCAGGGAACACAGCTAGTACAATACCTGAAACTCGCCAGCTGAGCCGCAGTCCCCATCTGCCCCACAGGCGCAGACCTTTTCTCTTGCTCTCCAAATACAGGAGATGCCACTTGGTTTATGGTGCTGGATCTCAAGGGTGCATTCTTTCCAATCCCTCGGCCTCTGTCTGCCATCCCAGTATCCCTGTTTGTGAATGGGAAGATCCTGTCCCTCCCCAGGGGTTTAGGCATAGCCCTCATTTCTTTCTTGGGCCCTGGCCAAGGATTTGAGGGACCTCAGGCTCCAGTGGGAATGGAGCCTTCAACATGTGGATTACCTGCTTATGTGCAGTCAACCAGGGAGTCTCCAAGGAACACCACACACACAATTTCTTGGAAGAAAGAGGATGCAAGGCACCCAAGAAGAAGGTCCAGATCTCCCAGCAGAAGGTGTAATATTTGAGATGTATAGTAATCATAGGGACCAAACGAATCTCCCTGGAGAGGACAGGGCCATTTTGTGAGTTGGGTTCACTGGCTAACCAGCAAGAGCTCTGCTCCTTTTGGAGAATGGCAGGTGTTGTGGTTTAGATGTGAGGCGCCCCCCAAAAGCCCACGTGAGACATGAAGATTTAGAGGAGAAATGATCAGGTCATGAGACCCTAACCCACTCGGTGGATTCATCACCTGATGGGATTCATTGAGTGGTGACTGAAGGCAGGTGGGGTGTGGCTGGAGGGTCACTGGAGGCATGGCTTGGGGTACATATTTGTATCTGGCAAATGGAGTCTCTCTGCCTCCTGATCATCGTGAGCTGCCTCCCCCACCACACTCTTCCCCGTGAAGCTCTGCTCACCTTGAGCCTGGAGGAGGGAAGCCAGCCTTCTATGGACTGGGACACTGAGTCCCTAAATAAACTTCTCCTCCACAATCGTGCTGGTCAGGTCTTCTGCACAGTGAGAAGGCTGGCTGAGACAGCAGGCTTCTGCAGCACCAGGGCCCGGCACCGTGGCCACGCTGCGAAGCCCTCCATGAAAGCACAAAAGGGCGAGACTCAGAGCCTCCAAAATGGAGTGACGGGAAAGCAGTGGCCTTTCAGGCATGAAAGCAGGCCCTTCGCCAGGCCAGGCTCAGGAACACCTCACCTACCCATGCCGTTCGCCCTTTATGTGGCAGAAGGGTCCTACCCAAGACCTGGGGGACAACCCAGACCAGTGACTTGCTTCTCCAGGATTAGATGAGGTGACCCCAGGGTGGCCAGATATGTGCAAGCGGTGGCAGCTATGGCCCTCCGGGTAACAGAGGCCACTAAGATGGCTTTAGTCAACCTCTTGAGGTCCTCGCCCCTCCACCAGTTAAAGCCACCCTGGAAATGAAAGGGCATTTACAGATGACAAGACCCACACGTGCCAGGCACTTCTCCTGGATGATCCTGAAGTTGGTTTCGGGACATGTGATGTTCCCCAAGAGCCTCTGATGCCCACTGACCTCCCAGCTGAACTCATGTGAGGAAGTGACCTTCCAGACCAATCCGTTCAACCCTGCCTAACCTCGAGGAGGAGTGGTCAGACAGTAGGAGCTGTGTCTGCCAGGGTCAGAGAAGGCCGGGTCTGCAGTGATCAGCCTGGGAAAAACCACTGCTCACCCTTGCCCCAGGGACCTCAGCTCTAAGGCTCAGAGAACTGCTCTGACTAGAGTGTGAAGGAAAGGGCAAGGTCAAGTGCTCAGTGCAGACCCAGACTGCAGGTGTGCGGCCACGGTGGAGCACAGGGACACCTCCTCTTCCCAACCTGTCTGGGCCTGACCACAGGACCTGGTAATCTCCATGCTGCCACTCATGGCAGACACCACCAGGACAAGCCTGTCAGAAAGCTCTCCTACAATCCAGTGCTGGGTCAGGTCCTGAGCAGGTGGAGGGGCTGGCTTGCTGACCTGCACATGGACTGAGCTGTGGCGCTATCCCACGTGCTGCAGTTGGCAAAGCACCTCGACTAACAAATCTGCACCTGGGAAGGGATGTGGAGAGAGGGCGGGGCTTGACCAGCCCAGGAATGGAGAATGGAGGTGGCTCCAGCCTCCACGTGACTGGATCCCGGGCTTCCAGGCCGGCTCTGTTCTGACCAGGTTGTTGGCATGGTGATAAAGATGCCTCAAAAGATGCCTCAAGCTTAAATCCAATATGGCTCCACCATGGCTTTTTTTTTTTTTTTTTTTTTTTGGAACCAGGGATTGAACTCAGGGAAACTCGGCCACTTGGCCACATCCCCAGCCCTATTTTGTATTTTATTTAGAGACAGGGTCTCACTGAGTTGCTTAGGGCCTCGCTAAGTTGCTGAGGCTGGCATTGAACTCGCAATCCTCCTGCCTCAGCCTCCCGAGTGCTGGGATTACAGGCGTGTGCCACCGTGCCCAGGTTTAATGCTGTTTTAAAAACTTACACATTTCAAATTCCCCAAAGCATTTCATTTGGTGGGCCCACAATTTAGGTCCCAGATACAAACACTGCAAAACACTTGGGGCTGGACTTGCACTCAGAAAAGCAGCTGCCCACTCTTGCCAGGTCCCCATGGATTTGAGAGCCTCTAGGACTGGCAGAGAGCAGGCTCCAGGGCCCCCAGCAGCCCGAGTCATGCCGCCCTACAGGAGCAGTGAGCCTCCACGGCCACCTACCTGCTTCCCACCTGGAGCCCACGCAGAGCCCGCAGAGGTGGATGCAGTCCTCTCCTCACCCGAGTCACGGCCACCAGGGAATACACATGGTCCTTGCAGCCCTGGAGCTCTGGCTGCACCTCCAGTGGGCACACGTGTGGAACGTGGCATGCAGGCAGGTGAGCCAGGGTGGCCCACAAACAGGATGCCTGGCAGAGTGGTCACAGGCATGGCTCTGCCACCCACTGCCCACTGGGACACAATTCCTGGCCACAAAGTGGCCTCACACATTCCCCATTCCCAGTAAATGAAGAGAGGTGCAGGGCCCACAGGGGTGCAGGCCAGGGAAGCCTCCACCCAACAAGGCCCAGCCTGCAGGCAGTGGGCTGAGATCCAAGACGCAGACCCCCAACCCACCGTGCCTGTTCACCACTTCACGGCCACCGGTCGACCCAGGGCTGCCTGCTCAACCGACTAGATGGCTCCAGAACCATCTCAGGGCAGTAACCGTAGGTCAGCTGGGGTCCTGAGCTCCTCAACCATCTGCCACTACTGCTCAGGAGAAATGCCGAGGGGAAGCACCTGCCTGCACCAGGGCCTGCCAGGTGGCACAGCTGGACTGTCAGCACCCAGGTGCCTCGGAGGGAGTGCAGGTCTGCCAGGCCCTGCGCTGCTCGACGTTCCCCTCACAACTGCATCGCGCAGCCTCAGCACCTGGCCGTGACCTGCACACAGCGGGCCCCGCAGGACACTACAGCCCAAGGATCAGGGTCAGTCTCGGCACCCACGGCCTGCCCACAGACACAAGCCTCTCCACTCCTGAACAGACCTTCCCCTCACTCGCCATCCCAAGGACTCCGCCTCAGGAGGAGCAGCCAAAGCACCTGCCCAGCAGCCTCAGGGGGCAAAGCCTTGTTTACCAGTGTGTCCCTGGGGTGTGCTCACACTGGGGCTCTAGCCCGCGGCTTGGTGTGAAGAGGTGGGGTCTTAGGAGGGAGGCAACCACGTTGAGCTGAGACTGGGCGGGTGATCCCCATGGGGGTCGTGCCAATGTGAGGGGACACCTGGGTCTCTGTCTCCTCCATGTGTGCACACGCTGCAGGGGGAGGCCACCAGGCAGGGACGCCCCCTCTGTTCTGTGGTCTGCAGCGTTCTCTCCTGGCCCACAGCACAGACAAGGAGCCCGCAGGCTCATGATGTTCAGAACAAGCTCCAGGGTGCATTGGTGAACTTAGATCTCCAAACACTCCTCCTAGCTTCAACTCACTGTTTTGCCAGGTTTCCCCCTTTTGTTAGAACTTCAAGGCAAATCCCTGACACCATGTCATTCCTCCCACAAATGTCAGAATTCGTCTCCACACCACGTCATCACAGAAATTCCTTTAATACCACCAAACACCAGCTGGTTCACATTCCACGATTGTCTCAAAAACGGCTTCTTGCAGCTGGCTTGCTCCCACTCCAGCCCCCTCCTCCGTGCCCCCGGCTGCTTGGTGCAGGTGTTGTCTGACAGCATCCCTTAGGGGTCTGTGCCATGCTTTCTCCTGGGGGACTGAGCTGATCCTCTTCGCCCTGCTTCCTGTGACCTCATTTCTCTAGGTGCAGCTGCTATCTGGGGATTACTTTTTGGCACCAGGGATTGGGCACAAGAGCTCCACCATTAAGGTGTACCCCCAGTGCACCTTTTAATTTGTTCAGACAGGATCTCACTAAGGTGCTGAGGCTGGCCCTGAACTTGTGATCCTCTGCCTCAACCTCCTGAGTTGCTGGGGTTATAGATGCACACCACTGTGCCTGGTTGTTAACCGGAATCTTAAAAAGCAAAACCCCTCATCAGATATTAGGGTAACCTGAGACACAGCAGGACAAGTGCTTGGTCCCCACTCAGCTCTGCAGGAGGGAGTTGCCCAGACCGTTTCTGCCTGGGTAAGCTGAGGTCCAAGAAGACGGCCTGCAGCAAGCATGGCCACCACACGCTGCTCTTAGACCAGTCCCACTTGCCAGCTTCAAACCACTGACCAAGGGAGAGGGCATGGGCAGAGGGAGCTCCTGCTGCCCACCAGGCAGGCAGCCCCAACACAGCCAGCTTCTAGGCACCACACAGCACCGGGCATGTGCACAGAGCTGCCCAGCAGCCAAAGCCCATGACACAGGGCAGTGCAGTGAGGTCAACGAGGAGCCTGAAAGCCAAGGGCCAGAGCTGCACAGCACAGCCCAGGTTGGCAGCATCCCTGTGACTTATGGTCCCAACATGTGGATACAGGGCTGGGGAGACTTGTCCAGGTCTCCTTCACATGCCCAGGGCAGAGGCTCCACATGACGTTGGGAATGGCCTTCCTGGGCACATCCTGTGAACTCAATAAACAGAAGCAAGACACATGTATTCCGCCAAAATCCACGCCCAAGTCAAGAAGCTGCAAGGAGGGAGAGCTGACTGACTCAGTATGGCCCACCAGTCCCCCTGTGCTGCCACTGGGCAGACAGCCCGCGCATGCTGTGCCAACCACACCCTGGCTTTGAACACAGGTCTGCCCTTTTAACTGGCTCCCAATGCCACAAAGGTGCTCATTTCTAAGTTCCCACGTGGTGAGGTCACAAAAGAGGCTTCACTTCTCTGCAAAATGTAAAACTATCTTGCAGAGATGGAAGAAAGATGGTTGAGCAAAAAGTAAGGGAGAGAAAGAGCCAGGACAAAAGGTTAAAGTGCACGAGTGGCAGTGGGGCGGGGTTCAAGATCCTGGGCTAAGACAGCACGGTGCCTCTCCAGGGCCTGGACGTGGGGTGGTGCTGGGGCTCCACGGCTCTCTCGACCCCCTTCTTCAGACAGCATTTCCTGGTGGCACTTCTGGGGGCCTCTGTGGACCCCCAAACAGCTGTTTGCAGAATCAACAAGGCTTCCTTCCAGGCTCCAGAGTGTCTGCAAGACAGTAGGGGCCTCCCCAGCAAAGCTGGAGCGTCTACACCTGGCCCCGCCGGTGAGTCCTCTGGTGCCGCGTGAAGAAGCCCAGGTGGCGGAAGCCCTTCCCGCAGCGCTCGCACTCGTAGGACCTCTTGGTCAGGTGCAGCTTCTGGTGGATGCTGAAGCCCTTGGGCCAGCGGAAGGCCTTCCCACACTCGGCACAGGTGTAGGGCTTCTCCCCGCTGTGGATGCGCTGGTGGTGGCTCAGGTTCTCCTTGGTCCGGAAGGCCTTGCCGCAGTCGGTGCAGAAGAAAGGCCTCTCCCCAGTGTGCACAAGCTGGTGCCGGAGGAGGTTGGACTTCTGCTTGAAGGCCTTCCCGCAGTCACCACATGTGTAGGGCCGGTGTTCGGTGTGGACTTTGCGATGCTGCACCAGACGGTCCTTCAGGCTAAAGGCCTGTCCACACAGCTCGCAGCTGAAGGGCTTCTCACTCGTGTGGTTCCTCTGGTGGCGCAGGAGGTTGGAACACCACCGGAAGGTCTGGCCGCACTGGAAGCACTCAAAGGACCTGGCTCCTGTGTGCACCGTCTGGTGAGCGGCCAGCCGGCTGTGGCAGCGCAGCGCCTTCCCGCACGTACCGCAGATAAACGCAGACTCCTCCGTGCGGCTCCGGCGGGGCTCCCCAAGGCCTGGCCACTGCCCGCAGGACTTCCCACAGGGAGGGCCGTGGAGAGCTGCAGGCGTGCTGGTGTTCCTCCCTGGAGAAGTCCCAAGAGGCTGCAAGCCACCCCCACCTGGGAGGAAGCTTGTCCCCAGGCCAGCCCCCTTCTGCAGTTGTCCCTGCAGGTGGGCATTCTCGTGAGCCCTGGTCAGCTGATCACAGAGTCTCTTGTGGTCAGCAGGCTTCCTTGACCCTGTGGAGGAACACCAACACATTTCAGGACTGGTGACCCCAGCGAGAGACCAGGTCATCAGTGGCCATCCTTCAAGTGTGAAGGAAAGCCACCCAATGTGTCAGATCTACTCATTTGCAAGCACAGCAGGGAGGCACTCCTGACAGCACGAGCCATAAAGAACACATGCCAAAAGCACACAGGGGAGCTAGACTGACAGCACTGGCCACCTAAGTGGATGCAGCCCATCCTCCTCTGTGACGGCCCGTGAGCCGGTACCCCCAAGTCAGGAGGGGCTCAGGAACTCCACGTACTCAGAACCCCAATCTTCCCCAGCCTGCAGCTCCAACAGATCCAGGCGCCTGTCTCAGGTCCACACAACTGCTGGATCTGAACCAAAACCACCCCCAGGGCTGGGGTGTGGCTCAGTGGTAAAGTGCTTGCCTGGCGCATGTGAGAGGCCCTGATCCATCCCCAGCACCACCGAAGGGAGGTGCAAAACGCCCTCATGACCACTGCCAAAGCCACTGCCTCCTTTAAGGGAGGACCCAGCTTACAAAGGAGCAGACACACACATAGAAGAAAGAGCTGCCTGCAGCCACCCGAGACCGTGACCGCGGCAGGCACACCAGGCCTCGGAACCCACCCAGAGTCATCACAGAGCAGCGCCGAGGCTGAGCGCAGGCTCCCGGCACCACCTCCCTCCCAGCCACCTCACCAGCTGGACCCAGGAGTCTCGTAAATGCCCATCCCAGCAGGATCAGTGGCAGGAGCTCGGCTGCCACCTGTGTCCCACTCAGAAGCAGCTTTGTGCCCATCTCCCTGGAAGGGAAGGTGCTGGTTGGTGCTGTGTGCTAGGCACTCGACTGGGAGCTCTGAGGACAGAGGAGGAGGCCAGCCAGGCCCAGTCCGAGTGCTGTGCTCACCTGGGCAGGAATCCTGCCGTGCTTCCTGAAACTCAGGTCTCTCCCAGGTGTCAACCCAAGGCTCATCCCACTGTTCGAGGTGGGACACAAGATCTGGTCTGGGGCTGCAAAATCCTTCTCAAAAGAGAGAAAATATGTTTTATTTGTGCAGAGAACAAAGTGAGGGCCAGGGCTCAGATCAGCTTTGGATCACTACAAGGTGACCCAGCACCTGGGACAGCCCTAAGGACCCTCTGGAGAATCTGCCTGAAGCAGAGATGAGAGAAGAGACACCCCAATCCCACTGCCCCACACAGGGTCCTAGAGGCCTGAGCACAGAAGACAAGCTGCCTCTGGGGAAGTCAAGAGAGCCCCTGGACCAGAACCCAGAGGTGGGCCGGGCCCTTCTGTCCACACAGACCGAGAACCCCCTACTCCCAAGGCCTTGGCTGGAACCGACGCGCCCTTACCCAAAGCAACCAAGCTCCTCAAGTTGTCCAGCATCACATCGCGGTAGAGGGCCCTCTGCCGGGGGCCGAGACACTCCCACTCTTCCCTGGAGAAGCACACTGCCACGTCCTCGAATGTCACTGGTACCTGACACATGCACGGCTCCAGGACTAGCTGCTCCTGAAAAAGAATGAGAGACAGAGAACGCACTAAGTCCCACGTCCCCAGAAAGGGTGAGGTCTCCAAGGGAGACCCCGAGAGGCCCACAGCCATGCCCAGGAAGGCGCCTGTGTGCACGGTCACCCAATTCTTATGCTAGACCCCTGACTGACCCCCAAGTGGCTACACTTGGAGATGGGGGCCTCTGAAAAGCAATTAAGGTTAAATGAGGTCAAAGGGTGGGGTCCTGAACAGCAGGACTGGGGTCCTGATAAAAGGCAGAAAGCCAGGCATGGTGGTGCATGCCTATAATCCCAGAGACACGGGAGACTGAAAGGCAGGAGAATCACAAGTTTGAGGCCAGCCTCAGCAACTTAATGAGGCCCTAAGCAACTTGGCAAGACCCTGACTCAAAAAAATGGGCCAGGGATGTGGCTCAGTGGTAACACACCCTGGGTTCAGTCCCCAGGATGGGAAAAAAGAATAAAAGGTAAAGGTAGAGAGCTCCCTGGAGCTCCCGGGAGGCCATTCACAGCGCAGTGTCCACCGCCAGGAAGCAGCCCAGGCCAGGGCTGCACGCGCCAGCTCCATGCTGGACTCTGCAGGACACAGAGGTTGATGGCTGTACCTTCAGCTGCTCACCTGGTATTTTACTTGCAACTGAACGGGACTAAGCACCTAAAAGAACCAAGCACACGTTTCAGCCAGCTGTGACGTGACAGCTAGTAGGCTCTTACGTGCGCAAACTGGGCCCCAAGGAAGAACCAGAAGAAAGGCAAGCCTGGCAGGTAGCCTCCCTGCCCAGGCCGCGCTGGGGGCCTGCAGCCAACAACAGAGCTCACCTGGGGCACATCCATGGGAACCGCGGTGGCCACGCTCTGGGGAAACGCGGGCATGCGGAGCAGACAGTCTGGGGAGACAAAGCGGGGTGAGCAGGAGCAGCTGGCACGAAGCCCCACCTGACTCCAAGAGCCCGCTCCCCCCTTGCAAGCCCAGGGAGCCCAGGAAAAGCCAGTGGTGCCCATGCCCTGGCACTGAGGTGCCAGGGAGAGCAGGTGCTTTGTCCCCTCTTGAGTGACAGAACTCCAGAACACCAGGAAGGAGGCAAGCCTGTCTCCAGATGTGGCACTGGGGAGTGAGACTACGACCCCAACCAAGGTCCCCGGATCCAGCCCTGACCAGGTCATTCCACAGGCGGAGGATACAAACTGTCCTCAGGTGCTTCCCCACAGACAGGCCACATCCCAGCCACCTCTCCCTAGCTCAGAATGCGGCTGGCCCCGGGAAACCCCGCTGGCCTTCACCGAGTTACCAATCAGGCCAGGCGCTCCCCAGTGAGCTAGCTGCACCTGTGGCCCTGCCCGCCCAGGACCCAGAAGCCTCCTTCCCTGGGAGCCTGGCCTCTGCTGAGGCCCAGCCTCAGACACCGTGGAAGAAGACCTCCCCAAGCGGCAGGAAGAGAGAACACGCCTCCTTCCCGAGCCAGGGAGAAGGGCCTCACCCTACCTCAGTGCCCTGAGGACCATCAAGAGCCCCGTTACGCCAAAGCCAGCAACTGAGGAACAGGACTGATTCCCTGGAAAAGAAGAGCCGGCAAGCCAAGTGGAGGCCCAGCCTGCTGAATGAACGCAACCAGATGGCACATTCCACATGAGGGACACGGACCGCGGGCCACCGCGGCACCACACACGCTCGGAAGCCTTCAGGAGAGGACCACTAACAACTTCCAGTTTCTCTTAACGAGGTGGCACGACCCTCAAACCCAAGCCACACAACAGACTGCAGAGGGAGGTTACAGGCCGATCTCATAACAGTCATGGACGTCTTCCGAATCTCAGGAGGCCAAATCCAGCCCTTACAAACAGGAGCCCGTGGTGACTGAGGGTGTGCATCCCAAGGACAGTCACTGTGATCTGAGCCGGTGACCTGGGGTCCGCAGGGCGCCCTCTGCTCACCTCAGCCTCACAGACTCCCCCATTTCTCTCTGACACCCCTAAGTATGTCCAAGCTCTACAGGGCTGTCAGTCCCACGGAACTGCTTAACGCCTTCCTGCTTTCTAACTTGAGATTTGCGGGGACCCGGCCTGTCGGGACCACAGCCCATTTTGGCCATAACTGCCTGTCCACCCCCCAGACGACCCTGACACCGCCTCAAGCCCTACAGGGCACAGCCAGGCTGTGTGTGCTGTGGGGGTCTTCCTGCCCAGACTGCCTCCTGACTGACATTTGACATGTTAACCATTTTTTTAAAAATATTTTTTCAGTTGTAGATGGACACAATACTTTTATTTATTTATTTATATGAGGTGCTGAGGATCGAACCCACTGCTTCACACATGCCAGGCAGGTGCTCTCCCACTGAGCCACAACCCAGCCCCATGTTAACCATTTTTGAGAAAGGCCAGGTCTGCTCTGACTGGCCAGAGCTCACCTGTGTCCAGGTAAGCACATGAACCTCCCCCAGCCGCACTGCAGCCTCATCCGGTGAGTGGCTGGCCTGCTATATTGTGCAGCCCTGGATCTGCCTGACTTCTCTGGTCTCAGTCCCTCCCACCTCCGCAGACATCTCTCACACATGGGGACCAGGATTTCCATAACAAGATCCCCTCTTCATTTTTTCCCTTTCACTATATGTTTTTGGGGCTGGGGTTGAGGCTCGGTGGTGCCTAGCATGTGTGAGGCACTAGGTTAAATTCTCAGCACTGCATAAAAATAAATAAAATACAGGTCCACCAACTAAAAACAAATTTAAAAAACACATATATTTTCAATAACTTTATTTATTTATTTATTTTGGAACCGGCGATTGAACTCAGGGACACTTGGCCACTGAGCCACATCCCCAGCCCTATTTTGTATTTTATTTAGAGACAGGGTCTCACTGAGTTGCTCAGGGCCTCGCTAAGTTGCTGAGGCTGGCTTTGAACTCACGATCCTCCTGACTCAGCCTCCCAAGGTGCTTGGATTACAGGCCTGTGCCACTGCGCCCAGCTCAATAACTTTATTTTTTTGTATGTGGTGCTAGGCAAGCACCCTACCACTGGGCTACAACCCCAGCTCCTCGCCCTTCCTTTTAAAAGCATGGTAGCAGCTTTAGTCACAATGACTTTCTGGGTTTTCCTAATTAACCGTATTAGCAACACAAAGGAGAAAACACAGCATGAAGATCCATAATTATCTCAAAAGATGTACTGATATGACTTAAATGTCCTTTCCAAAACTCATGCTAAGCTGTCTCCACCCAAAGTAGGGGGATTGTGGACTTGGGGACTTGTGCCCATTGCTAGGGCACTGTGTGGCATCGCCCGGAAGGGTTCTGGGTGCTCGGCCAGTCCGGCTGCTGCGCCCATGGACTTCCGGCCTCCTGACAGCATAAAATAGCTTTTCTCTATAAGCTGCCAGTCTGTGACTTTAAAATTCAGCTGCCACAGGCAGCTTCCCAGCAGACGAGCGTCCCACGCCACCCGCCTGCAGAGCGTGGCGCACGAAGGAGCCACACTGCCTCTCTGCTGGGCCCAGACCAGGTGAGGCTGTCTGCTCCAGCCTCCTCTCCTCACCCACACCCATGCAAGGAGGCAGAAAAATCAGGAAGAAGCAAAACTATCATTATTCAAGGATGACATGCTTGTGCTTGAGGAAAAGCCCCAGAATTCTCAAAAAGCAGCTAATAAGTTCACAGTGTATAGAAATCAATGGACTCTACTGATCATGAACCCAGGAGAAAGGAAATAATGTTAAGGGCAACTTTTACAATAACATGGAAAAATCAAACACCTAGGAATAGACATAGGACACTCACACCCTCTGTTCTAAAAGCCCCAAAGCTGAAGACAAAGATAAACTGGGAGAAATCCTACGGGGGAAAGATGCAACCTCGGGCCTCCTGAACTCAGACAGTCTTTGACACCAGGTCACCAGGTGTGTGGGACCTCCCCAACCTGCACAGCAAGCAAGCAATCCAGCGGGGCACAGGCCTCCTCAACCCCACCCAATCCAATCCTGACACCACCCACCTGGAGAAAGTGTCAGATCCCTCAGACTCAGGGCTCAGACCCAAGACGGCCCCACTGATGGTGCCAGTCCCACCCCGCTGGCTGTCCCGCCTGCACTTCTGACAACTATCTATAAAGCAGGTTCCCAAAAATCCCTCTTGAGGTTCAGTTACTTTGCTGGACTGGCTCCCAGAACTCAGAAAGCTTATTTGTGCTTCCCGACTCAGCATAAAGGACATTACAGAGGTTACAGATGAAGAGATGCAGAGGGCAAGGCACGTGGGAAGGACCGAGCAGTCCTCTGGGTTCTTCCAAGGCTCCCCCCAGCCCAGCTCTGGGTCCTTTGGGGTTTTATGGAGGTTTCATTATGTAGGTTTTGACTTTATCACTGGCCACAGGTGATGAACTCAGGGCCTCCCTTCCCTGGAGGCTGGGGTGGGGCTGCAAGACCTGTCACATCTACCTGAAGTTCGGCAGTGATCATTAGCATACAAAGACATCTTCACCACAAAGATGAGATGTGCTGAAGATCATGCTCAGTTCAGTTTTTCCTAAACTGATCCACAGATTCTACACAACTCCTCCCTAAATATCGGCAGGTTTTCTGAAGAAATTAAGAGGCTGATTATAAAATACATGTGAAAATGCAAAAGCCCTTCAATAACAATCCTGCCGAACAAGTCAGAAGACTCCGCCACCTGCTCCTAAGACTGTGTAACTGGGCCACTCTGTGTGCTTGGGGGAGGCACTCCTCTGGCCAGCTCGCAAGGCTGTCATCCTTCTCTAATCCTTTTATGACCTCTTCTTTTCTAAATTCTGGAGAAAAGACTCATCTAAGTGGTTGTTTTCTATCCTCTGCCTGTAGGTACACAGAACACAGAACATCTAATGACTTCTGCAATGCCCTCCTTAATCTTTAGATCAGAATATCATCTGACACAAAGTGTGTGAACGGTTTTGGGTTTTTTTTTTTTTTTTTTTTTTTGGATACCAGCGATGGAGTCCAGGGGTGCTCTACTACTTAGTTACATGCTCAGCATGTAACTAAGTAGTAGAGAACAGGGTCATGTTAAGCTGCCCATGATAGCCTCGAACTTGCGATTCTCCTGCCTTGACCTCCTGAGTTGCTGAGATTACAGGTGTGTGCCACCATGCCTGGATGATGTGAAGTTTAACTTGCAGAAAAATGTCTAAAAAGCCCGCCAGGAGCTAGCCCTGGTGTGGGAAAATAGACTGGCAAGAAATCAAGCAGCACTTAGAGAAATAGCAGAGCTTGGGTTTAGTTTATTCATGCTGGCCGACCCGACAAGCTTACACATGAAATTCTGGGTCCCAAGCAGTGGGCTCACAGGGTTCTTACAGTGCGATGCAGGAGACCAGATTACAAGGGCAGTACTGGCTAATAGGTGGGTTTGAAACGGGGGCTACTCAAGCAGGAATAGCAGTTAAGACAGGGTAGGAAGCTTGTGGCAAGGGAGCCTGAGTACAGAAGTAGAACCAGCCCTCACCTCTGGGTGGGGACTTCTACTTTGACCCTCGGCCCACTTCAGGCTTAACTGATAACTTGTCTTCTCCTGTGGCCTACTGGCCTGGATCTGTTTGGGGTAATTTTTCTGTTCACTAGGAGGTCCAGGTCCATTGGATGCTCTGGAGAAGAAAAGGAGATCTGGACCGCTAATGAAGACAGCTCAGATCCTCTTTTCCCTACCTGCAAAACCCCTCTGCATTCCTGAGCTCCACAAGGTGGACCTTTGAGGAGATGCCCCCCAGCACCATCTTCTTCAGGCCCTGTCCTGAATAAACCAAACTCTTCCCAAGGACTCATCTCCTGAGTAGACTGGTGGCCTTCGCACTCCAGGCAGTCCTGACTCACTCCTGGTAACCTAATGCTCTGTGATCAAGAGTGTGAAGCTGGCATGAAGATAAACACAGATCAAGAAAAACAGGAGTCCAAGCAGGCCTGCAAATGCAATCACAGACACCAATGCATGCCCACGATTTAGGAAAAGGCACCTTTCAATCAATCAGGCTGAAGCAGGGAAATCAACCTCTGAGTCTCATTCTCCACATAAAGCCCTGAATAGCTTAAGGAGGACCACAGACCCAACACCACGATTGAGACTAAGAGTTCCTACAAGAAAAAAAGACATTTACATTTACCTTTATAACCCTAAGGTAGGCAAAGATACCAAAAGTACTCACCTTAAAAAAATCATAAGTGGAGGGCTGAGGATGTAGCTCAGTTGGTAGAGCACCTGCCTCGCAAGCACAAGGCCCTGAATTCAATCCCCAGCACAGAAAAAAAAAAAAAAATTGTAAGTGGGACTGTACCAAAATTTTGAATATCTGCTTGTAAGTGGACAGTTAAGAGCCAGGGGCAATGGCACAGGCATGTAATTCCAGCGATGTAGGAAGCTGAGGCAGGATGATTGCAAGTTCAAGACCAGTCTGGGCAACTTAGAAAAACCCTGTATCAAAATAAATAAAAAAGGGCTGGAGGGCTGGGGATATAGCTCAGTTGGCAGAGTGCTTGCCTCGCAAACACAAAGTCCTGGGTTCAATCCCCAGCACCGCAAAAAAAAAAAAGGCCTGGGGATGTAGCTCAGCGGTAGCGTGCCCCTGGGTTCAATCCTCAGTACCAAAAACAAATAAATAAATCCAAGGAAGAAAAAAAGGTTCAAGGAAAATGAAAGGGCAAGCCACACACTGAGAGAAAACAGACTCACCCAGAACTGTGACTTCTACATGTCAATAATAAAAAGCTCAAAACAAGCAAAATGTCTGAATGGACCCTTTAGAAAAGGCACAGAATGGTCCATGAGCACAGCGTTTACTGTAACGACAGTGAGTCACAAACTGTGATAAAATGTGACAGCTCCCTTCCTCTGAGCACCACTGTTGGCACAAGGGTTGGACTTCCAAAGGGAGAGCGAGAGCGCACGCTGCAGTGCACCCAGGAGCGGGGAGAGCCCGGCGAAGCAGGGGGCACCGCGGCGGCCGGCCGCGCCAGCGGGCACGAACTCGGAGACAGCCGCTGGAAGCGGTGTCTGCAAGGGCCCCGGGGAAGGCCGGAAGATCGCGGAGGCTCGGGACAGGCGGGAGGCCCGGGCTGGGCGGCTCACCTGGGGCCTCTGCAGGCGGACTCGCGCGTCGGCCCTCCGGGCTCTGCAGCCGAGCCTGGGCTTCGGCGTGTCTGAGGCGCAGGGGGGTCGGAGCGCGGTTCGGGAAGTCGGGCCCGCGTCAGGAAGCCTGGAGCGCGGGTGGCGCGGAGCAACCAAGACCGCGGCCCCAGGGCCGGCGCAGGAACCGCGCGCCACACCGACTTCAACTTCCCCGCGGAAGTGCGCTGCCCCCGGAGCAGCTTCGGCCCTTCTAGGCACCCAATCTCGGTGTATCGCTGGAGGACCGAGGCGATCCCGGAGCTAGTGCGCGCCGGGGCCCCGACTGCCGAGGCCCCGCCCTCCAGCCCGTCCCGGAGCGCGCCCCGCCCCCAGAACTGCAGCTCGCCCTCCGGTCAGGCCCCGCCCCCAGGGACCCTGCCCGGGCACGCGCACTTAGGGTCCTGGAGCAGGTCCCTCCGCTTCCGAGCACGCCCGGCCTCAGGACGTCCTTTCCCTGCACCGTGAGATGCGGGTGAAGGTTCCTGCCCGCGGACCCCTTCCCTCCCCCTCTGGACTGGCTGTGGCGCTCTCCTGAGCCTGCCAGGAGAGTTTTTTTTCGGCAAAATAAGTGAAGTGCGGCAGCGTTGAGTACCTTCGCACTGTAGTCTGTTGAGTCTCAAAACTTCGTCCTGCAAAGCAGAAGACCTGGGCCGCGCGGTTGCACGCCTGTGATCTCAGAGACTCTGGAGGCAGAGAGGCAGGAGGGTCGCAAGTTTGAGGCCTGCCTGGACAACTTACCAAGGCTCTGTCTCAAAATAAAAAGGGCTGGCTTAGTAGTAGAGCTTAGTGGTAGAGTACCTTTGGGGTTCAATCTCCAGTACCCCACGAGAGAGGGACCCTATGAATGCAAGAATGGGGTGTTCAGAGGACCTGTGCAGAAGCGGAGCTGAAGAACAAATGGGACACTGCAGCCAGAGCTGGACTCAGGCCATACAGATGGGAACCAGGGGAGTGTAATCACAGTGGGAAGTGGGTTTCTGCTTTGTTTTGCTTTGTTTTGGTATTAGCGATTTTAACTTGGACAATTCACTGAGCTACAACCCCAGCCCTTTTTATTTTATTTTGAGACGGTCTTGCTAAGGGCCTTGCTAAATTGCTGAGGCTGACCTTGGAATTATGATCCTCCTGTCAGCCTCCCGTGTCACTGAGATTACGGGCTGTGCCAGACTGTGAAGCACTTTGACAAATTTCAGACCTTACTCAGCACCAGAGCATTCATGCAGGCAACTCCACCTGTGTAGTGAATGTGGGAGAGCCATGACTCTATCTCAGTCATTACCAGATAGATGCGAAACTTCGCTGGAAAGAAGCAACAGGAATGTGCTGACTGGGTTGCTGCACCAGGGCTCCAGGTCCCCCGTGCCAGAGGACAGGCTCTGACGTGGCCTCCTTTGCAGACCACACCTTGGTGAGCATGGAGTTCACATGGGACGGGAGCTGTCCCTGCAGGGCTGCAGGCAGAGCCCTGACCACATTCCCACAGGAGCATTTGTGGGTGGAGGCCCTGTGTGGCCGTGTCTGTGCACTCTGGCTGTGGACAGCAGCCAGCAACAAGCATGTGACACCTCAAACCAAAGAGAAGCTCAGTTCCACTGAGAGTTCCAAGAAGAGCAAATTCAAACTGAAGAAATAGGAAGGCAATAAACAATTTCCAGACAGGATTCACACCTGTTGGACCCAGAGTTCCCGTTAGAGAAAATTGCCTTAGATAGTAAATTTATAAAAACACAGTTGTCAACTAACACCTTCTACATTGATGCTGCCTGTGGACAAAAGAAATGGACTAAGAAGCCCTGGCTTCTTACAGTGGGCACACTTGTAATCCCAGCAGCTCAGGAGACAGAGGAAGGAGGATTGCAAGTTCAAGTTCAGCCTCAGCAACTTAGCAAGACCCTAAGCAATTTAGTGAAACCCTGTCTCAAAATTTAAAAAAAAAAAATTAAAAAGGCTGGGGACATGGCTTAGTGATAAAGCACCCCTGGGGTTCAATCCCTAGTACCAAAAAAAAAAAAAAAAAAGAAAATTAAGAAGTTGAAACCTGTAGAAGTATTAGCTGTTCATGTGAGAAGTGTATGCATTTAATTTATAGAGATGTTTCAGCACAGCCTCTTGTTCTGCTTCTTGTTTACATGTCAGGTTAACCATTAAACATCTCTTGAGGCTGGGGGTGACTGGTGGAATATAATCTCACCTAGCATCTGGCATGCACAAAGGCCTGGGTTCAATCCTGAGTACCAAAATAAGTAAACAAATGAAAGAACTAGTTGAACTTTACAAAGCTTTTATTACCTTCCAGTTGAAAATTGTAGGTGAGGATGTGTGTTTGCATGACGTAGGCATGTATGTGTGCCTGAGTGTGCAGGTGCATGTACATACATCGTAGTTTAACTGAGGAAATGCAATACTAACACAGCATGTTAAAGAATATTCAACTGAGCCGGGCGCGGTGGCACACGCCTGTAATCCCAGCACTTGGGAGGTGAGGCAGGAGGATCGCGAGTTCAAAGCCAGCCTCAGCAACTTAGCAAGGCTCTAAGCAACTCAGTGAGACCCTGTCTCTAAATAACAACTTACAAAATAGGGCTGGGGACGTGGCTCAGTGGTCAAGTGCCCCTGGGTTCAATCCCCAGTACCCCCCCAAAAAAAGAATATTCAACTGAGGAGATAAATTTTTTATTAACATGCCCAATTATATTGCACAACTAACAAATTACTAAAATATAAATTGTTCGAACAGGCGAAGTCTCCTTGTGCTGGTGCCCCTGTGGGTGCTGATGCAGGCCAGGTGCCCTCCTGCCGTGGGGCGAGGAGCTGAACTGGTGGTGCTGGGAAGAGCTCACAGCAAGCCTCTCGGTGCAGAGTGACAGGAGGGCATGTTGGCCGACGGACAGAATGTGGTAATGGGCAGAGGTTAAACGGGTGACATTTACACTCCAGAAGATAAGCCAGCCCAGTGGCACACACCTGTAATCTCAGCCACTCTGGGAGGCTGAGGCAAGAGAAGCACCTGAGGCTCTTACAAGAATTAGAGGTCAGTGTGGGCAACACAGCAAGACCCCATCTTGATCAAGTAAAACCATAAAAATAAAGTTCTAGTAGATATGAGACACTTTCAAGTTGCTAAAATGATGACTTTTAATTGTTATCATTGAGAATGGTACTTAAACAGATGGGATCTAATGCTTGCACACTTGTTGGAATGACTGGAGGTGCAGGAGGCTGACCCTGGAACTGCGTTCAAAAGCCTCGCGCCACACTGTGGCCCAAGGTAGAACGTGGAATCAGGAAGCCCAGTGGCACACCAGCTCCACTGAGACTGCTTCCTGACGTCCCTGAAGCTGGGCCTAGAACCCCTGGGTCTCTCAGGGCGCATCTCAGTGAACCTGGGCTCCAGGAGAAGCAGCACAGGGTTGGCCATTGCCTCACAAAGAACGTAGGCGCCCGTGGAGAAGACCGGTCTTCTCTCCGAGGCCCTGGTTGCTACAATCCCATGGTTTTGTGTGCTGGTCCAATCAGGAGTCAGACGTAAGAAGAAGGAAAGTCTGGGCTGGGGATGTAGCTCAGTTGGTAGAGTGCCTGTCTCGCAAGCACAAGGCCCTGGGTTCAACCCCCCGCACCGCAAAAAAAAAAAAAAAAAAAAAAAAGAGAGAAGAATGAAAGTCTGACATGATAATCATCAGCTCTAATGTAACTGTCAGGAGTTCAAGAGAATCCCGAAGACACAGGCCTGAGAACTGTGAAGAAGGATGTGTGGACCGCAAACAGGGTCAGGCTTAGACGCCAGAACAGGGTCTGCAGGTCACGCTGCTCAGTGGACGCAGAGACCCCTGTGGACTGGCCCAGCCAGCATCGGTCAGCAGTCGATGAGCAAGACCCCAGGTGCAGGTGGGCCACGGAAGGTGGGCAGGGGACCCTGCAGGACTGGCAAGCAGGAAACACATTGGGGTGCTGGCAGCTGAGGCTGGGCATGAGGGCGGAGTGCCTGTGGTGGCACAGCTGAGCGTCCCAGGGTGAGGGCCGCTGCTGCCCTCCACAGTTGCTGTCCTGGCAAGAGCAGGGGGCAGACAGGAGCACAGAACAGGGAGAGAAGGGGCTTCCCCCCGCAGTGGCGTGGCGGCCCTCCCACGCCGTCTGCTGGCCACAGTCAGCGCTGTCCAGATCCCAGGGAGAAGCACTCTCCCAGAGCAGCCGGGAGGAACGCGTTGGGCTGAGGCCAGAGCTGGAGGTGCCAGCCTCCGCTGGTGGACCTGCCTCAGCCTGGTCCCCGCTGGGTGCTCCATGCTCTCTGCACCCTGAGACACTCCACACCATCTTTCCTCACTCAGAAGGTAACGTGGGTCTCTTATTTTACACAGAATATAGATAACGACTGGTGCTTGAATAAAACAAAACTGAATAATGCAGTTTTATTTGGGAAACCTCCCTGTGGCAGACTGAACTGCCCTCTTCCCAGCCCGTGTTGAAGTCCCGACCCAGCTGTCACAGCGCGTGATGGTTATTTGAAGAGGAAGACTGATGGAGGAGACAGTAAAATGGCTGTTCGGGTGGGCCCTCAGCAGCTTGGTTTGCCACCCTCACGTAAGGGAGGTGTGGGTGCAGGAGCGATGCCCGTGCAGACCCAGAAGGTGCCCCCTGCAAGCCCAGGAGGCAGCCTCAGGAGGAGACCAGCGGGCTGGCCACCTGGCCTCCGCCTTCTGGCTTCTGGAACTGTGCAAAGGTGTCTGCTGTTTACCCCTCAGTCTGTGGCGTTGTTTCTGGCAGCCTGAGCTGACACAGTGCCAGTACTGGGCTGCTGTGTGACTGAGTCCTGGAAGCAGATCCAGCCATGACACGGTGGGTTCTCCCTAAAGAAATGTCACCACCCAGTCACAGGAGAAAAGCTAATTCTAGAGCAAGAAGAGGCAGCCAAGAACTGAAAGGAAATGAGAATGGCTTCCTCCCCTCTGGGGCTGGAGGAGGAGTGAACAGGACTCAGGGTAGCATGAGGTGGCCATCCCAGCCACAGTGGACCAAGGTTTTGCTGGAGGCACATGGCCAGGGCCCAGTGTGGGTCTGGGTAGCTGCAAGCACTGACTGCTGCACCAGGTCCCACAGAGGCCACCAACTCAGGCTGGGAGCAGATCCCAGAGCCAGTAAATGTGACATGGAGTCTCATTTGGCTTGTTGACCAAAGCAGAAAGTGTAGGGTGGCAGCAGCACGGGGTGTTCCTGGAGGTGTCGGCCCTGGTCCTCAGTGAAGTCCACGGCTGGTCCTGCAGCCCTCCTGTGAGCAGTACAGGCCACCAGGACTGACCATCCAAAGGGAAGTCCCACCTCTTCCAGGAGCTGGAGGGCTGCCTTGGGAAGGATACCCTCCTGCTGATCCGAAGGACAGTGGGACTGCTGGCCGTCGGCACCTGGAGAGGGGCTTTGCTCCTCTACATTTGGACCACCTCCCACCACAGCATCCTGCCCCGCGCTGTCTGGAACCCGCCTGGGCCAGGTGATCACCACTCTTGCTGATCAAGAAGCCAGGGTGGGGGGCTGGGGACATAACTCAGTTGGTAGAGTGCCTACCTGGAAGCACACAGCCCTGGGTTCCACCCCCAGCACCACATCAAAAAGCCACACAAAAAAAAAAAGCCAGGGTGGGCCTGGGGCTGCAGCTCAGTGGTGGAACGCTTGCCCAGCATGTGTGAGGCACCACATAAAAACAAACAAATAAAATGAAGGCATGCCATCCACCTGCAACTACAAAAAAATATAAAATAAAAAGAAAGAAAAGGCGGCAGCAGCCGGGGTGATCCAACTCTTCTTCTGAGAGTCACCTGGCGGCTTTCAAGGCCTTGTTCCCACTGCCACCACAGCCTCTGAGGCCACAGCCCTCCTGCCATCAGCCCTGGGAGCTACTGCCCTCCTGCGTGGGCCATCCTGCCTGCCGGCTGCCCTTCTCCTTCCCCAGGTCTGCCGGGTCAGATGGAGTTCCAACTTGCTGTTGGCCTGCTTAGCAAATAAAAGTACAGGCTGCCTGACATTGGAAAGTGGGAGGTCAACTGTTGTTTCAGTTTGTGCCATGCAGCATTTTCTGTGATGACCCTCACTCCACCCACGTCCCCCCACCTCTGCTCCCCTGGCCATCGTGTGTGGAAGAGACCAGTGCTCTGTGGAGCCCCCGACGCTCACGCTCTGCTGGGGGCAGGGGCCCGGGGGAACCACAGGGGCTTGGACTCAGTTCCTAGGGGACAAGAGCAGGAGTGTCCTGTGTCCTCCAGGGTAGGTCCTTCACAGCACAGCAGCGGGTTGGCCACACACCCATCTTCCCACAGGCTAAGAAAGGCGGCCGGTGGAACAGACTTGCCTGTGACTCACATGAGAGAAATGGATGCTGTTAGAGCCACTGTGCGTTGGGGGCTGCTGCCTGGTTTTGTTGCTGGGTGACAGGACCCTGCAATGCCCAGGCGGGCCTCCATCTCCTGGACTCTGCGTGCCAATGGGGTTATTAGCAGTTTCTGCCACCAGCAGTGAGCAGGAAGCTGGGGACAGATATCTGGTGGCCCAATGGTCACCTTCTGTGCAGCACAGACTAGCAGGAAGACTAAAGGAAGTTTTTTTGAAAACTGAAATTCAAATTTAATTGGGTTCCTTTTTACATGTGTTCTACTCACTTGAGCCTCTTGAGTAGCCGGGGTTACTGGTGTGTACATCAGCTGGAAGGGGATTTTTTTTTTCTTTTTTTGATAACAGGGATTGAACCCAGAGGTGCTTAACCACTGAGCCATATCCCCATTCCTTTTTTTAAAAAAATTTCATTTGTAGATGAATACAATACTTTTATTTATTTATATGCGGTGCCGAGCATTGCATCCAGGGTCTCACATGTGCAAGACAAGTGCTCTGCCACTGATCACAACCCCAGCACCCCCATTCCTTTTTTTAATTTTTAATTTTGATATAGTATATTGTTAAATTGCTTAGGGTCTTGCTAAAATGCTAAGACGGCCTTGAACTTGCAACCCTCCTGCCTTAGCCTCCCAAGCAGGCATGCACCATCACACCCAGTGGTTGAGAGAAGACTTTTAAATGAGAAAAGGGTCATCAAGAAAACAATTCTGGAGCTGGGGTTGTGGCTCAGTGGTAGAGTGCTTGCCTAGCATGCCTGACGCACTGGGTTCAATCCTCAGCACCACATATAAATAAAATAAAGGTCCACTGACAACTAAAAAAAGAAAAGAGAAAACAATCTGCCAGATGCATGTAATCCCAGAGACTCGGGAGGTGGAGACAGGAATATCAGAAATTTAAGGCTTGTCTCAAAAACTTAGTGAGACCCTGTCTCCAAATAAAAACTTAAAGGGTTGGGGATATGGCACAGTGGCAGAGCACCCCAGATGCAATCCTGAGGGAAGGAGGAAAGAAGGAAGTGATGATTCCAAGAGTTACACACCTAGAATCAGGGCTGAAAACAGTTGAAGTAAAAGTGGACAAAACGGAATCATAACTGATGAATCAAACCCCCAGTACCATTGCTGGGAGGAGTGCTGAGTTGAGCAAGCACAGCTGGCCGGGAAGAAAATGGGAACGAGCACAGGAAACCTGAATCAGACAAGCAGACGTGGCCTCAGCAACATGCATGAAATGCTGCACATGCAGGCAGACAATGGCAGAATGCACGTGCTGTCAAAGGCGCATCCGCGTAAACCATGCTCTTGGCCACGAAGGACGCCTCATATTTAAAAGAACTGAGCTGGGCACAGTGGTGCACACCTGTAATCCCAGTGACCTGGAAGGCTTAGGCAGGAGGATTCCAAGTAGGAGGCCAGCCTTGGCAATTCAACAAGACCCTGTAGCTCAGTGGCAGAGTGCCCCTGGGTTCAATCAGCAGTATTGGAGAGACAAAATGGGAGAACTTTGGCATAGAGTTCAGGAAGTGGAAAAGTTAGAATTGTTAAATTGCCAGTTATCCCTACATTGATCTATACAACACAGAAATTGACACACTGACACTGAATTTTATAGGAAAACACAGAACACCTAGAATAGACAAAACAATGTTGGAAAAGAATAAAACTGAAGCGCTTCCAATACGTGACTTCAATACATGTTATAAGACTACGTCAATCAAGTCAGCACCACACTGAGGTAAAGCAGCCGCCACTCTACATGACACCAAAGCTTTGCAAAGGTACAGAAGCTCGTCCAGTGGGAAAGAACAGTCTCCCAACAAACAGGACAGACACAACCAGCTCCCCAAGCACTGAAAAGCCAGCACACGATGGTCCAAGTTCCACGTTAAACCTCGGGGAACAGCAAGTGCTGTAAGCAGGCAAACATTTTTCTTTTTTTTTTTGGTCCTAGCACTTAAACCTGGGGTGCTGTATCACTGAGCCACACCTCCTTTTGTTTTTTTAAATATTTTTTAGTTGTCAATAGACCTTTACTTTATTTATATGCAGTGCTGAGGATTGAACCCAGGGTCTCACACATGCCAGGCAAGCACTCTATCACTGAGCCACAACCCCCCGCCAGCTGCTTATTTTTTTATTTTTTTATTTTTTAAATTTGTTTTGCGGTGCTGGGGATTGAACCCAGGGCCTTGTACTTGGGAGGCAAGCACTCTTACCAACTGAGCTATATCCCCAGCCCCATTATTTTTTTATTTTGAAACTGGATTTCACTAAGTCGAGGCTGGCCTTGAATTTGTGATTCTCCAACCTCAGTCTCCTGAGTCACTGGAATTATAGGGGTGTGCCAACATGTCCAGCAGCAAATCTTTTTTTTTTTTTAATCAGGGATTGAACTCAGGGGCCCTCAGCCACTGAGCCACATCCCCAGCCCTATTTTGTATTTTATTTAGAGACAGGGTCTCACTGAGTTGCTTAGGGCTTCGCTAAGTTGCTGAGGCTGGCTTTGAACTTGCGATCCTCCTGCCTCAGCCTCCCGAGTTGCTGGGATTACAGGCGTGCGCCACCGCGCCTGGCAGCAAATATTTCTTAAAAATTAAAAATCATTAGCTAGAAAAGATTCTGATAGGGCTGGGGCTGTATTTCAGTGGTAGAGCGCTTGCATAGCATGTGAGGCACTGGATTAAATTCTCAGCACTGCATATAAATAAAGAAAGTTCCACCAACAACTAAAAAATATTTTAAAAAAAGATTCTAGAGCTGGGGCTGTGGCTCAGTGGTAGTGTGCTTGCCTAGCATGTGTGAGGCCCTGGGTTCAAACCTCAGCACCACATAAAAATAAAATAAAGGTACTATGTCACCTATATCTAAAATATATTTTTTTAAAAAGAGATTCTAATAAACTAGGTTTAATAAATTTTCTTTCTTTTTTTTTTTGGAACCAGGGATTGAACTCAGGGACACTCGGCCACTGAGCCACATCCCCAGCCCTATTTTGCATTTTATTTAGAGACAGGGTCTCACTGAGTTGCTTAGGGCCTCGCTAAGTTGCTGAAGCTGGCTTTGAACTCGTGATCCTCCTGACTCAGCCTCCCAAGTTGCTTGGATAACAGGCGTGCGCCACCACACCCAGCTAATTTTTTTTTTTTTTTTTAAATCTAGCCAGGCACAGTGGTGCACATCTGTAATCCATGCTACTTACGAGTTTAAGGGAGGAGGAGCACAAGTTTAAGGTCAGTCTCAGCAACTTAAGAGACCCTGTCTCAAAACAAAATATAAAAAGAGGTGGAGTGCAGCTCAGTGGTGGAGCACCCTGGGTTCAATCCTTAGTACAAAAAAGAGGAGGAGACAAGTCAACTTAAAAATGAGCAAAAAAACATGAAGAAACACACATCATGAAAGACGATGCAGAATGACAACAATCACATGATGAGATGCTGGGCATCATTCAGCAAGCAAACACAAACTAGAACCCGGTGCTGGCCAGGAAGGACAGCAGGAGCGAACACACACCCAGGCAGGAATGGAGACTGGCCCTCCACAGAAACCGCTGCCATCTCCCATCAAGAACACTGTCACGGGCTGGGAATACAGCTCAGTTGGTAAAGTGCTTGCTTTGCATGCACAAGGCCCTGGGTTCAGTCCCCAGCACCACAAAAAACAAAACAAAACAAAACAAAAAAAACACTGTCACGGCAACAGACTGTATGCTTATGTACACCCAAAATCCATGCTGAAATCCTGACCCCCAAGGTGGTAGTGTGGGGGGAGGCCTCTCCAGGGCAGAGCCTTCATGAATGAACTTATGCCCCTATAATCGGCCAGAGAAAGCACTGTTCCTTCTGCGACAGGGGTTACATGACATTCATCTACAGAGGAGGACCTCACTAGACGCCAAATCTGCCTGCACCCTGACCTGTTCTTACCAGCCTCCAGAGCCTCAAGAAATGAATTCCTGCTGTTTACAACCTCCTAGTTCATAGTGTTTTGTTACAGCTGCCTGAATGGACTAAGGAAATTATCTTAAAACTCAGCAATAGAAGCTATAGGTAGTCACCCAAAAGAAGATCCCATGTGCAGATAAATACACTTACACAAATGTTCGTAAGTTTTATTCTCCCTCTGCCTGCCCTGGCACTGAGGATGAACCCAGGGCCTTGAGCATGCTAGGCAAGCACTCCACCATTGAGCTATATTCCCAGCATTCATAGCAATTTTATTTATTTTTTTTCTTTTCTTTTTGTGGTGCTGGGGATTGAACCCAGGGCCTTGTGCTTGCAAGGTAAGCACTGTACCAACTGAGCTATGTCCCCAGCCCACAAGTTTATTCTTAAAGAGTCCAAAGTGGAAACTCAAATTTCCATAAATAGATGGATGAATAAACAAATGACAAACTTTCCATGCAGTGGAACACCACTTGGCAAAGAGCACTACTAAAACACAACTTGTTGATCCGAGACACGAGTATGTACTCAGGAGTAGAAGTGAACACTCACTCACTGCACTTAGTAGGTGGGGTTCAGGACAAGAACACTCGTCTTCATTAACAGAAGTGGTTACTGGGGCTGGGGTTCAGCTGATTGGGAGGGCAAGTGGGAGCTTTGCCCAGGAATGTTACTTTTAATTGTGGTGGTGGTTACACACATGTGGGGATTTTCCTGGTTAAAGGGGCTGGTAATGCCTGCTTCTTGACCTTCTGCAACATGGCGTGATGGTGTTTTCCAGGAAGCGGACTCTACCTGTCTGCTGAGAATTATCTGCCCCTTAAAAGGCTTCCAGGGCTGCTAGAATGTGCTAAGAACTCAGAATCCATCCTCATGGGCAACCTCAAAGCTAGCTGTTCGCCGTGTACCGAACTTGCCTGCTGTGACAGCTCCACCACAAGGCAATTCCTCCGAGATTCCCCTTCCCAGGTCATTCTTTCTCTTCTAGCTGACAAGCACTCACTGCCCTCTCTGGAGCGGCTACAATGTCCCCCTTCTGTGAAGCCTTCCCAGATCCACATGGCATCCACAGTCCCCTGCTTGCCTCATGTCCCACAAGACCTAGAGCACACTTCCACGTCACCACATCGCTCACTGCACTAGGATGCCTACCCGCTGTGTTCCACAGCTTCAGGAAGGTGGGCCTTACTCTTGCTCCAGTGTTTAGAATTTTTCTCTACAGACCTCAACATGTTTTCAAACAAATGACAATGTGAGCAAAATGACAAAAGCTGAGTTGATTGTGGAGCTGCTAAAACTGACAAAATTTGCATGGTGCACTGGGGCTGTGCTCTGGAATGTCTGAGAACATGCAACACCAGCGCTGGGCAACTCCAGGCGAGGCTGTAGAAGGCAGCAGGGCACCAAGCAGACAGAGTGACTGCTGGCAAGTCTTGAGGAGCAGCAGCAGCAGGTGTGGACAGGCCTGGTGACAAGAGAAGACACCTCCAGCAGAACAGACCACCCTGCTGAAAGTGAACAAAGAACACTCTAACATTCAAAAATAGTGATGAGTCAGTGGCTGTTACACCCAGATTTGGGGGTGCTTTTTATTGCCATGTGCTAGATGCTGGGGACACATGAAGAAACTGAGCAAGAGGGGAGATAATCTGAAATCCTGGCATGTCAGAGCAGGCACAGGAGCAACAGAAGATGGAGCCCACCTTGCTAAGCACTGGGGAAACTTCCCCGGATGTGACGCCTGAGAGGACCTTGCACAGTGTCAGGAATCGGCAGGGCAAGGAAGTCCCTTCAAAGAACAGAGGCAGAAACCCCCTGGAGAATGTGGAAAGTCGTGTGTACCACCTGCTTGGCCAGGAGCTGAGGGTCAAGGAAGCAAAAGCTTCAGGACAGAGGTGGGGCTCTGCCCAGGACCACAGGGAACCAACCCCACATTCCGCATGAGCCTCCCTCTTCAGTCTTTCTGGTAGGTAACCCTCTCGAGTAGCAGGATCAAACTCAGCTCTCACTTGAAGGATCTGACTATAGCATGGGTTGTGACTGTGAAGAAAACCTACACACCTTTTCTTAAGACAACCTTCCCACTCCTACCCCAGCCCAGCTCAAGGCCAGCCTTCGGGTCCTTCATCCTCCTGCCCTGGTGGCAATCCACTCTAAAAGCAGGCTGTCTGGATCAAGGAAACTCTGACATGTCCAAACCTCTTACGTCACATGAACGTTGATTCCACCATTGCCAAACACCACTCCCAGAGCCAGAGAGCCACCTTATACATTATCTGCACAATCCCCCTGTCCTGATGCCCTCTTAGCCAAATGCACAGGGGCCTCGCCCAGAGAAAGGCCCTCTTGGTGCACAAAGTCTGGGGGTGGAGCACAGCCCTTCCCGTGCTGACTGTACTCGTAGAGCTTCTCTTCAGTGTGCATCTTCTGATGCTGAAGGAAGTTGGACCTCTGGATGAAGCCTTTCCCACAGAAGCTGCACACATAGGGCTTCTCTCCAGTGTGGACGATCTGGTGCAGCAGCAGCTTGGAGCTCTGGATGAAGGCTTTCCCACAGTCTTTGCATTCAAAAGGTCTGTCCCCAGTGTGGATCTTCTGATGCTCGGTGAGATGGGCTTTCTGCAGAAAAGCCTTCCCGCACTCCTTGCATTCATACACCCGCTCACCAGTGTGGATCTTCTGGTGTCGGATAAGGTATGAACTCAGAAAGAAGGCCTTCCCACATTCATTACACTCATAGAGTTTCTCCCCCGTGTGGATTCTCTGATGCTGAGTGAAGTTGGACGTCTGGCTGAAACGCTTCCCACACTCATTGCACACATATGGCCGTTCTCCAGTATGAATTCTCTGATGCTGAATAAGCTTCGAACTCCGAATAAAGGCTTTCCCACACTCGTTGCACTCAAAGGGTCTCTCCCCAGTGTGGATCCTCTGATGCTCAATGAGGTCCGAGCGGTGGCGGAAGGCCTTCCCACAGTCTTTGCACTCATACTGCTTCACCTCTGTGTGGACCTGGTAATGCCGAATAAGGCTTGAACTCCTGATGAAGGCCTTCCCACATTCATTGCACTCGTAGGGCCTCTCTCCTGTGTGGATCCTCTGGTGGCGAATGAGCAAGGAGCTCTGACTGAAGCCTTTCCCACACTCTTTGCACTCAAAGGGCCTCTCTCTGGTGTGGACCCTCTGGTGCCGAAGCAGGTCTGAGCTGTGACAGAAGGCTTTCCCACACTGAGCACATTTGAACGGCTTTTCTCCCACGTGCACGCGCTGATGCTCAATTAGGTTTGCGTAGTGGATGAAGTCTTTCCCACACACGTTGCACACACACAGTCTATCTCCAGCGTGGACCCTCTGATGCTCGGTGAGCTGTGAGGCCTGACCAAAGCCTTTCCCACGGTGATCACATGTGTAAGACTTCTCCCCAGTATGAGAAATCTGATGTCTAATTAGGTCTGAATCAAAAGGGAAGCTTTGGCCACAAACACCACAAGGATGTGCCTCTCCCTCTGTGAGCTCCCTCTGAAGGATGAGAAGGTGTGAGTTCAGAACTGTGTCTCTTCCTGGCTTACTGCACACCTGGGCTCCCTCTCCTGTTTGGATTTTCCAGTGGGTCACTGACACCTGCCTGAAGTCCCCCTCTTGAGAGGGAGGACTCTCTAGGCTCTGCCCTTCTGGGTTTCTCAACAGCTGCCCAAATCTGGCTTCACGGACTTCCTCAGACTTGGGGGCAGGAGGCTCCATCACTGTGAGTTTGTCTGACATCATATTATGTGAATTTTCATCCTCAGGAATTCCAGTTTCAAAGTCACCTTCTTATTACCAGCTCCTATGCAAAATCTGAAATGAGAAAAAAAGATCATCTCTCCTCTTGGTTAATAGGGCTGCTGAAGCAGGTGCAAAGTTCAGCTCAGATGCTCTAAGTGGGAAAGGAAAAGTTTCCTCTGCCCACACTCCCAGCCTTTCTCGGCTACAGACTCTCATCTCACCCCACCAGCTGTCTCCATGTAGAAAGGCTTCTTTGTGGTTCCACCTCTGACATGTCCAACTCCAGAGCAGGAGGGTCTGTGGTACAGACCCCTACTGACCCTTGGTGAATGCAGAGGGGTAAGGATACGGCTGGAACTCTAGTGAGAAGTCAAGATGTATATTCCTTTGGGCTGCAGTTGTGGTTCAGTGCTACAGCGCTTGCCTGGCATGTGTGAAGCACTGGGTTCAATTCTCAGCACCAGACATACATACATACATACATAAAGAGGTCCATCAGTAACTAAAAAGAATAAAAAAAAAAGGATGTCTATTTGTGAACTATTAAATTGATCAATCCTATCATCTTTTCACTGTCCCTCATTCCTTCATGTCCTGCCTTCTGTCCTCACCAAGAAAGGATCCCAAAGTTCATGGTGCTGCATCCACTTAAGGCTCCATCCTACACAGTCACTGTATTAGCATCCGCTGCAGCTCTTCTGATCTGTGGTGACTGACTTGAAAGCCAGGAGTCCAGTTAGGACCTCCTAACTTCTAGTCCTGTACTTTTGGTGATTTTATCACCTAGGTCTTTAGCATTAAATCCATGGCAGCTTAAAATGGCTTCTGCTTCCTGCCCTGATCTATCTGATCGTCCTCCTCACTACACACAGTTGCCCCACGCATCCTTAGATGTGCGTCCAGAAGTCAACCAACCTCACGTCAAATATACTTGAAAAGTAAAACTGTGCCCTTGAGTTCAATCCCTGGTTCCAAAAAAAAAAAAGGAATAAATGTCCATGACTCCCTCTTGCCCCTCAGCTGATAACCTTGCTTCTCATCCTCAATGAGAAAGGAGCAGTGAGACACAATGTCCACCCCCCCACACCTCTGGCTCTGTGAAGTTGTCCTTGACCCAAATGAAGTTCCCCCAGTCTCCTCAAGCCATAATTCTCTACAATCCTAAGTTCCCCTGATGCCCCCAGCCCACCATTCCCACCAGCAACATCAGTGTTTCCACCCACCTAAAAACCTTGGTCATGTGCCTATAGTCCCACCCACTGGGGAGGCTGAGGCAGGAGGATCACTTGAGTGCAGGAGTCTGAGACCAGCCTGGGCAGCACAGTAAGATCCTAAATCAAAAGAATAAAAACAAGCAAGATGTGGTGGTACACAGCTATAATCCTAGCTACTCAGGAGTTTGAGACAAGAGGGTCAGCCCAGGTCACTCAGTGAGATCCTGTCACAAAATAAAAAGTAAAAAGGTCTAGGATGTAGCTCAGTGGTGAATCACATATCGGTTCCATCCACAGTACGCAAAAAAAAAAACCACAGGAAGCCCCCCAACTTCTTAAACCCCTCTCCCTTCCAGCTACTACCCCATTACTCTCCCTACAACAACACTCAAAGGGTCACTGTGTTCATTTCTCCATGTTTTCTTCACTGAACTCACTCCAAGAGACTCTGCCCTGAGCCGATCATGTCAGCAACATGGGCCCAGCCACAGCTGCTCACCCAACTCAACCACTGGCAGTAGCTGACAGCCATGTCTTGCCCTTTGGAGGTCACCCTGTCAGCGGGCTTCTGGATAACCTCTCCTGGCTGTTCCCCTTTCTTACCACCACTCCTTCCTGGGGTCCTCTGATGATCCCCCATACACCAAGCTCAGTACACAGGTCTCCTCTCCACCATCCTCACTCCAGAGGCGAGCACAGCACCCAAGACAGATGCCGCCCACAGAAGAGAACACACATTTCTACCTGCGCCTGGCTTTCCACCGCCTTCCACACCTGACCAGCTCTCAACCTGATGCCTGCACTTGGATGACTCATGAGTCAAACTTTGGTATAGCTGTTGCTCGTTTAGTCTGTAGTGAGGCCACATCACTTCATTTCTTCAGACCACAGACCGCAATACGGACTCCGTGTTCTCTTGTCGACATCCCAGGTCCAATCCATCAGCAGACCCGCAGGCCAGGCCTTCACCTGACCATGTCTCAGATGTCGGGCACCATCCTCCATCACCACTTCTCACCACACAAGTGGTGTGTGGCCTAACTCTGTATTTCTCCTTTTCTGTCTCTTCGACATAGTCAGCAGAATGACCCTGTAAAGCAGGAATCAGACGACATTCTACTCAAGAACTTTCAAGGCTCTTCTATCCCCACTATGTCAGACTCAGCGTTCTCCCCCAAGGCTGCAAAATGAACCTGGGGCTGGGCTGTGGCTCAGAGGCAGAGCACTTGCCTAGCACATGTGAGGCCCTGGGTGCAGTTCTCGCACCACATAAAAAAGTAAAGTCAAAGTCTGTGAACAACTACAAAATACTTACAAAAAAGTGAGATTGGGGGGCTGGGGACATAGCTCAGTTGGTAGAGTGCCTGCTTTGCAAGGCCAAGGGCCCGGGTTCCAACCCCCAAAAAAAAAAAAAAAAAAAAAGAAATTGGGGACAATAACCAGGCACTGGAGCCAACTGTTTCCACTCTTCTTGAGCCAGCTTTCTCCAGGGCATGTGTTCTGCTCTGCTCCTTCATGCCACGAGTTCTAAGCAAGGAAGTCTGGCAACAGACCGAACTGGCATTCAGTCTTAAGAAATCCATGTCACTCCAACCTAGCCACCAGCCAAAAAGGTGACCTCGTGTGCTCCACTGCCTCAGGACCCAGGAGAGGAAGGGTCTATGCATGGCCCCTGCCCCTCCACGCAGAGCTGCCACTGGACAGGTGCCATCTCACGCACCCCTCGGAGGGCAGGCATTCGCTCTGCTATTTACAAAAGAAACAGATCAAGAAAAAAGCAAGTCACCCAAGGTACTAAGCCAGTAAAGGCAGAGCCAAGGTTCAAATCCCAGTCTGTCTGCCCTCAACACCCATTTCCTCATGGAGACTTTTTTCCTTCCCAAGTGCGATGTCACTTTTACAAACATTTTGCTGAGATATCAGCTAGGATTAGTATTATGAAAGTTTATATTTTAACACTGTCAATTTTCTTAATTAGAAAAAGGGGCCGGGCATGGTGGCGCACACCTGTAATCCAAGCAACTTGGGAGGCTGAGTTCAAAGCAAGCCTCAGCAACTTAGCGAGGCCCTAAGCAACTCAGTGAGAACCTGTCTCTAATAAAAATACAAAATAGGGCTGGGGATGTGGCTCAGTGGCCGAGTGTCCCTGAGTTCAATCCCTGGTTCTAAAAAAAAAAAAAAAGAAAAAAAGAAAAAGGGATTGAGGCAGGAAGTGGTGGCACATGACTGTAACCCCTGACTCCAGAGGCTGAGGCAGAAGGTGCTGTGAGGCTATCCTCATCGAGTTAGCAAGACCCTGTCTCAAAATATAAAAGAAGGAGGGGCTGAGGGTGTAGTTGAGTGTGAGAGCACCCCTGGGTTCTATCCCCTGTATCACAAAAATAAGTGAATGAATTAATTACATTTTAAAGGCCAGTGAGGGTAGGAATGTGGGTTCTTGATTGTTTTAGTCAATAATACATTCAATTTTTTTTCTTTTTTTTCCTGGTGCTGGGGATTGAACCTAGGGCACTCTATCACTGAGCTACATCCCCAACCTTTATTGTTTTACTATTGAGACAGGGTCTTGCTAAGTTTGCTGAGGATGGTCTCATTTATGATCCTGCCTCTGCCTCCTGAGTTGCTAGAATTACAGGCGAGCTGCCATTACACCTGACCACTGTTTTAAAATGATAACACATCTAGAAATAGCTTGAGTGTCTACAAGAATACAGTTTAAAGCCATGTGCACGACACTTAAAGGTTTTCATAATTTTTTTAACTTCATAGGAAGTTCTTAGACTACCTTGCTTTGGACATACATTTCAAAATCAGCAATCTTAATTTTCTGCTTAGCTCCTTTTTCTTCTGCGAATATAAGTAAGATTAAATCAATACATTTTCCTTTAAAGAAACATAGAACTATGCCAGGTTTCTGGACCAGCAACACACCTCTTCCTGTTATAAAGTGTGGAATGCACTGGAAGGAGCACCACATGAATGGTCTAAAGGCAAACTGATATTGCGTGCCAGCAGCAGTGACAGTGACTCTGGGGTGCGCTGGGGTGCTCTTATGGCACTACAAGCTCAACTTTCACATCTGCACTGGTAAAGGAACACTTGGACTTTGGTTCTCAGTCATTTATCACTCAAGGCCCACAGAAAAAGAGCAGGAAGGCTTGCTAAGTTCCAGCCCTGGCAGTATCAAGGGGAGAGCCAGAGTGCCCCAAGAGGCCAGCTGCCTGTGCAGTCAGGGGCCAGTGCACAAGACGCAGCAGTTCAGGAGAGATCACTGTGTGTGCCTGTCAGCACGCAAGGTGCATTTTTTTCTCATGTTCTTCTTACAACCTTCCAAGGGGTTCCAGGAGCTGCCATGTTCAAGGTCAAAGAGGAACCAGCTGCTAGCCACTCTCTCTGGCTCCTCTTCTCCCTCTTCACTGTAAGGTCATTGGGCTTCTGTCCCCAGCAGGTGCTCTCAGGAGTTTCCCGAAGAAACAGACAAGAGTCTCCCTTTCCTGACAAGCCCAGTGTCCTTTCACCAGCATTGTCCACCAGCCTAAGCAGCACTCACAGCTCCCTGAATTGCTTCAATGGCACCACCCTGTTCTGTGTCCGCTACTTCCCTGACCTCCCCATCTTCCATATTTAACTGGGCTAATAAGTGTTGTAGGGATTTCCCAGATCAGTCCTCTCTCCTTATCACCTGCTAGGTTGTTCCAGAACCAGGAATCCATCCCAAAACTCCAGGGGAGGCCAGCCACAGGTGAAGACTTGTGAAATTTCTCCCAGTACCTTCTGTAAGTTGGATGCCCTGGTTATGACAAGTGTGAAAGCACCGATGTAATGTCGCATGTATGACAGGGACAAAGGCCCCCTCTCTGTGAATAGGGAGGACACGGTATTACCTGAAGACTCATTTCTCAGGTCCTAGGTGGGCAGAAGACATTAACACCCTGGGAAACAACTGGCACACACCCAGGTCCTGCGAACCCCTTGATCGTGATGTAGCCAGTGTGTAAATGGAATAAAACGTCCCTGGCATCTGCAGAGACGCCACAGGGGCTCACAGACTTCTAAGAGAAAAGGAAGTTTCCAGGAAAATGGGGACAGCATAGCCGACCACCTGCCCCCATGGGGATTTCTCCTTCAGGTCCAGCCTTGCAGCTGACTCCGGTCAAGCTTTCACCTCCGCCTCTAACCCAAGCAGCACAGAGGCGCCGGCGCTGCATCTCCAGCGGAGGTTGCAAGGCGGGCAGATAGGGTCAGAGCCACAAGGCAGCGACGCTCGCACCTGCACCCCCAAACGCCTGGGCAACCAACCTCGGAGCGGCTCCGAGGCCAGGGTGCACAAGCCGGGCGGGCCTCGGGGAGCGCGGGGAACGCGTCTGGCATTTACGCAGGAAGATCGGCGGGGACAAGACCGCAGGCTCGGGCCCTGCCGCCGCGGCCGCGGGCGGCCTGCTCACCGCGGCTGGGCCGGACCCCGCCCGGCCGCGAGCCCGCAACACGCCACTCACCCGGCGCCCCGAGGCGAGAGAAGGGCGCGCGCCGGACGCCGCAGCCAGGCCGCCCGGCGCTCCACCCCGCAAGCCGCCGACAAAGCCTGCACGACAGCCCGCACGCCGCGGCCGGAAGTCGCCCGAGGCCCCGCCCTGAGGACTTCCGGAGACGCTCTAGGAGGGCCAGGAGTGGGCTCCCTCTCGGTGGCGTGGACTTCCGGCCGGTGGGCGGGGCGGGGCGGGGCGGGGCGGGGCGGGGCGGGGCGAGGACCTGGATCTGGTAGCAGTGCGGTGCGGGGGAGGCTGGAGCTAGGTGGCGAGGCTCTCCGGCGGCGAAGCTGGGCTGCGGCCGGCCTCCCAGACCGCCCCCTGGGAGATCATAGGCGGTGTGGCCTTCAGACTTCGCTCGTCGGCCCCCTGAAGAAGGTGGGCAGCGGCATGCTCCAGCGAGCGGCTCCCCGAAGGTCCAGAGAGTGCAGGGGAGTCCACGTCCCCGGAGCCGAGAACCGCCCCCGCCCCCGCTCGCACCGCCCCGTGGGCTGCCGGGCCCTGGAGGTGACCGACCCGAGGCCCAGGACGACCCTAGACATTTAGTTCCCGTTAAAAAGGCCCCTGAACTCTCTTTTCTAGAGTATGTTTCCAAAAAGGGCTTGCCGTTGTGAATGGGCTCTTACAGCCCAGCAGGGTCTCCGGGAGCCGTTCCTTTGAAATATAATCAACAAAATCTTACCTTCATGATTGCTGGCCAGGGACAGAGGCACACCGCATTTACACTGACCAACCCTTTGTGGTTTTACATTTCCTTCTCCCCATCTTCCCTTTAAAAAGCTGATCACCTCTGCACAAATCAGAATGGAATTCAAGCTCCGTCCCCTCCAGCCAGTGGTTACAAAACCTGCTTGCACAGGTCCAATGCATGTTTGGCTATATCTGTGACACTCCTTAAAATGTGTGCCTCGCCTGGTTAAGGCCCTGGGTTCAGTCCCATCACCACAATAAAGAGCCAAGAACAAATGCTTCCATTAATTAAAAAAACGAATCAGATGGAATCTAAATGCCTTTGAAAATAAAGGGCTATTAGGAACAGGGGTGCACACCAGTAGTTCCAGCAACTGTGGTGGCTGAGGCAGGAGGATTGCAAGCTCAAGGCCAGTCTCACACTTACCAAGACCCTGTTTCAAAATAAAAAGGGCTGGGGTTAGCTCAGTAGAGCACACCTGGTTCAGTTTCCAGTAACAGATGCCCTGTTGTTGTGGATGTGAAGTGTAGGCTATTTCCTCCACTCGGTGTTTTGACTCATTCACCTCAGTATCCCTCTTCCCAAAACAGTGCCTTACCCTGTGAACAGTGGTGACCACTATTTTCTAACTAGTCTCCACCTCCTACCCTGGCCTCCCTCCTTCCCAGTGCATCTTTTCTCCTCCCTGTCTTGGGGTGACCATCTCCCAAAGCATGCTGGTAACTCCACTCCACATTCCTTCTTGTGACTGGCAGAATTGTGCACAAAGTCTGCCTTTTGGAGTTTCCATTCTGTGTGCCCTCGTGTTATAGCTCATGGCTCCTGCCTTCCCACCCTGTCTCGCTAGGCTCAGCCACAGCAATTCTGTGAGCATCTTGCTCCCTTCTTGGTTACAGGTTGTGAGATATGCTGTGCCTCCCCTTGGGCCTAAATCCCACAAGAAAAGATCATCGTCTTTAGTTTGGGGATAAGCAAACATGGGCCTTTATTGCTTAATGACCATTGTGGACTAGAGTCTCCAGAAAGGTAAGCTAAATAAACCTTTTCTCTTACAAATCAATTATCTCTAGTATTTCATTATACTAACAGGAAGCTGACTAACAAAATTCCTACTGAGAAATAGGACTTAAACCATAACTACACCTGATGATGTAGAGGCTTTGGAGTTGGTTTGTAGAAGGGATTTGGGGGAGACTGGGGGGACAAGCTAGAAGAAGCCTGGAAATCCTGTAAGCTGAGTTTAAGGGGCATTTTTAGTGGCGGCTCAGAAGATCAGAATGCTGATAGAAATGTGGACAGCAAAGGCCATGCCAAAGAGGTTTCAGGGAAATGAGTGCTCCGTTGGCATTGGACTAGAGGCTACTCTTGTCAGAAAATCAAGAAGCACCTTCTCCATGCAGTGATGCTTTGTGGGAGGCCAAGCATAAAGGTGATGGACTGCTTTATCTGGTGGAGGACATTTCAAGGTCACAAAGCATAGTCCAGGCTGTGGCATGGATATGACTCACTCTGTTTTTTTTCTTTTTTTTTTTTTACCAAGAGCACAAATCCACTTTTATTTATTTTCCATTAGTTTAGATCCTGCAGGGGTACAGCATCACATGGATTCTGTGTCCAGTGGCCTTAGTAGGAAGTTTGCTTCGGAATTTGGCTGGAAGAATGCCACTGTTTCCATGGGCATGAGTTATCTTTCCCCAGATTACTCTGGTTTTGTTTGGTTTGTCACCAGGAGTCACTGTGTTGTATTTTACTTTATACACGCAAGCACATCTCTTGCCCAAGTAGAATTCAGTTTCATCTCTGGCATAAACATCTTCAATTTTTAGAAGAGCTGTGTGTTCCCTTTGGTTCCGGCGACCCTGCTTATAGCCAGCACAAATGGCTTTGCACCACAGCCTTCTGGACATATTTGCCTTTAGAAGTCCTGTTCCCAGCAGGCCTCCACAGGCTCCAAGATGGTGACAAGAGGAAGGTGGGGCCTGGCCGCCTGGCCGCATGTCCTTGTGGGATAAACATTTCCTGACTCACTTCTTTTAGCTAAATTTGCAGTGAGAATGAGGAGCAAAGAAGATCAGGGCTGAAAGGTTTGAAAAAAATTCCCCTTGGCTAGAAACAAAACGTGTAAAAGTGCGACCACAGAGGGTTCTTTGTGCCTGGACAGCAGCAGCCTTGAGGGTATCTCAGAAATCTGGAAGGCCATCCCACCCACAATAGGCTCACAGCTGTAGAAGTGCAAATGTGTTTCATTGAGTTTCTAGGGCAGAAGTTTCAGAAAAGAGTCCTGGGGGCTGGGGTTGTGCCTTAGGGTGGAGCACTTGCCTAGCACTGGGTTCGATTTTCAGCACCGCATATAAATAAATGAATAGAATAAAAGTCCATTAACAACTGAAATATATAAAAATAATTTTAAAAGAGTCTTGGGCACCCTGCAGCCAGGGCACATCTGTGTTCAGCCTGCAGAATACCAAAAGGGTCACAGTTCAAGGCCAGCACTCAGCAACTTAGTGAGGCCCTATCTCAAAACATAAAAAGGAGGTAGGGAGTCATAGCAGCTGTCCTGAGATTCTGAGGACAGCCGGGGGCCAGGCAGTGTGCTGCAGCCCTTGTGAGCAGCCCTGACAGGGCAGGGGGTGATGCTGTGAGAGTGGTTGAGGTGCCAGGAACAGGAGCATAGCTGCCACCCTGTGCACTCCTCACCATCTCTAGGAAGTTAAAAAAAGGCAAGCCTGCTGGGCAAGGTGGTGCACGCCTGTAATCCCACCAGTGGCTGGGAGGCTGAGGCAGCAGGATGTAAGTTCAAGGCCAGCCTCAGCAACTTAGGAAGGCCTTGTTTCAAAATAAAAAGGGATGGGGATGTGGCTGAGTGGTAGAGCCCCTATGGGTTCAGGCTTAAGTACAAAAAAAAAAAAGAAGAAGAAAAAGAAAAAAAAAAACAGCCTGAGACCCACACCTCACTCTCACATGGCCACACTCTGTCCCTTTGAGTATGTACTGCTTGCTTTCCCAGATAAACCTCTGTGCCCCTGTCTGACACATCCTGGAGTCCCTTTCTGCAGTGTACATCATGGGACCTGCAAGGTTGTGTTGAGGTCCCTTGTCTTTGCTGGGGACCTCCTGGGACCTGCAGCCAGGAAGCCTTGGGAGCCCACAGCCCGCCACAGTGTGCCTCCGTGCCATACACAGAGCTTCAGGATCGCATGTTTGCCCTGCTGGGTTTCAATCTTGCTTTGGTGCAATTCTTTCTATTTTCCTGCTCCTCCCTTTTGGAATTTGAATAATTACCCTGTGCCTGTCTCGCCATTGTGTCTTGGAAGTATATATTTTTTTATTTTTTCAGGGACTCGCAGTTGAGTTTGCCTTGTTGGATCTGAACTTCTGAGCAGTGCTGGAGCAGTTAAGACTTCCAAGGCTTCTGGGGATAGACTGGTGCCTTTTGCACTGTGAGATGGACACGAGCCTTGGAAGACTGAAGTTTGGATGTTGAATGTCCCCCAAAGTTTCCATGTGTTAAGACTTTGTCCTCATTGTTTGGCATTATTTGAAGGCAGTGAAACCTTTGGAAGATATGACCTAGTGCGAGGCCTTAGTCATTGAGGTATGCCCCTGAATGGCATTGTGGGTTCCTGGCCCCTTCTTTCTCTCTTTTGTTTTCTGGTCATAAGGTAAGCAGTTTGCTCTACTTTTCATTTCCACCATGATGTCTGCCATCAGAGGCCCAAAGCATCCCCCCCCATCTTGAACAGGAACCTTCAGAATGGTAAACTAAAATAAACCTTTAATATTTATAATTATCTCAGGTATTTTGTTATAGAAACAAGCTGACCGATACACTCAGTAAATATCTGTTAACTAAACAAATTCTCCCACAACCACTGGGCAACCTATGTGCTATGCAGGGGCCGGGGGAGGGCAAGGGCTTTTGAAAGCAGGTTTGCTCCAGGCAGGACCCAATACCCAGAACCTTGCTTGGCTGGGATAAGTGCCCAGAGAGTCCTAGACCTCCCAAGAGCTTCTGAATGAGAGACTCAGGGACTCACCCTACTATTAGTTATATTAAGTGCAAACTATCTAAACATTCCAATTAAAAGAAGAACTTGTCAGACTACATAAAAAAGTGTCCAAAATATAGGCAGTTTAACAGACACGTTTACTCAAGTTGCTCAGGCTGGCCTGAGAGTTGCAATCTTCTGCTTCAGCCTCTGAAGCTGCTGGGATTAGATGCTTGTACCCTCATGCCCAGTCATATTTAAACTAAATAAAGTCAAGGGGGAATACTGCTGGAGACCTATGATGTCATCTGTCTATGATGTCATTATGTAGATAGGCCAGGTGGAGCAGAAGGGTGATGCCATAGACTTCCATTCTGGGTGTGCTGTAGCCGTCATGGCACATGCTGCCTTTCAAAGATCCCAGAGGGCTGGGGTTGTAGCTCAGTGGTAGAGCGCTTGCCTAGCATGTGTGAGGCACTGGGTTCAATTCTCGGCACCGCTTACATATAAAGGTTCATCAACAACTAATAAAAATATATTTATAAAAGGATTCTTGAAAATGAGCAGAGGGTGGTGGCACACATCAGTGACTTGGGAGGCAGAAGCAGGAGGAATTTAAGTTCGAGGCCAGCCTCAGTAACTTAGGGAGACCCTAAGAAATTTAGCAAGACTCTATCTCAAAAATAAAAAAGGGGGGGGAGGATGGAGAGAAGAACCCCTAGCTGAGCCGCTTCTGGGAGCAGGCTTCTAGGGTCACAGCTGTATGCAGAGGAGGCTGCGGGACGGGGCGGGGGCTCCCGCAGAAATGCTTCCACTGGTAGGAGGCCAGCGCCACCGTGGGCTGCTCCCTCTGGGACCATTACCGAGTGCGATCGATGCAGACTGTGGCTGGAGGAGAGAGCCTGTTGGTGAGGTGCCCCAGCACAGGCTGGACTTCGGAGATGGCCGGTGGTGGACAGGAGGTGGTGGGGGAAGCTCCCGCAGTGCCTGCGGTGCCAGCACTTCCGTCCCAAATTCTCACCTCCCCAAACTGCTGACTCTACAGGAAAGAAAGGCCCAAGGTGTTAGAATGGCTGTTTCCATGGAGATGATCTCCATAGTGACAATGTGGGGGAGGAGGAGTGTAATGGGGCGGAGGGAGTAAAAGGGAGGGATAAATATATACATGGATCCATTTTTAGTCTGGAAAGCCTGTTTAAATGAAAGGTGCCCTATTCTTTTTTATTCTATTTTAAGATTATCTAGTTAACTCCAAATTTGTTCCAATGACAGTGAAATTTATTTTGTTTTATTTATTTTATTTTTTTGCAGTGCTGGGGATTGAACTCAGGGCCTTGGGCTTGCAAGGCAGGCACTCTACCAACTGAGCTATGTCCCCAGCCATACAGTGAAATTAAAATGTGAAATTGAACTGAACAAGCTCATCTCTCATAAAGGACGGGTGTGCTTTGATCTTTAGCAGTCCAGACTGATGGAAAGAGCAAGCCACAGCCAGATCACTCTTTGTCCCTAGTCTGTGTCAAAGCTGGAAGGCCTTGGGGACAGTCTGTGTTTCCAAGAGTGGGGAGTGATGTGTGAACACAAATCAATTTTTTTCCTTCCTGAAGGGTTATGGAAAATAATGTTCCTATAAGATAACTCCCCAAGAAAATGGAGGGATGGTGTGGCTCCAGGGGTGGGAAAGGAAACTGGCCAACCATTAAACCTCTCCCAGTGCATTCCTGATAACAATGGGCCCTGGGGGAAAGGGGCAGATGCTGAATGCTGGGCCCTAAACCATGGCCTTCCCCCATGGCTAATCAGTCCTAAATGGAAGCACAGCTAACACCAATGGGCAAGATTTGAGTGCTCATCCCTGGGATCTGGACTCTTATCTCCCCAGACAACGAGTTTCAACCTTTTACAACTGCCTTCCTGAATTAAGGTCTTGACCTGTTCAACTAGCCCCTGACTGTCAGGACTGTTCCCAGTGATGACATCATTGTACCCTATAAAACCAAAGTCTCCTCTGTAACTGGGGCCATTTTCCATCAGGAAAGTGGACCCGAATGACACCCGAGTCTGCAAAGGAATAAAGGCTTCTCTGAATCCGTCGAGGTCTGCCTCCCGTTTTTCCTTTTTGCGCTTACACTTTCTGGAAAAATAAAAATAAAAAAAATTAAAAAGGGGAACCAGGCGCGGTGGTGCATGCCTGTAATCCCAGCACTTGGGAGGCTGAGGCAGGAGGATTGTGAGTTCAAAGCCAGCCTCAGCAACTTAGCGAGGCCCTAAGCAACTCTGTGAGACCCTGTCTCTAAATAAAATACAAAATAGGGCTGGGGATGTGGCTCAGTGGTCGAGTGCCCCCTGGTTCAATTCCCAGGACCAAAAAAAAAAAAAAAAGGGGGACAGATGGTGGCACATATCTATAATCCCAGCATCTTGGGAGGCTGAGGCAGGAGGATCACAAATTCAAAATCAGCCTCAGCAACTGAGCAAGGCCCTGTCTCAAAATTAAAAAATAATAAGGTCTTAGGATGTGGCTCAGAGGTTAAGCACCCCTGGGTTCAATACCTGGTATCCCCAAAAAATCTTAAAAATGAGAAAAAATGTTTCCTTTTCACTCCTGCATTTGCCCCATCCCATGTTTGCCACCTCTTCCTTCCACACATTGATCTCAGTTCTTGCCTGCCATCATGTCCTTTCAGATGAAAAACACCTTCTCGAATATTTCTTACAGGGCAGTTCTGCTAGCAACAACTTCTCCTGGCTTTTGTTTATCTGAGAAAGTCTTCATGTTGCCTTTGAATATTATTTTCATTATTTATAGAATTCTAGGCTTTTCACTGTTTTGTTTTGTTGGTGGTGATGGGCACTGAACTCAGGCCTTGTCCATGCTGGGCCCTCTTCCCCTGATCACACCCCAGCCTCTGTGGTAACGTTTAAGCCTCACCGCTCTCTCTACCCTCTGCCCCACATGTGACCAGGCTGGCATGGAAGCAAGGTGCTCCTTCCATGTCCCTGCCTTGAGGTGGGGCCCTCAACCTGGTGCACCCCTGCCACAACCAAACCCAAACCAGTGCCTTTCCCTGCTCCCTGAGCCATTTCAGAGATTTCCCCTGCTGTCCACAGAATAGCCTCACAGTGTAAGTACTAGACCTTTTGAAGCCTTCTTTGGGTGTGTAGGGATTTCAGGTCAGTCAGTGTACAGTCCTTGAGTGGAGCGAACTCCTCAGGACAGTAGGCACACTGTCTGAATGGCTTAGAAATGCTCTGCAGCTCTTCTGTCCTTGAGGCCTGGAGACATTATCTTGTTATAATAACCTGGTACCAGAGGACTCTGAGAAGCAAGCACGTTATGTGATCTGCACATGCGCAAAGCTAACTGCACTATGTAACCTAGTGTATCTTGATATGACCCTGGAATAGGTGAGAAACTGGACTGGCTTTCCCACGGGAGCCACTTCTTGCTCTTCCCCATCCTGTGTGCTGGCCTCTTTATTAGCTGTCCCCTTAACCCTTATAGCTGGACCCCAATAGACCCTTTACAGGGGTGCTTGTGGTGACTTGGCGTGGGGGTCTAGCCTCTCCCTGCAGGATAATCAAAAAAGAAAAGAAGCAAGAAGTTGGGCGTAGTGCCATGCACCTGTAGTCCCAGCGACTTGCGAGGCTAAGACAGGAGGATTCCAGCCTGAGGGCAGCCTGGCAACTTAGACCCAATCTCAAAATAAAAAATAAAGAGGGATGGGGGTGTAACTCAAACCCAGTGTGGGGATGAGGTGAGGGAGAAGCATGAAAATGCTACTGGGTGATGGGGCTGCACTGGGAGGACTGGACGCTCTCCTGCTGGCCTCCTGCTGGCAGGTGCCACAACAGCCATGGTGAACACGTGAACACCGCAAGCCTTCCTGGCAGGGGACCCGCTGCCTCTCTTTCTTTTTTCCCTCCTTCCCTTTCTTTTCCTTCCTCTCTTCTCTCTCCCCCTCTGCCTTCTTTTGGTATAGCTATGACAGCGCCAGTCCCAGGTGCGTGTTTGCTCTTTGGAGGAGCGTGCGACTCGCGGGCCCTCTGAAGTCTGGCAAGAGCACTCCGAATGACGATGTCCCAAGGACGTGCTCAATAGAGTCCCCAGGAGGGCTTGCTAAAATTGATTCCTGAATAGGGTCTCAATTTGTGCCTTTGATGAGCATCCCAAGCGTTCTGAGGCCAGGAACCCAGGGAGACGGCCCGAGGGAGCTGCGGGGCGGGGCCTAGGGCACTGAGCGTGGCCTGAGAGTGCGCAGGACGGAGGCGGGGCCCGCAGCCGCACTGGGAGGGCGAGCCCGGGGAGCCGGCCCACGGGGGCGGGGCGCCAGGGAGGGGCGGGGCGCCAGGGAAGGGCGGGGCTCCAGGGAAGGGCGGGGCGCCAGGGAAGGGCGGGGCGCCAGGGAGGGGGCGGGTCATCGGCCCGACTTGGGCAGGCTGTGGCCCCGCCCACGGGCTCCGCCAGGGCTCCTGGGCTGCCAGGTCACCGCTTCCGGGGGCTGTGCCCCGGCGCCCCACACTGCTGCTTGGCCGCCAGGTTAGGTGGCGCGGAGCCTGGGGATCCCGCCGCGCGTCCTGCCCCGCCGTCGCTCCTCACGGCAGTCCCCAGCTGCGTCCACCACCTGCGGGCAGCCGGGGCGGACCGCGCAGCCCGCACAGCACCTCCCTCCGGCTCCTTGCATTATTTATGGGTTCGTGCAGCCGGCGGGAGGCCAGTGCCCCCCACGCGCTCCTGCCGCAGAAGGGCCGGCTGCGTCCGGGCACCAGGGTTCAGAGTCGCACTGGACCTGCAAGCCCGCTGCGCTCACGCCCACGCGCTTTCTCTACACAGCCCGCGTGGCCTTTTCACGTGTCGGTGGGGAACAGCCACCGCTCTCGCTAGTCCCAAGTGAGCGCGCCTGCCCAGGACTGGAGCTGCACCATTGTGCCCTGGATCGCTTTCCACAAAGGGACTTTTGATTCTGGCCTGACCCTCACGGGGCCCTGTGTTCCAGGTCCTCTCCACGGCGAGGGAACTGTTCCTTCCTGAAGGATTCTCTTGAGGCTGGGGAGGGGGATATTCTCTAAGGAAGAGGTCGAGTCAAATTCCCCAGCTGGAACCATGGCTGCTCTTGCTCAGGGACTGGTTTGTAAAGCAGAACTTCGGGTGTCAGGACTTCCCAGAGCACGCGTGTCCATTGGTCATTCAGGACTTCCCAGAGCACGCGTGTCCATTGGTCATACAGCCCAGAGCTGTGTTCTCTCTCCGTACTGAAGTCCGCTCCAGCCTCTCCACCCACAGTGTGCTGACAGCTTGTCATCCTCCTTTTCAAAGGCCGTGGCAGGAGAGGGGACCAGGAGGTCTGGCAGGCTGTAGGAGCTGTGGTTTCCAATACTGGAGCTACTGGCCACTTGGGGCTATTTACATTAAATCCATCAAGTAAAATTGAAATTCAGCTCGGGCTTACGCCAACCATGTGGTGCTCATGCTGCTGTTTCAGTCACAGATTCCCGACGTTTGCTCAGCACCAGAAGCTCTATGGGACAGTACCCGTCTTCAGACGGCACCAAGCTTCAGCAATATGGCAGACCCCTGATCCTGCTAGGGCATCCCCCCACACCTGCAGCAGCTGCCACCGCATTGTCAGAAGGTCCCATTAGCGTCATCAGTACAGTGACTCGGGACCTCCCTGTAGACCCTATGGTGACAGGAGATGTGGGGGTTTCAGTCACATCCTGCGTGGAGGAGGGAAGGGTAACTGCCTCTAGGATGTCTGCCCAGGAAACAAGGACCCCGCAGTAAACCAATTAATTACCCATAAACTTGTCTAATCAATAAACACACAAGAGTCAATACTCTTTTCAAATGAGAGGGGGTGTGACGGATCGGCCATATGAGCTCTGGCCTCTAACAACCTGGAGGAGCCCACCTCTCCTTTATTTTATAGTCACACAGATAAAGGGGGCCAGGGCCAGGAGGGGTTTCTTCTGTGACGAACAGGATGGTGAGTCAGGGGAGCCATTTGCTCAGGGACATTAGCCTATCCCCAGAGGGTAGACCACTCCCAAGTGCCACCTACACCCCGTGATCTGGAAGTCTCTCATGGCTGCCGGTCAGCCATGGGAGACTGGGAGTCAGGCCTCTGTGTCCCACAGTTCAGCCAGTCTGATGCTGCTAAATAAGGAGGGCTGCCCACAGGAGACCCCAGTCCCAGGTCCGACCATGAGTGAGTGCCCCTGCACTTCCCAGGGAAAACATTCCCTGCTTTCATTCTGCCTTTTCCTTTTTCTGTGGGTACTGAAGATTGAGCCCAGGACTGCTCTGCCACTGAACCACATCCCCAGACCTTGTTATTTTTATTTTTAATTTTGAGACAGGGCCTTACTAAGTTGCTGAGGGATAGGACCTTGCTAAGTGCCGAGACCCCATCTCTGCCCTGGGCCTCAACTGTTAATTAAGGGAATACTGGATGCACAGGGCGATGGAAGAGAGAGAAAAGACAGACACTCATAGGGAGAAAAACTAAAAGTATTTAGTTTTAGTGAGAATGGCTGGGTGTGGTGGCGCACGCCTGTAATCCAAGCAACTTGGGAGGCTGAGTCAGGAGGATCGCGAGTTCAAAGCCAGCCTCAGCAACTTAGCGAGGCCCTAAGCAACTCAGTGAGACCCTGTCTCTAAATAAAATACAAAATAGGGCTGGGGATGTGGCTCAGTGGCCGAGTGTCCCTGAGTTCAATCCGCGGTTCCAAAAAATTAAAAGAAAAGTTTGTTTGTGATTAAATTGGCCATAATCAGCACAGCCTGGTAAAGCAAGTCTTGATCTGCTCTTATCTATCAAGATAATTTTCTGGGACGGCGGGTTCTGCTCTGGAGCCGGGGAGGCAGGCTGGGACGGCCGGGGAGCTGTACCACCCTTCTGGCCCTCGTCTTCCAGCCCACAGCATGCTCCAGTTCCTGCTTGGATTTGCTTTTGGCAACACGGTTGGAATGTGTCTGGCTCAGAACTGTGACACCAAACTTGGCTAACAAATGGGAAGAGATTAAAAAGGACTTGGAAGGCAAGAAGAAACCAGCTAGTTCCTGAGGCCACTCCAGCACTGCTGGGCTACCCTGATTCTACCGCGCCGGAGGGGCCTCCTGCACCATTTGATGCCAAGGCTTTTGTCTTCATCTCCAGCCAGCAGTTTTCTTTTCTCTCTCTTTTTTTTTTTAATTAAAACAATAATATTTTTATTTACCAAAGTTTATAAAAATGGCATAAACTTTAAAATACTTGGGTTAATGATTTGAGAGCTGTCAATTTGATACCATGTAGACAATATACAAATACTTGTATAAACATAAACATACATGTTGACAACATACAACCCACATGTGCATATGAATACATAAAAATACAAAAATAAAAATTTTGTTGTTTTCATTTTAAAAATTCAGTCATGAGGGCTGGGGACATAGCTCAGTTGGTAGAGTGCTTGCCTTGCAAGCACAAGGCCCTGGGTTCAATCCCCAGCACTGACAATGAGCTTCCAGTCTCCAGTGGGCGTCTCAGGATGGGATTGGCCCCACCTAATGACAGTTTTCGCGGATAATCCAAAATGGCTGCACTGGTTTCTAAACATGTTGGCAAATGGTGAGCTGCAGTGCAGGGCGTGGACACCCAGACTGTGGGGTGCAGATGGTCAGGCTGGGCTCCTGGAGGTGGTGTGCTGTCAGTCAAGCCGGGGGCCCTGGTGCTTCAGTCGGGCTGGTAGTCCTGCAGCTCCTGGCTTTTTTTTTTTTTTTTCCCAAAATGGCAGCAGCCACATGTAACCAACCTGCGGGTACTGTGATGGTGGATTTCCAGGGAACAGCAGGCAGCCGGCGATCCACTGACGGTCTGCAGCTCTGCAGGCCACTGGTGGACGATCGGCAGGTGAACCTCAGTTGAGGGGCGATGAGTAGGTGAGAGGCAGGCGATGGGCAGGTCAGAGGCAGGCAGACAGGCAAGTGAAGGATGATAGGTGGCGGTCAGTGAGGAATCTGCACTCAACTGTAGCGTTAGGCTGTAGACTGCAGGTGATCGAGGTAGACAGATGCGGTAAAGAGCAGGGGATTGATGAGGAGTAGAGACCGCTTCCCAGAGAATCAGATTCTCCTCTCCTCGAATCCTGGGTTACAGAGCAACAAGGAACACAGCCTCCCTCTAGTCCGCCATCTTGGATCTCCAGCAGTTTTCTTCTTTGACAGATCCCATGTTGCCTCAGAGCAAAAGTGGGGCCATGAGTTAAGAACTACCCCGAATATGTCTAACAGCCTCGCCTCTTCCCCTGCCCTCCTTCCAGCTGACTGGAACTATGGGGCTAGATTAGCAAACATGACCTTTAATTAGTTGCTTCTCCCCTGTTCTTTGGAATTTCCACTACCTTTTGTCAAAAGAAAAATTAGTGAATTTTGTATAGCTGATCAGATACAAATAATGATTATTTCACAGTTTAGCAGTTATAATGGTTGCTTATTAAACATTTGTTATTAAATTTTGTTGTTTCAAAGTAATTAAAAGCCAGGTGCAGTGGCGCACACCTGTAATCCCAGCACTTGGGAGGCTGAGGCAAGAGGATTGCGAATTCAAAGCCAGCCTCAGCAACTTAGTGAGGCCCTAAGCAACTCAGTGAGACCCTGTCTCTAAATTAAATAAAATACAAAATAGGGGTGGGGATGTGGCTCAGTGGTGGAGTGCCCCTGGGTTCAGTCCCCAGTACCTCCCTCCAAAAAAGACGAAGTAATTAAAATTAATATCTAGAAGCCAGTTGCTGATGAAGCCAGTTGCTGAATCCATTGTTGGTAATTCAACTAATGAATAAACTTGCTATTTGTTAACTGAGAAACTGCATTTTAAGAATCTTGTAAGTAACTGGGGAATTAAAAATATGAAAAGTAATGGCTTTTGTTCTAGGGGAGTTCTCTTAGCATATGTGTTTTTCCTTAATGATGTATTGGTCTGACTCTTTTTTCTCAAAAGAATCATTCTTGGGATAACAGGTATATTTGACATTACATCGTGGATAAGTGTGAAGTTGTTGATAAAGGAAATGTTAAGGCTTTTCGCATTAAAAAATATATTTACATTATAACTTAATAGTGCTTCTCCTAAGAAAAGCAATCTTTGAATATATGATTTTTTTTTTAATGAAGTCTTCTTGTTGCCTAGGCTGGTCTTGAACTCCAAGGCTCAAGCAGTCCCCCCACCTCAGCCTCCTGAGTGCTGGGGTACTGGTGTTCACTATGCCTGGCTAGTCTGGTTTTTTTCTTCAGTACTAGAGGTTGAACCCAGGATTTCACACATGCTGGGCCAACACTCTTCCGATACATCTCCAGCCCTTTTGTATTTTTTATTCATTTATTATTGTGGTACTGAGGATTGAACCCAGAGGCACCTTCCTAGCTATATCCCTAGCCATTTTTATTTTGAGACAGGGTCTTGCTAAATATCTGAGGCTGACCTTGAACTTGTGAGCCTCCTGATTCAACTTTCCAAATCACTGGGAATACACATGTGCCACACCACATCCAGCTTTTATTTTGAGACAGGTCTTGCTAAATTGCCCAGACTGGCCTTGAATTTGTGATTCTCCTGCCTCACCTTCCCAAGTAACTGGGATTAGAGGCACCCCATAGTTAGTTTGAATATTTTTAAATTAAAAATATTTAGTAGGTAACTTTTCCCATGGGTGAAGTACAGAAATGATTCTGTATAAATAAAGGCCTGTCCCATCCCTATCCTCGTATTCCCAGCTCCTCTTCCCTGGGCAGTCACTGTCACAAGTTCCCAGTGTACCTTGAAGGAGGAGTCTGTGCCTAACCAGGTGTATACACAAATGGTAACAAACTCGCATGATCGTTTTTCTCAGTGGAGCTCATTGTGCATCAGTACTTCAGGAACAAGAAGACTTACTCCTTTTCTGACTGTATGCAATTCTACTGAATGGATACACCATGATCAATCTGCGACCGAAGATCGTTTAGGTTGTTCTTTTGCTATCAGAACCCATTATGCATACCTCTGCAGGTATAGCTGTAAGATATAAGTCCTGAAAGTGCATTTGCACTTTTAGAGGTAAATGCCCTTTTCGTTAGGTATTTCGTTTGAGAGGCTTGTTGGGTAGCATTGTCAGTAATGCCTTTCTGAAGTCATTTTAGAAGAATCAGAAAGCTGGAAGGATTACTTACAGACACCTTTTTCAGTGATGGCTCTAACCCTGTAAGTGTTTCCAAAATAAAGTGATTCTGCTTTTCTTTGAAAACATACACAAATACAAGTTTTATCCCTGTAAAGATCATCCTTGTGTGAGACAGATGAGGATCAGATCATGGTTCGGCTTCTCCCTTGCAGTGGGAAGTGGGCGAGTGGCGACAAGTTCTTTCTGAAGCTCCTGCGTCATCTGTCAGGTGTGGATGTGATGCCTGCCTCTAGGGTTTCATGAGAGATGAATGAAATGGTGTATATGGTGTGCTCTGCAGGTTGTCCAATAAATAGTAGATTTTAGTCCCCCAAAAAGAGATGATTTTCTTGAATTTGTTAGATTTTATTACTTGGGGAAAACTAATTCTCAAAGGAATGGGGTTTGTACCTGTTTTAAAGTGTTAGATGCTCACTTTGTAACTGGTTAAACAAACAATTAAGTTTTTAACAATATAGTTGACACTCTAAATATATGCACCTGGCTATGTGTATGCATCTGAGAACTAGATCTGTCTTGGCTTGTGTTATGTAAAAGTTTATTAAATTAAAGTTTATGTAAGGTCACTGGCAAGATAACCAGTAAGTCCTCTCTTTTATACATTGTATCTGCCATAGAAGAGCCACACTGTCATGTTAAGGGCTGTCTTGTATCGGTTTGCTTTGACTAAGTCAATTTCTGATCATTAACACTGTTTCCTAAATGTGTCAGAGACTTAAGGCTCTCCTGTGATTTGTGTTAACCCATGCAGAACTGTGATTATTGCTACTGTACACTCTGGAACTAAATTTCACTTTAAAAATTAAATTTGGTTACATGTAAAGCTTAGGAGAACACTTTGCCAAGTTAGTGTTCTCTAAACTAAAATTATGTGTAGGAAAAGCCTCAGATTTGTATAAAAATAACAAATTTGGTTGGTATTTATTCATGCGGCTTGATGTTTTATAGCTGGATAAAGTAACCTGTTTTCAATAAGTTATAAATACAATTTTGTGTTACTCTTCAACTGGAATTGGAATTTAAATGCATTTTTGGAAGATAATTAGGAGCGCCTGATCTGTTTGAAGATGTTGTAAAACATGGAAGCATTCTGCAGCTTTTCCCACAGAGAAAGCTACAGGCTCTCTCAGCCTTTCTTTGACCGGTGTTTCGGTGTGAGGTTGCAAAGAGCCCCCCTTACCTGAGACGAGGCCCTGCCTCCCACCTCACTCCATATTAGAATGGCTCCAAAATAGGCTAGACTTCAGCTCATTTAAAGTTGTTCAAAAGACTGATTTTGTGTTGTAAAGATCACTGTGATCTCAAACAGGGAATATAATATATAACTAAGTAAAAGTTGAAGTTTATAGAAGTCATTTTTCTTGGTTCATAGCCATTACACAAACTGAATGTTTTTGGTCTGTTAATTTCATTTTGCATTTTCCTTGTAAACCTTATAAATGTTTCTTGTTAGTGTTTTGCAAGATATTGCTTCTAAAATAAAACACCTACCTGGGTTAATTTGAAATAATAAGCCATCACCTACAGGACAGAGTATGTAATGCTGACTTCCAGTACTGATAATAACCCCAATTAAATGAAAGGGGTATCTGTAAAATTATAGATATCGAAGCTATAACTTTTTACTCCCTCCTTAAGACTGGTGAAACCGGCTTACTGGTTGTTGAAAAACTTGGACACCAAAGTCAAGGAAGTAAAAGGGCCAAGGAAAAAGCAGCCAGCACTTTGGCCCTTGCCCTGTAAGGTCAGCCAGGACCTGGAGAATGACGGGGCCCCTCCCTGGGCCCTGCAACTCTGGGGAGTCACCCCATCTGCTGATCAGGGAGGTCGTGAGCACCCTAGAGAACAGGAAGCCAGCCAGTGCTCATTCTGCAAAGAGGAGGGTGAGTGGAGACGGAAATGTCCCTGATGCTTCCAAGAGAAGCCACATATGGTCAGCCAGACCCCGACCCATCCTGGCAAGTGGCCCCACTGGTAGAGGGAAGCTAAAGGAGCCAGGAGGCTTCACCCAAGTCCCCAAGAGTGACCTCTGAGGAATCTCAGCCGACTCTTAACAGCAGATAAGAACAAGGTCAGTTTTGACCAACTTGGCCCTGACCGCCTGGGAGAAGAGAATAGCATGAGCACAGTCCTGCCTGGACACTTAGAGGGAAAACAGTGCTTTTCCAAATGTAACCTACGATGTGCGCTTGTGTCAGCCCTACCAAAGGAAAGTGAAGCTGAGGGCTATAGGGTTCTTCTGCGAGAGTGCCTAAGTTAACCATCACAGCAGTCGCATGCCTGCCCTGTGTTAATTTGAGTCTGGTTTCATAGACCTACCAATCTTCCTGACCTCCCACGTTGATGAACTTGACCTGTTTTTCACTGATACCATTCTGAGTTACTGTCCTCCTGGTTTTCAGAGACTGGCTGAAATACTAATTGCTTTTGTGCTAATCGTGAACCAGAAAGTAATGCTTTTCTCTGTTGCTGTCTTGGCAGGATCCCTGCCCTGTGAGCACCTTGTCCAGTCACCTGCCATTGGCCACTGTGGACCTCTGGACTGCTCTGCTGCTGACTGCCCTTAACTGTCCATGCCCCACCTGACAGAACAAGGACTTCCCCCAGCTTCGCCCCCTTTCAGCAGGAAGCAGCTTAGAGATGTTGTATGTTGTCCTCCATTTTTCCAAAGAAATGGAATGTAGAAACTGACAGTGGGAAAGCGTGACAGGGTCCACTTTGTGCTCTGAACACAGCCCTGGCCACTGCTGCTTTTTTTTTTTTTTTTTTTTTGGAACCAGGGATTGAACTCAGGGACACTCGGCCACTGAGCCATATCCCCAGCCCTATTTTGTATTTTATTTAGAGACAGGGTCTCACTGAGTTGCTTAGGGCCTCGCTAAGTTGCTGAGGCTGGCTTTGAACTCGCGATCCTCCTGACTCAGCCTCCCAAGTTGCTTGGATTACAGGCGTGCGCCACCACGCCCGGCCAATTGCCACTTATTTTTAAAATGGACTTGCTTCTTTCCCTCCTTCTCTCCCTGCCCCTCCCTAGTCTCTCCCCTCCCTAACCTCAGGGAAACAGGGTGGCCTTTCCCCCCAATCCTAGGCAGTTGTCGTCCTTGAGTGCACACCCCCCACAGGAAGGAAGGAATCCAGCCTGTGGGGATGCCCCAGGAGGTCTCAGAACGCAAGTGAATGCGGGTCCAACGGAGCGGAGCGCAGGGACGCAGAGTCACCTCTACAACAGCCCCGGTTCCTGCTCTGCGACAGGAGCCCCTGTGCTTCTCCTTTGCTATAGCAAAGCAATAAATCCCTTTTCCTTTTGCTCAAAACCGTGTCCTTGTTATTGGATTGGCATGGGGGACAAGGACCAAGGTTTTCAGCAACACAATTTTTGGTAGAGTCCTCCTACTCTGAGACCTCATGACCCAGTCTTTGTGGTTACAGTCCTCCTGGCCTTCTGGTCTTCTGAGCTCCCAACAGAACCACCCATTAACTTCCTCTCACAGCAATCTGAAGCTTTCCCAGCTTGCATCTCTAAAAGTTCCAAATTCTTCCCACAAATTCCAAAATGCTGTTGATGATCAGGTTACTCACAGCAATGGCCCTACTGCTTGGTATCAAATGCTGTTTTAGTCAGTCTTTTCACTGCTGTGACAAGAGACCAGACATGAACAATTAGAGGAAGAAATGTTTATTTCAGGGCTCATGGTTCAGAGGTTGTCGCAAGCAGCCGGGTTGACTCCTCGGACGTGACCTGCCTGGTTCGTTCTGGGACAATGTCGCAGCGAGCGGGGGCCCTCCCGGGAAGACACAAACGACTCACCACGGTGAGCTCGCGCTCCAAGGCTTTTTATTGATGCTGTCACTCGGGTCATGCAGTTCCTCCGGACACAGAGTTGTTGGAGAGCAGAGTGGCCGTCAGCGCAGTGATGGCAAATGCTCTGCCTCCTTCAACCGTCCGGGGTTTTTATACACTTAAGGGGAAAGTCCCCGCACTCATATCACAGCACTCCAGCTTAGGGTTCGCTCACTTGCGTATGACATCACACTACAGTCAAGTAACACATCACTTAGATAATACACTCCTCACACAATATGGCGTTGGTCTTGCTCTATACAGAGGTCTAAGTCCATGGGTGGCTGACTCCATTACTTTGGGCATGAGGTATGGCAGATCATCATAGTGGAAGGGCGTGTCAAAGGAGAGCAGCTCAGGACATGGCACCAGAAACTAAGACTTTGCTCAAAAAGTGCAAAATATGAACCCCAAAGGCACACCCTCAGCGACTCACTTCCTCCAACCACACCCTACCTGCCTACAGTTACCCCCCAGTTAATCCCCATCAGGGGAATCATGTACTGACTAGGTCAAGGCTCTCATAACCCAATCGTTTCACATCTAAACTTTCTTGCATTGTCTCACACATGGGCTTTTGGGAGACATTTCATGTCCAGCCATAACAGGGGGACTTGTACTCACACAGCTGGGACTGAAAGCAGGGGCAAGCCAGCCTTCCCTAGGGTCCCAGAAGCATCTTCGTCCTTGAACCTGGAAAGTACAACTCTGGCAGCTGGAGAAACCAGGAGACCCTTAAAGTCAGGACATAGAAAAGATAGGCTCTTGGGGGAGCAGGTGGGTACAGCCAGCAGGCCACCCAGCGGAGAGACCTGGGAGGTGGATGGAGACCTGGGAGGAGCCTGGCATCCTTGGGGTACAGGTGGACACTGGGGACAGGTCTGTGCCTTCCTGCTCAGGGTGACCCAGGCTCTTCCTTCCAGATTGTGGACACAAGTCTTTGTGTGAACAGGCGACTGCTAGAGTGACAGTGTCAGAAGCGCCTGTGAGGTTCCCAGGGCCCCGACGTGTCTTCAAAGCCCCGTCAAGTCGGCAGTCGTGAACACGTCCTTCCCCAGCAGGGAGGGCGAGCAGAACCCACAGCACTGTCTCTAGGGGAGAAGGTGCCCAGCAACGCAGGAAGTGGAACCCAGGATATCTTTAGTGCCACCTTGGACCCTCCAAGAGGAGAACCTCAGGGGAGAGAGTCCACAGAGCTCCCAGCACCTGTCGCACCTGCTCAGACATCGCTTTATCCCGCCCCCACCCCGCGAGAAGCCACCACGCACGTGGGAAGCTGCCCAGCTGCCGCAGGTGCGCCAAGACCTCGGCCTGGCCACACTGCCCAGGCACCAGTGCCAGCACACCAGTGGGCAGCCTCTGGGCTCCCTGCACCTGTCATGGAGGGTCTTCACCTACCCCACATGCCTGATGCGCACAGCCACGTCCACACCCAGAGAGGCTGTCCAGTGTGGGAGGGGCTTTGCATGGAAGTCAAGTTCCAGAGCCACACCTATGCCGTGTGTGTCTCTGACCCCAGAGAACTGAGCCTGGAAACAGCCACAGGAGCAGGGAAAGGCGGGCACCTGATCCCAGGCTGCTCGGAATAAAGGGATTGCTTTATCTGGTGAGCAAGGCCAGCAGGACGCTTGGGCCTGCCTGTGCAGCAATGGCCGCACTGCAGAAAGCCAGCCCCGGGTCAGCAGGTGCATCTCAGCCGTGCGGTGGCTGCCTCCTACCGGCTCAGCTCCTGGGAAGGCTGAGCTAGCAGGGCTGCTCAAGCCCAGGAGGGCAGGGCCAGCCCAGGCAACTGTGAGATCTCCTCTCAACAGAAAACAAAACCCCTTCATTTGTTTATTTTACAAATTCTTTATACATACATATACTTAGTTGTAGGTGGACACAGCACCTTTATTTTATTTTTATGTGGTGCCAAGGATGGAACCCAGGCTTCACGTGTGCTAGGGAAGCCCACCACCACTGAGCTACACCCCAGCCCAAAAATCCTTCATTTAATTCTGTGAATTAAGCCGGGCATGGTGGCGCACGCCTGTAATCCAAGCGACTCGGGAGGCTGAGTCAGGAGGATCGTGAGTTCAAAGCCAGCCTCAGCAATTTAGGGAGGCCCTAAGCAACTCAGTGAGACTCTGTCTCTAAATAAAATACAAAATAGGGCTGGGGATGTGACTCAGTGGTGGAGTGCTCCTGAGTTCAATCCCTGGTTCCAAAAATAAATAAATAAATAAATAAATAAATAAATAAATAAATAAATAAAAATAATTCTGTGAATTAGATAGTTCAGATAAAATGGAAACATTCCTAAAAGACACAAACTATCCCAGGGAAAAACAGACTATCTGAATAGATATAAAAAAGAAGATTGAATCAATGACTCGTAAAACACCCCTGAAGACCTAGGGTGGTGGTGGTCCCAGTTCCTTGGGAGGGGAGGGAGCAGGATGGTTTGCCTAGATTCTAGGTCAGCCTGGGGCAGCAGAAGGTCCCTCTGTTGGAAAGGAAGAGGGAAAGGAAGGCTCTCAGAGTAGAGCACATGCCTAGTATGCCTACAGCCCAAGTTCAAAAGAAGAAAACGATAAAGCCGCGTGTGTTTTCAGGCCCTTCCGGCCAGCCTCTGGGCTTCCCCAGCTCCCCATGGAGCATCATGCTGCAGTGTGACTCGATGTCTCTGTGGCCCATCCGTCCACAGCTGCACCTTCTCGAGAGCATCTAGAATTTAGTTTTGGGTTTTTTTGTGGTGGGGTGTCGGGGATTGAAATCAGGGGCACTGCACCACTGAGCCACATCCCAGCCCTATTCTGTGTGGTACTTTATTTAGATTGCAAGTATGGCACATGCCTGGTTGTGTCAGGTTGTTTCTTTTAAAAAAATATGTTTATTAGTCATTTATGGACTTTATTTATTTATTTACATGCAGTGCTGAGAATTGAACCCAGTGCCTCACACATGCTAGGCAAGCCTCTACCACTGAGCCACAACCCAAGGGCTGGGTCAGGTTTCTGATGTTAGAATTTGTTGGAACTGGATGTGAATCGTGTCTTCTTGGCAGGCTCAGCCCCTGCTGGTTTAGACTCCGCAGCCTTCAGCTGCTTACACTGCCTTTCCCGAATGCTGCCCTTTTGCTGGAGTCGGCTGTTGTGAAAACTCTGAGTGTACATTTCTCTTAAGAGTCTTTTATTGGCAGTTGTTCCATGAAGTTTGCAGTGTGAATGTCTTCCACAGGGTCAGGTGAAAACTACTGTAAGACTCGGAGAAAACACCAGGCAAGGTGTAGAGGATGAGCCAGAGACCAGGGGAAACACCCAATGGCCATGGAAGTCTGTTTGTGGGCAAAGTCAGTGCCCGCAAGTCCAGGAGCAGAGGGGAGGCTTCTCCTTTGTGGACTGATCACCTGCAGAGTTCTCGTGCTGCCTGTGGGGAAGCCTGCTGCGGGTGTGTCCGGCCTGTTCTCACGCTGAATGACCTCACTGGCAGCAGCAATCGGTGCCCCCCTGGGGAACTGTAGGAAGGAGGAGATACGCAATCTAAACTCGAGTATCCTCCCTCCCCCACAGCCCGCGAGCTGCCTTCCGCCCCTCCAGAGGCTCTCCCATCTAACCCTCCGCTCTGAAGCTGCTTGGCTTGCCTTTTCTCCCCGGAGGTGAAATGATCACCGCACACACTTGACACCGCAGCTCAGGGCGTCAGTTCATCGGGCCGTGCGACACCACCACCGCCGGTTCCTAATCATCTCGTGGCCCAGAGACTCTGTGCCCGGCAGGCAGTCTCTCCAGTCCCCCTGCACCCCAGCCCTGTAGCCGCCCATCCACTTCCTGTCCCTGCAGGTCTGCCCACCTGGACAGTCAGAAGCACAGGAGGCCTGCAGTGCATCTTGCAGGGCTGAGCCCTGGCCTGTGGGCTGCACTGGCACTGATGGTGTCAGAACGGAGGGACACTGGACACAGCCGGTACCCGCCGAGAACCGGCCGCTGTGGGACGAGGCCCACAGGTTTGGTGTCAGAAGTGTTGCCAGTGGAGGAAGTTTCTCCAGATGGCAAAGCGGCTCAACGTGTAACCTAGGGATCAAATACATCAGAATGCCAGCAGCCCTCTGTTGCAAAAGTGAGAAAGCCGACGCTCAGATTCATCTGAAGTCACAGCATGAACAGGTTAGCTTAGAAAGAAACACGGAAAAATCACGTCTCAGATTTCAAAACACAGGACAAAGCTTCAGCAATCCAACAGTGCAGCTCTGCTGAGGAGAGGTGTGGGGACGAAGGGGACAGAGCTGCACGCGCAGGGACAAGCATGATGGGCTGTAAGCACCCCGCATCCAGACGCACAAAGGCCTCTCCCAGCCAACAGCCACAAACAAACAGACCAGATAAAAAATTGGACAAACCTGGTGTGTGCCTCTTATCCCAGCTCTGGGGAGTCTGAGGTTCGGAGATCCCAAGTTCCAGGCCAGTCTTGGCTACTTAGAGAGACCCTGTCTCAAAATAAAAAAATAGAAAGGAAGCCGGGCGTGGTTTCGCACGCCTGTAATCCAAGCGATTTGGGAGGCTGAGTCAGGAGGATCGCGAGTTCAAAGCCAGCCTCAGCAATTTAGCGAGGCCCTAAGCAACTCAGTGAGACCCTGTCTCTAAATAAAATACAAAAAAGGGCTGGGGATGTGGCTCAGTGGCCGAGTGTCCCTGAGTTCAATCCCCGGTTCCAC
>JAJEJO010004565.1:128671-141014 GCA_020662805.1 Glaucomys volans | reverse complement strand
AAAAAAAAAAAAAAAAAAAAAAATAGAAAGGGCTGAGGATGTAGCTCAGAGGTAGAGAGTCCCTGGGGTCAATTCCCAATGCCCGTGCACGTGCGCACGCGCGCACACACACACACACACACGGGGATGAAAGCCACAGTGGACACCCTGCCCACCCCGAGGCTGGCTATACCACCAAAAAGGAAATCGCAGACGTCGAGCTGGGAAGAGGTTGGAGCCCTGGTTCTGCACCTCGCCGGTGAGAATGTAAAGCAGGGTCGCTGCTGCTGAAGGCAGGGGGCTGCTCCTCACACAGGCAGGTCCAGAGCTACCACACAGCCAGGAGACCCGCCGCCAGTGTCCCTGGAGAAGCGGGCTCGTCCTCACAGAGCTGGTCAAGGAGTGTCCCACCAGCAGTACTCATCGCTGCCGAAGGCGGAGGCCACAGGAATGTGTGAATGGAGGCACGAGTGGCCTCGCCCACCAGCCTCTCCTAGTCCCAGGAGCAAAGCCCTGGCACGTGCTTCGTCGTGGGGAAGTCTTCCTCCCCAGGTCTAGGAGTGCGTGACTCCACTTACCCTAGGTAAGTGGATCCCTAGGTTACACGTTGAGCCGCTTTGCCATCTGGAGAAACTTCCTCCACTGGCAACACTTCTGACACCAAACCTGTGGGCCTCGTCCCACAGCGGCCGGTTCTCGGCGGTACCGGCTGTGTCCAGTGTCCCTCCGTTCTGACACCATCAGTGCCAGTGCAGCCCACAGGCCAGGGCTCAGCCCTGCAAGATGCACTGCAGGCCTCCTGTGCTTCCGCTGATCAGGTCGGGGGTCCTCTCGACCCTTCCTCGGATTCTACACTTTGCTAGAAGGGCCCACAGAACTCAGTGCTAATGGCTCAGTAAGTGTCTCCAAGGGCCCAGGTCTTAAAGGGCGGGTGCAGAGCACCATCCGCGGCCTGCAATGAAACCAGGCTTGGTTGGAGCCATTAGACATGGAAGTCTGGCTACAGAATGCTGTTCCAGGTTGCCCGCAGCGTGTGGCTTCCCTGCAGATTGGTTTGCCATGGCCATCGCAGGCCCTGGGTGTGGAAATGACCGGCTAGAGCCAAATGCTTGCTCAGCTCCACCCCATCCTGTTTCTCATGGAAGAAGCTCCTACCCGACCCCCTTCGACCTGCACCGCTGTAAATAAAGCAGGCGCTGCTCCCGCGTTTGTCAGAGCCCGTCCCTTGGGTGTGGCTCGGTTGGCCACGCCCCCGACTCAAGAGATAATTCAGTCTCCTTTCTTTTTTTATTTTAAAATTAAAAAATAGGAGTTTTATTGAATTCCTCAAATTACTGCTCCATGTTTTTCTTCCTAGTGGAAGTTGTTTTTGTTTGTTTGTTTTGTTTTGTTTTGTTTTGTTTTTGGTACTGGGCATTGAACCCAGGGACCCTCGGCCACTGAGCCACATCCCCAGCCCTATTTTGTATTTTATTTAGAGACAGAGTCTCACTGAGTTGCTTAGGGCCTCGCTAAGTTGCTGAGGCTGGCTTTGAACTCGTGAGCCTCCTGGCTCAGCCTCCCGAGTCACTTGGATTACAGGCGTGCACCACCACACCCGGCTTCTGGTGGAAGTTTTTAATCAACCATTCATAATTTGACTAAAAAAAAGAAATATTCTGTAAATGTGTTATAGACACATGGAAAAGGCCCTACTTTTTGTAGAGGACTTAAATCTGAATAAAGTCATGAGTTTTTCTGTAAATCTCCACTGGGTTTTCTGGTAATTTTCCAAAAATAAGCCCATCAGTGTCCATGAAAAATAAGCTAGACAGATAGATGGTCTTCCAGTTTATTCATGACTTCACTCATCTTGCCGTCTGTAATTGACAACACAGTGCGCAAGGGCTTCATTGGTACATCACCAAAAGACCACTTGCCTCCCAGGCAAGCCTCTGGCACTGGGTAGTTCAACTCCAGGACGGCCTTCTCATAGAAAACCTCTTCCTCTGCATTTGCAGACATTAATTCATCCTTCTGGTTGCTCCCTCTCTCTATATATATTTTTTAGATTTTTATTTTTTAATTTTTAATTTTTTCACATTTATTTTGATTCATTGTACACAAATGGAGTACAGCTGTTGTTTCTCTGGTTGTACCAGAAGTAGAGTCACACCATTTATGTAATCATACATGTACATAGGGTAATGATGTTTGTCTCATTCTGTTATTATTCTTGCCCTCCACCTGGATCCCACCCCTCTTTTTCTTCTATGTAGTCCATTCTTTCTCCATTCTTGCCTCCCTCCCACCCTGCATTATGAATTATCATCCTCTTATCAGAGATATCATTCAGACTTTTGCTTTTTGGGATTGGCTAATCTCACTTAGCATGACATTCTCCAACTTCATCCGTTTACCTGCAAATGCCATGATTTTATTCTTCTTTATGGCTAATATTCCATTGTGTAAATATACCAGTTTCTTTATCCATTCATCTATTGAAGCACATCTAGGTTGGTTCCACAATCTAGCTGTTGTGAATTGAGTAACTATGAACATTGATGTGGCTGCATCACTGTAGTAATCTGATTTTAAGTTCTTTGGGTATAGACCAAGGAGTGGGATAGCTGGGACAAATGGTGGGTCCATTCCAAGTTTTTATTTTTTTTATTTTTTGGTACTGGGGATTGAATTCAGGGGCACTCCACCACTGAGCCACATCCCCAGCCCTATTTTGTATTTTATTTAGAGACAGGGTCTCACTGAGTTGTTTAGGGCCTTGCTAAGTTGCTGAGGCTGGCTTTGAACTCACGATCCTCCTGCCTCAGCCTCCCAAGTGCTGGGATTACCACACCCAGCCCATTCCAAGTTTTCTAAGGAATCTCCACACTGCTTTCCAGAGTGGCTGCACTAATTTGCAACCCCGCATCCTTGCCAACACCTGTTGTTGCTTGTATTCTTGATAATAGACATTCTAATTGGAGTGAGATGAAATCTTAAGGTGGTTTTTATTTGCATTTCTGGATCAAGGACCTGGGAATTAGACCAGAGACCCTGCACCTAATAGAATAAAAAGTAGGACCAAATCTTCATCATGTGGGCTTAGGACCAGATTTCCTCAACATGACTCCCAAAGCACAAGAAATAAAAGCAGGAATCAATAATTGGAAGATAGATTCAAACTAAAAAGCTTTTTCTCATCAAAGGAAACCATCAACAATGTGAAGAGAGAGCCTACAGAGTGGGAGAAAATCTTTGCAACACACACTTCAGATAGAGCACTGATTTCCAGAATCTATAAAGAACTCAAAAATCTTTACACCAAGAATACAAATAACCCAGTCAATAAATGGGCCAAGGAAATGAGCAGACACTTCACAGAAGAAGAAATACAAGAAATCAACAGATACATGAAAAACTGTCTCTTTTTGGAATTGGTTTACCTGCTTCCACAAGTGTCCTGCTGATCAGGAGGTGGAAGGAGCACTTTCCACTTGGCTTATCAGCCTTGTGCTGGGCTAGTCCTCTCTGCAGCTGCTGGTGCGTGGGCCCAGCGATCCGAGGAGGGGTGTCAATGAACCCTTCAGGGAGGAGGAAGCCCACAGGCTTGATGGTGTTGTCTACAAACTTGTCCAGCTGTTCAACCACGCTCTTTTCACAGTTCTTCTCACAGAAGCTTAGAACCAGCTCTTTAATTTGTTCAGCACACTGGCTACCCTTTCTTTCAGTTAAATTTAAAAGGCTTATGAAACCAGGAATCTCATTTTCATCCACACCATGGCTGCTGCCTCCTGAAACACGTGTTTGCTGGATGACACTCCCAATGTGGTTCTGTTGAATTAAGAGATCTGCCCATGCTGCGTGCGGTGTTCACAAGAGCCTTCAGGAGAAGCTGCTGCAGTGGTTTCTTAATTCCATCTTGATCATTATCCGAGAAGGAATAAGCTTCAAATCTAATACTCGCTTCCTCCTCAACAACCTCGTCGACTTCGTCCTCTTCTTCCTCACTCTCCTCATCATCTTCATCCTCATTCTCGACATAGCTTGGTCTTCAGGAAGCTGTGGGGCCGGCTCCCACCGCCCACTGTCGGCCTGGGATCTCTCCTGTCTTTCTTCGTAATAAGTAAATAATCCAGCTCTTGTTTCCCAGCCAGGCCACAGGAACCCCTCCCCACCCGAGCAGGACGCGCAGGATGGCCACCTGACCGTGGGTGGAGCCTCTGAAATGGGAGGCAAAGCAGACCTCTCTCTCTCTCTCTCTCTCTCTCTCTCTCTCTCTCTCTCTCTGGCAGTGCTCTTGCCCCCCTGCTCCCTGGCCCGCTCTCGCAGGTGGTGGGCAGGGGGTTCTCAGGCCCCAGCTGGCGGTTTGCCTGCCTTCAGCGCCCCGTGGGCGCGTGGTCCCTCCCCACCGGTCCGCCCAGACCAGACTAACAGGACAAAGACAGACAGACAGACAGACAGACAACGGCCGACCAGATTAGGCCCCACGCGGCCCACCAGACTGAGCCCACGAGGGGCCCACCAGAGAGACTAGGCCTCCTGAGGAGGCCTACCAGGGGACAGGAGTGACGTCTCGCCCTGGCCTGGGACTGGTGTAAGCGGCTGCATCCAGCCTGACCACATCCCCCAGATACAGAGAGCCAACGCACTGATACAGGATACCAGGTGGCTTTGTCCAGAAGGGCGTCCTGAAGATGGGCTGGGGTCCCCCCATGAGTGAGGCTGAGGCACGTCTCTCAGGAGCTCCCCTCTACTCAGGGTGGGGGCTCCCAGGCAACCGCCACAGGAGGCCAACTTAGCGTGAGGGCTTGGAGAAATGAATCTCGCTGGGGCCTCCAAATGTTATATCCAACCAAAATAAGATCATCCAAATCAGTCACATGAAGCCAAAAGAAGCCTTTATTTTTTATTTTTTTAGCTGGCCAGCACCGATCGCCCTTACACCTAAAAGCCTTGTGCCTGAGGATCGTCCTCTTCTCTCTTTAAGTTGATTATCTCAGGCATTGTTCTAGTAACAGAGCACTGACACTTTCGGGAAGGCATTTTACTGACATTCACTGGTGTACTGTAAAGGACGCAACTCAAGAACAACTGCATTGAAGTGTGGGGCAGGATGGTGGTGGGCAGTGGGGTGGGGATGCAGGAAATTCCATGCCCTCTCAGGGATCCGCCCTCCCAAGCATTTTGATGTGTTCACCAACCTAGAAGGTCAAGTCTTCCTTGTTCAAGAGTTTTTATACAGCTTATCTCCAGCCCCACGCCACCAGCTTCCTGGAGGGCCATGGGTGGTGCTGGAAGGTACAGACCCCTAAGAGCACCCTCACCTTGGGCTCTCCCAGGGCCCCGAGCCTGTCCTAAGTGGCCTCATCAGCACAAACTTCAGTGTGATCCAAAGGTGATCTTATGACTAATAAAGGAGAGTCCTTCGCGGTCAGGGAACTTCAAGGGCTGTGGGAGACTTGTGCCAGGAGCCTGGGGAAAATAGCCATCCTATGATAGGCTTCCCCTTTAGCAATGTTAAGGCTTCCAATCCATGAGCATAGAATCACATTCCATTTACATTTCTTCCAACAATGTTTATAGTTTTCAGTGGACAAAAATTGCACCTCCTTGATTAGAGTTTTCGATGCTATTTTAAATTCTTTCTCTCTCTCTCTCTTTCTTTCTTTGAACTCCCAATCCTCCTGCCTCAGCCTCCCGAGCAGCTGGGATTACAGGTGTGTGCCACCACACCGGCCTTAATTTCTTTTTTTAAGATTGTTTCTGCCGGGCGCTGTGGCACATGCCTGTAATCCCAGCGACTCGGGAGGCTGAGGCAGGAGGATTGTGAGTTCAAAGCCAGCCTCAGCAACTTAGCGAGGCCCTGAGCAACTCAGTGAGACCCTGTCTCTAAATAAAATACAAAATAGGGCTAGGGATGTGGCTCAGTGGTGGAGTGCCCCTGAGTTCAATTCCCAGTTCCAAAAAAAAAAAGGATTGTTCCTTGCCAGCATGTAGGAACACACCGATTTTCCTTTTTTTCCATTTGTTCTATTGTCATACACGACAGCAGAATGCACTTATGCACTTTGATACATCACACATAAATAGAGCATGATTTCTCACTTTTCTGGTTGTACATGATGCAGAATCACACTGGTCATGCAACAACTGTTTTTCATGTATTATCTTGTACCCTGCGACTTTGATGGATTTGTTGTTTAGCTGTGATAATCTCTTGTTAAACCTGGGATTTTCTACATGTCATATATCATCTGCGAATAGAGATGGCTTTACTTCTTCCTTTCCAATTTGGAAGCTTTTGAACATTTTTTCTTGCCAGGTTTCTCTGGCTAGAACTTATAGAACAGTGAACAGATGTGGGAAAGGTGGGAATCCTTATTCCAATCATTTTTAAAAATGACTTTATTTTTACGTGTGTGAAGAATCGAACCCAGTGCCTCACATAGGCAAGGCAAGTGCTCTGCCACTGAGTCACAACCCAGCCCCTTATTCCCAATCATAAGGGGAAGTTTTGGGTTTTCCACTGTTAGGTATGATGTTCCCAGGCGGGGATACAGCTCAGTTGGTAGAAGCAGCCCTGGGTTCAATCCCCAGCACTGCAAAAAAAAAAAAAAAGGTATGATGTTCCCTGTGGGCTTTTCACCAGGCTAAGAGGCTTTCCTCTATTTCTGGCTTGTTGATTGTTCTTATTCTGAAAATGTGTTGGAGTCTGTCTTTTCTGCATCAGTCAAAATGATCGCATATTGCTGTAAGAGATGGTGCTTGGTCTGAATGTTTGTGTCCTTCATTTCTATGCCGAATTCCTAACCCCCAGGTGTTGGGAGGTGGTGGGGCCTTTGGCAGCTCATTAAGGGCTCTGCCCTTAGGAATGAGGGTAGTACCCCTGTAACAGGTCTGAGAAACTGGGCAGGCTGGTGTTGCCCACGGTCCTGGCTAGTTGGGAGCCTGAGCATTTGAGACCAGTCTGGGCAATGTAGGCGTCTCTGTCTTTAAAAGTTTCAAAATGGAAGAGAAAGAGAGAGAGAGAGAGAGAGAGAGAGAGAGAGTGTCAGTCGAGGGACACCATGGTCCCTTTCGCTATGTGAGGACAGAGTGAGATGCCAGCCAGGAACTCAGAAGTGGGTCCTCACCAGGCACTGAATTTGCTGTCACCTGGTTCTTGGACTTGCCGACCTCCAGAACTGAGAGAGCTCTGTTGCTTTTCAGTCTGCCAGTCTGCGGTGTGTTGCTGACAGCGGCCCAAACAGGCTAAGACGGATGGTGAGGGGCACTCTGTGGAGGTAGTGATTTTTAATAGAAATTGAAATGTTTGGTATGACTTCTGCAATCCTGATAAATGATAATGTGTGATCTGTTACAATCCAATAATTATATATAAATCAATGGTTTCTTTCAAAAATCAAAAGTACTTTTATGGATTTTATTGACAATTCCAAATGCTACTGCCTCGATAGAGCAAACTTCTACAAATGAACCACATTTTTCAAATAAAAAAGAAAAAGAAAAAGACGTACGATAACTTCTAGCCTGGCACAGTCTAGGCTGGCACAGTGGTGCATGCCTGCAATCCCAGCAACTTGGGAGGCTGAGGCAGGAGGATTGCAAATTTGAAGCCAGCCTAGGCAACTTAGGAGACCCTGTTTTGAGAAATAGAAAGTCCAATAGTCCATTTTCAGAATACAGTTTTTAGCCTTAATTGGGACATAAGATCCAATTGTAGGTCAATGTAACTACAGCCCTTCCCCTTGCCCTCCCCAAATTTAAAATCAGCCAATTTGTATACTGTAACCCCAGCTCCCCCTATCAGAGCAAGGGGCAGGGCTCTGTTAGGAATAAAAAGAGGTGGCCTGCCCCTCCACCCACAAGTGTGCTTACTTGCCAGACTTTCCACATTTTTCTGCAGAAGTAAAGTTGCCTTCCTGAGCTACTTTGGAGCATGTGTTTGATTCCTGCGGCACCCTGGTATTTCTAACACTGTCCCAAAACAATAAATAAAAAGGGCTTTCGGGTGAGGTGGTGCACGCCTGTAATCCCAGCACTTGGGAGGCTGAGGCAGGAGGATGGTGAGTTCAAAGCCAGCCTCAGCAACTTAGTGAGGTCCTAAGCAACTCAGTGAGACCCTGTCTCTAAATAAAATACAAAATAGGGCTGGGGGTGTAGCTCAGTGGTGGAGTGCCCCTGGGTTCAATCCCCATTCCAAAAAACCAAAAAAAAAAAAAAAAAAAAACAACAACAAAACCCAAAAACAAAACAAAAAAAGGGCTGAGGATGTAGGTCAGTATTAGAACACCCCTGGGTTCAATCCCCAGTACCAGAAAGAAAAAGCAACAACACCAAAAACTAATTATTGTTTTGTTCAGAATATAAATGATGCGACTTTTTATTATAGCAACAATTAGTAATTTTGCCGAAATGTAGACTAAAACATTAAAATTTTCTGGAATGGATATAAATCAAGATGCCTTTGTTTTCCTCCAACTGTGAGGGACAGTCCTGCACTTCGCCTTAGGCTGACAGCAGTCTCCAGCCCCCGAAGCTCGGATGGGCTGGACCTGCGAGGGCCTCCGCTGACGTCTGTATTAACCAACGCTGCAACCTCTCGCTAGGGCACCTTGACGTGTGCCATGCAAACAATTCTACCGTCTCTGATGTTCTGGGATCCTCCAGTCATACGAAAATCTCATGCCTTTACGGAGATTTGAGGGTTGTATCATTAGGAAACACACTTTCACAAGATGTCAGGGTAGGAGGGCAGGGTACATTCTATTTACCGGCTGGTTCCACTGGTTGCTTTTAACGCCTTTGCTTTGATAGGATGCGAGTCTTCTGTGAGCTCCTGCCCAGGGCCCAGGGACGTGGGGGACAGGCCTGTCACCAGCACCCCAGGTAGGGCAATGCTGTTGCACAGCAAAGGCTGCTGGCCCAGTCGTGCGAAGATGCACGGACATTTGCAGAAGGGGCGATCGGAAACCGTCCGCCCGGAAGGAGCAGGACCGCGGAATGGAGGCTCTGAGCAGTCACCGGGACCGCGGGGTAGGGCGCGCTGCTCCTGGCCGGTCGTCCCTGCCGCGCCGGCCGCAGCGTCCCCGTCGGTGCGGCGGGACAGTCTGCGCCCTGTCCTTTCGCAGACAAGTAGGGGCTCCCGGGCGCGGCCGCATCGGGGAGCGGGGAGCGGGGAGCAGGCATGCGCCGAGGTGCGGGACCTCGCGGCGGGATGGCGGGGAGCAGAGGGGAGGGCGGCTTGCGCGTCCTTCCGCGCCTTGCCCAAGACCCCGGCCCGGTGTGCAGGCAGCACCGCGCGGGCGAGCGGGGCCCGGGAGAGCAGCGCGGCTCTGGGCGGCCTCCCTCTGCTCCGGTAAAGGCTGGACATCCGCCAGGGCCACCCTCCGCCCGGGGTCCCGGACGCGCAGTCCAAGCGGGCCCCGCACGACCCGTAGCCTGGCGGGCGCGCCGGGGACTCGCAGTCCCGCCCCGTTTCCCGGAAGCGCCCGGGCCGCGCCGGCGCAGCCCGACTCGGCTCCCAGGCTGCCGCGGGCCGCAGCCCCGCCTGCCGCGGGCCGCCCAGTGCGCCGGAAGCTGCCCGCGCTGGGGGCCGGGCGCAGGTGAGACGGCGCGGGCGGCCAGCCGGGTGAGGGCCGCCAGATGTACGGCGGGGTGGCCGTGGGACTCTGCGGCCGGAGCAGATTTCCAGCTCCCAGGTTGGGTCTTCCAGGGTGGCAGCGCCCCGAGTCCCTCCAACCCGCGGCCCGCGGGGAGGAATCTAGCTCGAGAGGGCCTCTAGGGACCAGCCAGGCGTGGTGGGCACGGGGCTGCAAACAGTGACACCGCCCCTTGCCTGTCTGCGGCATGTGGGCTTGGCTGAGAGCAGCTCCCACCATTTGCTCCAGGAGCCTCAGCTGCAAGGTTGTCTGCCCCGACTCTGGTCGTCCAGTAGGTAGAATGTATCCTTTCTCGGCCCAGCTGCTCTGCTTTGAACGGTAGCCTGCAGGTCACAATGGACCCTAGGCGGGCCACGAGGAACAGGGCTGGGAGGTGATCTGATTCAGTCCAGCAGGGCCTGCCAGACTGCTTGTGGCTCCTCTCTGGGGGTTTGCCCCTGTGTCCCTTGCCCAGGGGAAGAGGTTGTGAAAGGATTGGAGCAGGAGGGCCTCAGCCTCACCCCATTTGGCCCTCCAGGTACAGCCAACATGGGTGAGCCCCACAGGTCCAAGCGGATCCTGGTGACAGGGGGCTCTGGACTGGTAGGCAGAGCCATCCAAAAGGTGGTGGAAGATGGGGCTGCCCTGCCTGGAGAGGAATGGGTGTTTGTCTCCTCCAAAGATGCTGATCTCACGTGAGTGGCACCATCCCACCATCCCCTCCTTCCCATCCCCTCTCCAGATGGAAGAGCCTGGAGCTGAGTCTACCCCTGAACTTGGCAGTGTCTCAAGTCTGGGCCCTCTCTGCCAGGTGTCTGGCCTGGCCTGGGTGTGGGCAAACATCCTTCCATTCCTTCCTGGAAGCCATTCCTTCACAGCTAGGCACTGAACTTGACCACTTGTTCTTTTGGCTGCTCCTCCTGCAATGGTCCCACCCATCTGCCCCCCTGCCCCAACACTGGGTTGCTAATTCCCTCAGGCCTCCAGGGGGCCCCTGACAATCTGGCTTCCTCCAGGGACGCAGCACAGACCCAAGCCCTGTTCCAGAAGGTCCAGCCCACACATGTCATCCATCTTGCTGCAATGGTAGGGGGCCTGTTCCGGAACATCAAATATAATCTGGACTTCTGGGTAAGTTGTCGGGGGCGGGGGGGGGGGGGGGGGACGGGACACGATGACTCGACAGTGAGCACTGGAAAGCGGCAGCCCAGGTTCTGAGAACTTTCTGAGGGCTTCCCACTCCCAGGTTCTGCTTCCCTCCTCACGGAATCCCTGAGAATGGGGGCTGGGCGAGTCTGATGGGGCAGCTCCTGAGGGACTCCCAGTGACCCACATGTGGTGCTGCAGGAAGAGGGGCATGCAGGTGGGTCTGGGGGCATTTAGGTCAGTAAAAAAGTCAATCTGCAATGTCGGGGATCAGAAAGAAGCCATCGTTCACTATGTGGCTTGAGGCTGGATCCTGCTTCTTGAGCCAGGCCCATCATGCTCTCTGGGGTGCAGGGCTGTCCATGCCCTGGGAGGAGGGGCATAATGTAAGGGCTCTACTCCTGCTGGTTGGCCCACCTGCCTCTGGGCAGCAGCCTTGGCCTGGCTGACCTGTGTTAGCACTGGGATCAGAAGCTCCCACCAGATTCTGCCCAGGATCGCTGTCACCCAGGATCCTCCTGATCTATCTCAGCCTCCCCAACAGGTTGCCTGGCCACCAGCCTCTTCCCTGTTCTGAGACCAGTCTGAATGCTCTGGCTGTCTCATGTCAATTTAGGAAAATGAACTGGGAGTCGGGGGTGGGGGTGGGGGTGGGGGAGGGGGGGAATTGGGGCCAAGGGGAAGGAGAGCTGGATGTGTGCTCCTCCAGGAATGGAGGTGCTGGTCTCCTGTGTAGTGGGAGCTTTCCACCCAAGGTTGGGTTAGACTCCCTGAGCTCCTTCCCCTCCTTCTACCTCCTGCCCTGCCTTCAGCAACCCCAGGCAGGCAGAACAGAACCAGACCCTTCTGTGGCTATGGTGGGAGAGTGGCCTTAGTAAGATCAGTGCTGAGAGGCTTTGTCTTGTCCCAGGAGGAGTTAGGACGAACAGGCACAGATACTGCCTGTGTCTGAGTGGCCAGAGTATGTCCCCACCTCTGTCCCTGGAGGAGTGGAAAGGGGCTGGGTTCCTGCCTGGGCAGCCTGACCTGCCCTGCTCCACCCCCGCAGAGGAGGAACGTGCACATCAATGACAACGTCCTGCATTCTGCCTTTGAGGTGGGCGCCTGCAAGGTGGTCTCCTGCCTGTCCACCTGTATCTTCCCTGACAAGACCACCTACCCTATTGATGAGACCATGGTGAGGGGGGCCCTTGGGGGTGGAACTTGGTGTGTGGGCAGAACCTGGAAGTGGGAGCTTCAGGGCATCTTTTGCTCCCATAGATCCACAATGGGCCACCCCACAACAGCAATTTTGGGTACTCCTACGCCAAGAGGATGATTGATGTCCAGAACAGGTCCTCATGCTGTCTTGGCCAGACCCACCTGGGAGAGGGAAAGAGGGCTGAAGCTCTGGTGGGTGGGATAGCTGGGTGGGCTGCCTTCTTGAGTCTGGTGTTTTCGTCTGTAAGGCTGCTGTGGGTGGGGTGGGTCTGTCCTGGGATGAGGCAGGAGACACTGGGCCTCTGCCGATGGGGGGAGTAGGTCTGTCCTGGGATGAGGCAGGAGACACTGGGCCTCTGCAGATGGGTGGGGTGGGTCTGTCCTGGGATGAGGCA